>JANBXA010000366.1:13700000-13862500 GCA_030556225.1 Cricetiscus sungorus | reverse complement strand
GGTGGGCGGGAAGCATCAGTTGACAGATGACCTGTGCAGAGCGCTAACTGCCTGCCTGCCAGTCTTCTCTCTCTCTCTCTCTCTCTCTCTCTCTCTCTCTCTCTCTCTCTCTCTCTCTCTCTCTCTCAGTGTCTGTGTGTGTGTGTGTGTGTGTGTGTGTGTGTGTGTGCATGTCTGTCTGTCTGTCTGGTTTTTTTTTTTGAGAAAAGTTCTCATTATGTAGCCCAGGCTGACCTTAAACTTATGATGATCCTTTTGTCTCTGACTCAAGTTCTGGAATTGCAGGCATACTCCACCATTTCCAGCAGAAGGGCTAGTTTTTAATGCGAGCTCATGTGGAGAAGAGCATCCAGAACACTCCAAGGCAAAAAAAAGTATGACTGCTTAGGTAGTGACAGGGAATGTCGTCGGGCCATGCTGGGTGAGAATCTTATCTATACATCCTCAGCTCATTCAGTATAAAAAGATGTCCACACTAAGTCAGCTTCATGGGAACTAAAGGAGCTAAAGGGCAAAATCCCTGTCTTCATTACAGCTCACAAAAGCAAGCAAGCACACATATTTATTGGAGTCACTGTATGGCTTTATGTATGGTTATTAAATACTACTAACATTTATACTATGTATATATCTACATACATACATACATACATACATACATACATACATACACACACACATACTCTATGAATTGATCAGGTAAGGGGGCAACCTAAATGGTTTCCACAATTCCTATCTCCGTATGTTCCCTTCAGAAGTTCAGTGAGATTTGTACATAGTTGACCCATTCAGAAACTTAGACCAAACTTATTATCTCCTCATTTCACTATCTAGTTGACATTTTCCTCAAACAGTTCTCAGATCAAGATAGGCAATGTTAGTATGTACCAGAGCCAGTGCCTGGTCCCTGACAATCTGGGGACCTTAATACTCTTGGGACTCACTATCATGGAACACACTAGTAAGAATTCACCTTCTTGGGTTTGTAGCATGGCCTTAATATTCTATTGCAGTAAAATGGGCAGGGTTTTAGTCTGGGAGTACTAGGGTACCAGAATGTCTTTCTCAGTTTGGACTCAATGGAAGCCAGCATTGTCACCACTGAGCACAGCTAGAACAAAGGAGGCCGAGAGGAAGAAGATTGTAGTGGAAGTTTGTGTATAAACTTAGCTATCAGAGCCATCTAGGTTTGACTTTGACTGTGTCCTGTGTAACCTGGGGCAAGTAAGTCACTTGACTATTCTGAGTGTAAACACCATTCTTCTAATAAATAGTGCTGATCTCTAGCATAATGGCTACAGAGACTGGAGATGTATGAGGGCCAGGCAGTATGTTCACAGAAAGGCCCTTAGCACATCTCGCCTAGTCAATGATGGTGTATGACTCGTGATAGCTGGTAGCATTTCACCATAGATGTCAGAAAACGCTGAGATCATGTCCCTGGAGGGTTCGGTCCACACTGTCTACATCTCTCCACAGTGGAGGCCATTAGTGGAAAGAGTGGAACATTTCACACTCCAACATCACTCCTAAATACAAGAACACACAGCACACAGTTTCTGGCCCAGGATGGGTGCTGGACACATGGTAATTCTTCCCCCCAGTGCACATAATGCTTAAATCTGGGAGACATCTGCGAGGAGTGCCAGATACATCTCTCCACAAAAGGGACTCAGTGGCCCGAGTCTCTAACTCCCAAGTGACTCTTGATAGGATGCTAAAGCCCTTCCTCAGAGTGAGTAGACCTGTTTGGGGAAAGTGATTGAGGACACAGGGGATGATATGGAGCCATGTGGGAAACCACAGCAGCAGATGAGATGATTTGCTCCTTGTCCAGTAAACGTGACGACGGGCCAAAGAACAAACACAGTTCCAAGGGTACTCCGTCTGTGATGATTGACCCTGTGATTTCTTCACTTCCAGGTGGGAGTAAAAGTAAGAACCATTCAGCATCATACCTGGAAGTTTGAATTTGTATGATTTTTCCCAATCTAGCAATGTGACATATGAACCCCACCACCACCACCACCAATGGTGGGCAGCTGCCACCAGCACTCTACAGGTGCTGTGTGGCTAAGTTGAGCTCTTCAGGAGGCTGGGTTCTCTTACAAGTGAGGAGGGGATTATCAGGGTATGACATGCCATGTTGAGAACCAGCTGCACTTGGGGACTAATAGATTTCTCAGGGAAATTTTCGTCATTGCCTAAGAGGTGCCCCACAAGCAAAGGGCATCTATGTTACATGAAGTTTTCCTCAAACACTGGCTAAGAAACAGTGGTCATTTGGCAAGTCCAGTTCAATTATGTGTCTATCTTACATCTAATACACCAGTCAAAGGATGTAGTAATTATTGCGATACTATGCTAGAAAGTTACTCAGAAGTTTTAAACCTGTAAAAGCAGTCAGTGTTGCTTAAAAATGAAATCAAAGGCTTGAGTGTGAGGCACCAGACACATGCCAGCATTGTGATGGTTGTAAGGATCTTAGAGCCAAAGATGTTTGCAAATGTCTTGATGCTATTAAAATATAGGTTGCCATTACATTTTTAATTTAGCTATCTGTGGGGTGTCCTTCCATGCTGCTTCATTCACAATGACTAGATAGAAAAAAATATTCAGAAATTAACATCAGACCAACTGGCTCACTCTCCCCTTCCCCCCCCCACCCGCCCCAAGTATTAAACACAACTGTAGAGGACAGAAAAAGAAAACAGGACCTACTTATTTAGAACCCCTTGTACTGGGCTTTCTAGTCTGAACACGTGCAACGAAACTCCCTAAACTCCCTCCCTCCGTAGGTTCTCTCACCCATAGCCCATCCATCTATCTATTGTATTTATGTGTTTTCTTCCTTGTGTGGGTTGGCCACACTGTATTTGAATATTTCCACAAGCTGATGAGAACAATCTATTTAATGCTTTGACTATGTAGAAAGATCATCTGTTTTATCCTTCTGCTGCCACTGTGTACTCTCCTATTCCAGGGGTAAGTGGCCTGGCCTTAACCGGAGACTGACGGGGTAGAGGTCCCTGATTTGTCTCCCTCTGAAATAGAGCTTGTGGTGTGACCCAATTCCAGCTTCAGGGATCAGAAGGGTCTCTGGTCAGCACAGTACACTGAACCTTCTACAGCTGATGATCCCAGACAGCGAACAGTGTCCTTGAAGAAAGCATTAAGGAAGGAGGGGGCTCCTCGTGTTCCCACCTGGCTTGATCTGTCTGGGGATCCAGACTCACTAGGGAGGTGGCAAAGTGCATTAGGCCAGTCAGCCCCCTCCTCTGCCTTAAGCTGATTAATGGGCAGGCTCAGAGCCAAAGGGCCCATTGGAGAGAGACTCCTTAATGGAACAGTGTTCTATAGGCAGTCCCTCATGGCTCCCTTAACCCTCACTACTCAGACCTGAGAGGGCTTCTTCCCACAGCATGGGTGGGCTGTCAGGGTAGGTTCAGCTGGCCTAACCGAATCCCAGTCTGCTGAAAACATCCTGTCTTGTCTGGGAGCCCTCTAACTCATGCTTCAATTTATCTTAAATAGAAGAAAACCAAATGGCAGCCAGCCTTTGACTATGCAGGGCAGTCTGGTGGCCAGAATTAGTGACCTCTCTGGAATTTAGCTTTTTAAACAAGGGTGAGAGCCCTTTTACGTGTCGTTCAGAGGCTTGAGACCAGGCAGGCCCCAGTACACTCAATGAGTGAACAGATGGATTCAGGCAAGAACAAGCAAAGGGACTTGGTTTAAACCAGCCTCAAAGGACTAAGGCCCTCAGACAAAGGCAATTTTATTTACTAGTTATTCAGGTCCCAGGCTATGGCTGCCAAGTAAAACACAAGCCTGCACAGGATTTGAAATGTTCAAATAACACCATCTCTTGTTTATGTGAAACTCAAGTTTGACTTTCACTTTATTTGCTGTGTCTGGGCACTCTTACCATGGAGAGGACTAATACACAGAAGAGCATGAAGATCATGAGTATATAGGCTTTCCTGTACTGAATTCATCTTTCTGGTGAACTCAAGTGCAGAACCGTTTCTCTGACATGCTTCCTATGAAGACCTCTTGCCTGTGTTCACATCAAAGTCCAGCTGCTGCACATCTCTTTAAGGGACAGAATAGGACTTGTGTGTGCGTGCACACACACACACACACACACACACACACACACACACACACACACACACACACACACACACACACACATCGTAGAGGTCCAACCTAGTCTGAACAAGCAGGTACAGAAAGAAAGCCACAGAGCTTGACCATGGATTTCCAGTTAGTTTTTAAGTTTAAAATGTAGCTACAATGGCATCTCCCCTTTGGGGATGCAAGCCTCAGAGCTTCAAATATATATTCATGTAACTGTTCCCAAAGCAGGGTCCATTCAACTCCACCATCCTCAGAAAACTCACCCACACTACTTCCTGTTAACCTAGTGTCCCCAGCCCATAGTCCCTGCCTTGGTGGATCTGTTTCCGGCAGCTACAGAAATGGATTCACTCATCATGCAATGGCCTCTTCCAAGCAGCAGTATGCTCTTAGGAGTCACTTAGGTTAATATACATCTGAGTAAATACGTTCTTTTTACAAACATCTCTTTACAAATACTTGAAATGCACTTTTATTTTTCACTGATACATCATAACTGTGCACATTTATAGGATATGACATGACATTTCAATGCATGCACGCATGCACGCGTGCACACACACACACACACACACACACACACACACACACATGCGCGCCAGTCAGAGACCATAAGCACAACTACCTTTTTGTGCTCAGCTGTATTCTAGTGTAAGGAATTCATCTGCAGAAGGATGCACTTTCCCCTGTGGGTCAGTTGTGAATGGGGCACTGTTAAACACAGAAATAAGCTTTCTTTTGGACATAAGCTTTTCTTTCTTTCTTTCTTTCTTTCTTTCTTTCTTTCTTTCTTTCTTTCTTTCTCTCTCTCTCTCTCTCTCTCTCTTTTCTTTCTTTCTTTCTTTCTTTCTTTCTTTCTTTCTTTCTTTCTTTCTTTCTTTCTTTCTTTCTTTCTTTTTCTCCTGAACACCTGCTGAGGAAGATGCAACATGATGAGAATGTGGTTAATTTTATAAGAAATAGCCAAAGTGTTTTTGGGGCTCCCCTACTGTGCATTCCACAAGGTGTTTGCTTTGGACTAATGGTTTTATGTTTGTTCCACTATAGACCTTCTTCCTCTAATCTAGATCCCAGACCTTTTTGCCTACATAGCTTACAAATACTTTCCACCACCCTGCAATTTATGTTTTCATGCTTAATGGGTTGTTCACAGAGACTATAAGTTATCAGTTTAAAGAATGTCCAAAAAATTTCATGATAGTCTGTATGTAGACAAGAAGGTTACCTATGCAGACAGATATCCTTACTTCATTCTTTTCTAACTGAATAAGCTTTATTTTCTTGCATTATTTTACTTCCTAGAATTTCCAATATAACACTGATAGGTATAGTCAAATGCCTGTCTTATTCATACACCTGGGGTCAGGGAGGCATTCAGTTTCTTTTAAAAGACTTGAATTTAAGTTACATGCATATGTGTATGTCTGTGTGTGTACACCTCAGTGTAGTGTTCCCAGAGGCCAGAAGAGGGCACTAGATTCCCTGGAGCTAGAATTACAGGTGGTCGTGAGCTGCCCAAGGTGAGTAGTAGGAACTGACTCTATCCAGTACAAGAATGTGCTCTGAAGGGCTGAGCAGTCCCTCCAGCCCCCTGCCCCCTTCCTTCCTAATAAGAGATTACAAAAGCTCTGGGATTGCCTTAAATCACTGTTTTGCCTTCCTGCCACAGGTTTTGATTTGTTTTCATTTTTGTTCATACTATGTATTATGTGTGAATTGGCTGCTCCATTACCGACTATGTAGAGCCTGTTTTTAGCTGTAGGCCCTTCTTCCCTTCTGAGCATCTGTCTCCCTCTCTGAACAGCAGGAACAGCACTTGGGTCTCATGAGACTGTTGAAGAGTGGAAATGCTAAGTATACTTAGTAACTGTTTAAGAATTACAGTGCTTGCAGTATTAGATGATCTATATCCCCTAAGAGCTCTGTGAAGGGGTTGTTTTCACAAATAGGGAAACCGAGGCAGAGTTAAAGAAAATTGCTAGCTGCCAAACTAGACTTCTAAGACAAGCACGCTGAGGCTAGAATCTTCCGTTGCCCTCTACATTCCAGGGCTGTGTGTGGTGCTCTCTGTACCTGTGACCATGCCTACTTGTACAGAGCAATCTGTAGTTGCCTGTAAGTATGAGGAATGAGGAGGAGGCTGTGGAGCAGTGGAGATGAAAGAAATATCCTCTAGAAGCTTTGGCAGCCCCAGCCTGTCACCCTGCATGCCTGGGGAGAGGAAGGGAATTTTGGATGCTGCTGTGAAGATAAACCCTGACTCCCAGGCCCAGTACCATTCTGTAGTTACAGTAACCAAGGCCTGCTTGCTTTCCTGGGTCCCAAATGTGAAAGGGATATGATAGTAATTTTTAACAATATTTCCTCCCTTCCAGACTTCTATTGCTTTAGATGGCAGCAGCCCCTCCCTCCAAGCCTCCCCAGGATGGTCTTATGATAATGCTAAGGAGACTGTGTATTGACAGTCTGAAAAAGTAGCACATAGCCAAACATACACACTCATGCATGAACAGACAGGCGCCTCACGCAAGGATGCACACACACACACACACACACACACACACGCACACACGCATGCACACACACTTGCACACGTTCTCACGTTCTCTCTCTCTCTCTCTCTCTCTCTCTCACACACACACACACACACACACACACACACACACACACACACACACTGGAGTCACAAGGCTAGTTCCCAGGAAAATAGTCACAGAGTAAGACAGTGAGAGATGCACTGAGCATCCTCAGCTCAACACTGCCCTCTAACATCTGGGAAATTGACATTTGAAGAGATAAGAGCAGTTGGAGGCCTCTGGTACTTATGCTACTGCTGCTACCCTGACTCCTCTCTGCTACTCTGTCCTCTCCCTCTCTCTCTCTCCTTTCCTCTTCCCCCTCCCTCCCTCCCTCCCTCTCCTCTCTATCTCCCCTTCTCTCTTCCTCTCTCTCTCTTTCTCCCTCCCTCTCTCCTCTCCTCCCTCTCTCTCTCTCCGCCAACAGGGATCACTGCACAGTGTGCTGTCCTCTACTAACTAGATTTTATCTTCTCTGTTCTCATCACAGCCTACATTAGCAGTTTTATGTGACCTCTTCCTCCAACTCATCACCATCAACTCAGAAAAACATCTTTCAAATACACTCCCGTACTAAGAGACAATGGCTAAAGGTGGGAAAGCCCCCAAGGGCAAAAAGATCACCCTCAATGTGGCCAAGAATTGCATCAAAATCACCTTTGATGGGAGAAAGCGCCTTGATCTGAGCAAGATGGGAATCACCACCTTTCCCAAATGTATCCTGCGTCTCAATGAAGTAGATGAGCTCGACCTTAGCAGGAACTTGATTAGGAAGCTCCCAGACTCCATCTCCAAGTTTCAGAACCTACGGTGGCTCGACCTGCACAGCAACTACATCGACAAGCTCCCTGAGTCCATTGGACAGATGACTTCCCTGCTCTTTCTCAACGTCAGTAACAATAGGCTGACCACAAATGGGCTGCCCGTGGAGTTGAACCAGCTCAAGAACATCCGCACAGTGAATCTGGGCCTCAACCACCTGGACAGCGTGCCCACCACACTGGGGGCACTGAAGGAACTCCATGAGGTCGGACTACACGACAACCTGCTGAGTAACATTCCTGCCAGCATCTCTAAGCTCCCCAAGCTGAAGAAGCTCAACATAAAGAGGAACCCCTTTCCAAAGGGAGATGAGTCAGACTTGTTTGTAGACTCCATCAAACGGCTGGAAAACCTGTATCTGGTAGAGGAGAAGGATCTGTGTACACCTTGCTTGCAAAAATGCCAACAGGCCAGGGATAAGTTAAACAAAATCAGAAGCATGGCTCCCACAACACCAAGGAAAGCCATCTTTTCCAACTTGGTTTCACCCAACTCAATGGCCAAGGATTCCCAGGAAGACTGGAGGTGACCTGGGACCCTGACCCTGAGGCAGGAGGGGGAAAATTGGGGAGGAGGAGGCAACGAGCTGCACCCAAAGGAAAGGGTCATGTTATTATTGGAGCCTTTTCATCCAAGCCATAAAACAGTTCCCTACCTCTTGGACTATGGTTTGGTTGATTGAAGGGCTTAGTCTCTTGCCTTTCTGAACATGTCATTTCTTCCCTGCATGCAGCCCAGGGAACCACGCAAGGACCCTCATCTATCTGTACCCTCTCATTCTGTACTGAACTCTTCTGGTGCTACCCATGGCCCAGGGAGATAATTCTACTAACACACTCTTACTATCACTGTCATTTGGAGCTACATTATGAGCTCCGAAATACGGAACTCATCCCATGGGAAATTTTTGGATCTGGGCCTCAGAGGCTAGCAGTCTCTGAGTGTTTCATAGGAGAGCAAATGGCCCAGAGATGGACAGGTGTTACCATTAAACATTTCTGGCCAGGAAATAGCCAGAAGCAGTCCTTTCAACTCCGTTTACACAGTTGCTGTAGGAGCTTTCCTGAAGGCCCTAGATGGATTGTGAACATACCTGGTGCCCCCTAAGACCCGTAGGGAGAGGTCATCATGATAGGTGCAGGGGCCATGTGCAATGGAGAAAAGCTTGGCTGGCAATGTGCAAAATGTGCAAGCTGGAAGAAAGACTGTCTGAAAGGAGTTGGTTAGAGCATTCTGAACTGAGAAACGTAGAGCTCAGGGACTTTTTCCCTCACTGGGGAAAATGGAATGCTAGAGCCTGTGGGCTTCTGAGTGGACTTCAGTTCCCTCCACAAAGGAGAGCCTAGAGTGTAGCCAAAACACTGCCATGGACAGTCAGGAGCCACACTGGTTCTTCAGGCAGAAATGACAATTGTGGCAATGATGTTTCCATAGCTGTAGGACTGTAAGCCCTCCATAACACACACACACACACACACACACACACACACACACACACACACACACACACACACACCCTCACAAGCCTATAGTATCTCTTTCACTCACAACTTCATAGGCCTAAAAGATAAGGGCAGAGGGAGATAACCCTGCAAAGGCCTTTCCACTGACTGGGCTAAAGGGTGGCAAGCTATGCAGTAGTGACCATTGCACAACTCTGGAGGCCCCCATACAGGGGACAGGCAGTGGCCAGTGGACAGATTTAGAGGTCTCCATGCAGGGGACAGGGTAATTCCTTCTTCACACTGCAAGCCACAGCAAACAGCACCCTTCACCTCCAAGCTACTCAGGACTCATTTTCTTTTCATGATGCTTAGCTTGCAACACTCCCTCTTATACTTCTAAAATCTCAAAATATTCTAAACTCAAATGCCCAATTTCATTACAAAAATAGCCCAAGAACAGTCTAGCTTTAAACAGAGTAGCTTACCATGACCACTATTCTGTGGTGTGAGCCAGCTATAATAGTGGCATGCTTTCTTCCTAGTTTATTTTTCTCTGTGTATGTTTCCACATGGCTAAAATTAGAGCATTCATGTCATTTCTGCCCTGTTTGGAAAACCATGTTGTCACATGGTCTTTGGAGCCCACATTGTAAACATCTGCAAGACAGCCATTCTCATGATATGCATAACTATGTTCCTGTGGGCATTTCAGTTGTTTCCAATTTTGCACTAATGGAAATAGTTAGTTCTGTGATGAGTGTCTGGATGACTAAAACATTGTAACACGGTTTGGATTATTTTCTGGCAGTCCTGCATCACTGGAAATGGTGTGTTCAAGGGTCGTTTTTAAAATAGTTGTGACACATGTCATCAAGGGGACTGTACACATTTACACCCACCAGCAATATACCACAGAACTCACCACATCCTCTCCAATATGGCTACTTCTCTTACCCCCTTCTTTTCCTTTAATATCTCAGATGATTTATTGGAAGCCCATCTAAAGATGTCATATCTGAAATATGAATTACTACAACAGGGCCCTTGGCATAAGGATCCCTGAAGGAAACATATCTATTGAGAATGGAAATACTCATTCAAACAGCCCTGGTCTCAGGAGAAAGATACTCTCATCAGGTCTGCTGATGGGGCCCACAGCTAAGTCTACAAACATGCATTTCCCAGCTTTTGTTTCCTCTTCTCTTTTCTTCTTCTTTGCCTGTCCTCGCCACTATGCATCCTAGGCTGGCCAGGAGTTCACTCTATAGACCAGGACAATAGCCAAAGAAAGGCAGTAAGGGAAGCACTGGGCAGCTTTCAGTACAGCCTTGCATCTCTAACATCTTGGAAACTGAAGTCTCAAGAAGATGTGAGTTGACAGCCTGTGTTGTCAGTTGCTGCTGCTGATGCCCCGACTCCTCTCTGGCTACTCTGTTTCTTTCTCTGTAGCATCAGGAATCACACTCTCTTAACTAGATTCATCTTTTTCTGTTCTTATGGGGGGGGCTATCTTCTAGCAGAAATCTGCCTATCTCTTCCTCCCAAGTGCTCCGATTAAAGGAATCATCCACACAAACTGTTTCCCCTTCTGTACAAGTTCTAACACTGCTACAGGGAAAAGAGACACTTCGAATTTCAATCTTCCAAGTTTAAGGCAAAACTCTAAATATATTCATTCATAAATTCACTAGCCGGATCTTAAGGTTGTGAGTTCTGGGGGCAGAATTTGGCCACTCAGGAATAGCATTTGGTTCCACCTTTTAGATGAGAAACTTCCAGGGCTTCCATATGTGGCTCCAAGGCCATGGGTGAAAGCTGAGATAGGGATAGTCCCCGCAGCTGCCGAAAATAGTATTCCCTCCCTCCCTCCCTCCCTCCCTCCCTCCCTCCCTCCTTCCCCCTCTCCCCCTCATTCCCTCCCTCCCCCTCCTTCCCTCTCTACCTCCTCCCTTCCTACTCCCTTTCTCCTCCCCTCCCTCCCTCCCTTCCTCCTTCCCCCTCTCCCCCTCATTCCCTCCCTCCACCTCCTTCCCTCTTTCCCTCATCCCTTCCTAATCCCTCACTCCCTTCCTCCTTCCCTCCCCCTCCCTCCCTCCCTTTCTTCCCTTCTTTTTTCCTTTCCTCCCTCCTTCCCTCTCCCTCTCCCTCCCCTCCTTTCCTGCTCTCTCCCTCCCTTTCTTCCCCCCTTCTTCCCTTTCCTCCCTCCTTCCTCTCCTCCATAGCCAGTGGTTGACAGCACCTTCTGCCTAGCTTGTGCTGAAATGGTAAAACTGAGCAGCTAGTATACAAGATGATGCTTCATTCCCATCCCCAATGGAGGTGCTTCCTGTACTCGCACTTTTTCCTGGGTCTTGGAAAGGTGTTTAAGCACACTCAACTTCATCAGAATTGAGAAACAAGCAGGGGGACATCTTTCATTTGTCTGGCATACACTACAGTTAGACCCATTTTTAGCTAGGGAATGCTGGCTACCAGACAGAGCAAAGACTGGAGAGACAGAGCACTTAGCCTTCTTCTTCTGCATCTTATTTAATATTGAAGTTCTTTCTCACTATGAAACTCCACTGCCATGTTTAGTCCCTGGAAGTTTCATTAAGCCTGGAAAATACTTGATACAAAGCAATAGGTTTCTCTTTCCTCACGTAGAACAAAATCTATCCGCAGTAACAGTAGCCTCTGTTTCTGAGAAACAGGTACAGCCTGGGTGACCCTGGTGTGATCACAGTGTGCCCTGTGTTTTGCCCTGGTTGCCTGGAGCAGTTGCCTTAGTCTCTTGTGTCTCCATTCCTCAGGTTGCGTTCAACATCCACCTCCTCCTAGAATAGCTTATGGCAAAAACATGAAGACCAATCAGCTAGCAGAAATAAACGACTCTGAAGAAGAAACAAAATTAGAAGACACAGTGGCACAGGGAACATTCTGGAAGACAGGCTCTTCGGTGCTGCCCAAGTTACTGAATTGCTTTATGAATTTTACTTTGTTTCTCTTGGTTCTAGGCTATCTGCCTGTGAAAATGCCTTTGAGAGGTATTTCATGTGGTTTTCTGCATGTATGTAAAGAGAACATTTAAGAAAATTATAGATATACACTAACAGACAATTAAAGACCTAAAAGTCTACATTAAGACTCTACATGTCACTCACATGGTACAATCTCATCACCAGTAACTTGTAAAAATTAGATGTACATGATTACATACATCAAGGAGATAAGACATGTATAAAATGTGCATATCAAGAAATGTACTCAAACACACTATAGACACGTTAAAGTAGAATTTTAACTATACTCTTAGTTGTACACAAAAAAGGCAGCAAAAGGAAAACAAGAATAATCAAGGAAAGCACAGACAAAAATTAAAATGGCAACTTGTGTTCTAACTTGTGTTCTAACACTTTAATGATTACACTATATGTAAACGGCCAATTTTATTTGTAGTAGCTCCAGACTGGAAACAACCAAATGGCTTTCAATCTAAAAGTAGCTGAGCATACTCTGGTAATCACACCATGCACAGAGTGCCACTCAGCAATAAAAAGAAACATACTATTTGAATATGTAACAACTTGAACAGATCTCAGTGGTACTATTCTAGTTTTTAAAGGGCCAGTCTCCAAATATTGCACACTGTGATTATATTTACAGAACAGTCTGTAAATGACAAAATGGAAGTTGTGAAAGGAAGGAAGTAGTTTCCAGTAGCTAGGAATGGCAGGCATTGCAGAGATGAGTCTGATAGTGAAGTAGTAGAACAAGAGCTGTCTTTGTAATGATGGAATAATTACTCGTGAAGATTATGGTGGCACTTGCACGAATCTATACACATGAAAAAAATCACAGCAATGCAAACCTATATGGAATGGTACTGGTTATAAAACTGCATAAGCCAGTGGTTAAACCTCCTGCTCCCATGGAGGGTGTGGAGTAAATGAGGCATATATAGAGACCCCAATGTCATTTTTAAAATCATACTTAAAAAAACTTAATCTAAACTCAATAATAAGAAGATTTTTGTATGTCTCTCCAATACAAACTTAAGAGTCACTCTAGCATATCAAGTAAGCTCTGAGCTATAATTCTTCAGCCATGACACAGAGTTAATGCATTTCAAGCAAAAGACATGTTACCTGCAGCTCACTGAACTCATCTAAAAGTATTCATTGTTGACTGTATCATTGCAGAATACAAGATATCTGCTTTAAAAACTACATGGCTTTTGTGTCTGTGTTCTAGGCTTCATGGAGTTAGCTGGGCACAGGGAGCCTTTGGGGTAAATGAACGACTGAGGTACTTCCCACAATTCCTAGACCTTCCCACATCTGTTCCCAATCCCATGTTGCTGCAGGGATGTGTAAGAAGCATCTGAGTGCTGTGGTTTTGGTTGTCACACTCATTTTGAGTTTGTAACAGCATTTATTCTACCTCTGGTTATAACTGTTGTTCCCTAGGTCCAGAAGGATGGATTGCTTCATCTTCTACCATGGACCTCTTGGGGCTTCACATCATCAAGAAATCCAAAAACCATACTGCTCTATTCAGGGAGGAGCTGAAACGAGCTTTGCTAAAATGATCATGCACATTACGGATACCCAGCCCCTGAGCTAGTCTGTTACACTGATCTCTGGGGAGAGGGACTGGCGATGGAAGTGAGGTAGGAGGGTGGACTTGATGTTGAGCTCCAGGCTGCTAAGATTGTGCCTTTGGCACTGTAACTGACTGTGGAAGGTCACCCTCTTACCGGAATCCTGTAGCTGCTTATCACCCACATTCTAAATTCCTTGTCTTATATTATTTTCAAAGAGAATTTATGAAGGAAATAAACAGAAAACCATCAGTGAAATGAGTTTTGTTGTAAACTCTAGAGAACTGTTTGCTGTTCTCAGAGGATGACAGGAGGTTTCCACAAGGGTCTCCATTCTTGGGCCTATGCTGGAACTGTGACAGGCATGACACAGCATGGCCTAGGCAGTTCTTGCCACAATGTGAAAAATCATCACAGTGTACCTAAAAGCAGCTGCAGCATACATATGAGAAGGTGCCCAAGGCCATACTATGGATGAGTATAGAGTTTCCAAATATTTGACCCACCACAGAGAACTTTCATTTACCACCCGACAGCCATCTCTGTAGGGATCCCCAGTGGTGGTATAGCCAGTTCATTGTCTACACTCTTCTACCCATCCTCTGCCTGCCCCCTCTCTAGCTGGACTAGAAACTAACAGAGGGTATGTGATGCTGGGAAGAGCCCTTTAAGATTCTGAGGATGCCAGCCTAAGAATAGGTAGAGACAGCAATGGAATCACTGAGTATGTCTTGGTAAGTATGCCGCCCTGATCTGACCAATGAAATAATCTGATTGGTTCTCAGATGAAATGGAAACTAGGTCCAGGAAATGAAAATCAGCTTGTGGATATTTTGCTAAAATTACCTGGATACAGTATGTGGTATGAAGTGGACTTCCTATGTGACTGTTGGGAGAGAACTGGAAACATTGATGCCAAAGTGTTCTTAAAGCCTGCCTAAAACAGAACTGACCCAAGGGAAAGTCCTTGCTTAGAGGACAAGCCACAACTTCCAGCAGACTTTCCTGAGCCTAGAGAGCCAGCCATGCATGATGATGAGCTCATTTTTGTTTCTCTTCATTTATTTGGGTGGCTGATGACAGCTTACAAAGGAATGACTCAAGAACTCCAAGTGTAGACAATAAGTCTCTCCTAAGAACAGTGTAAGATGTCAAGGAGTGATATCAGCTGACCTTCATACTGGAGCTTGTCTTCAACTACCCAGCATCATAATGTTGGCAAACAGCCACCTTATCACCAATGACCCACAGCAGTGCCCTCACTCACCTTGCCATCCCACTTTATTAGCAAAAGAACTAATATCCTGCTTCTGTGAGCAGGGTCTGCCATCTATTGGAGCTGTCAATGAGTCTGTTACCAAATCAGTGGTCATATCTCAGTTCTTATCCTGCTTGGCCTATTGAGACTGTTTGACGACCCCTACTTTGCAGTACCCAACAGGCTTCTAGGAGCTTCCGCACACCTACAGCCTGGGCTAGCTAGATCTCTGTCTCTCCCCTCTCTACCTCTAGTGGTCTCATCTCCATGTGTCCTCACTTCAGGCCCACATGTGTACATGGCATAGCTCACCACCTCTTTTCCACATGCATGCATGCATTCACTTGCTGGTCTTGTCTGTCCCCTCGCTTGGTTTAAAACACTATTCCAAATTACGTCTTGTCAGGGTCTCCCCCTTAAACTTGAAAGTTTGAATTTCTAATGGTCGACATGATGTCCCCTCATATATTTCTAAATTCACACATCCAAACAAAGTTCCTGATATTCAGCACAGTTCCCATGGCAGCTCATTCTGAGGGTCCCCACTTTGTTTTCCAACCACTCAGGACTGAACTATTTTGCATTCTCTAAGTCTGCCCTCTCTCAAACACCTCACACTTGTCATCACATTCCATTATCTGTATCTTCAGCATCTGCCCACTGTCTGACCATTCACATCACCATTCTGCTAGCTCTGACCAGCACTGGTCCTCTGGGTCACTGCAGCAGACTCAGAACCAGTCTCTGCTTTTGCCCTTGATCTACTATGGTCTATTCATGACTTAATTGCCAAGGTAAGTATTCTCAAGATAATACAGGTCCCTCCTTCCTCTGCTAACCCTCAGCCCCCTACCTCCTAGTTACTCATAAAAATAGCACCACCCTCAAGACCCCTCAAGGACACCACAGACTCACCATTAAGGCTCTATCTGTCCCCAGTGCAGCAGCCTGTTCCAGACTAGCTAATCTCCCAGTAGACTGCTCTTCCTCCCATCCCCCACTAACCCTGGCCCCAGAAATGTTTCTTCCTGACTCCTTGCATGACAGGTCTGTCATTGACCAAGTCTAACTCGTTTATTTTTCTTACTAAGCCTTTCCTCACCACAGTCTTTCATTCCTTAGACTAAATCAAGATGTATAACCTCATGAGAATATAATAAACTCAGCAAGTATAAGGGAATCTGGAGTTGTTTTGCTTGTCACTCTGTTGAGCACCAGACACCACACATCACAAGCTATCAATGTTTTTAATAAATTGGTCGACCCATCCATGCTTCATACAAATTTACCGAATACCATTGCTGGCATGGCAACTGCCCTGCCCAGACACACTTCTGAGTAAAACCAGTCCCGTCTGTCTTCCTCCTATCATCACTCCTGTCAGAAATAAACATATCTGCTGATCCTAGCTTGGCCTTCCAGCGATCAGGTGCCTGCAGAGGTCTTAAGTTTGGGACCAGAAAACAGACCGTTCCCCAGCAAGATGACCCACATGACAGGCTTTTAAGTTCCCACCTAATTCACACACCACTACTACTGAGAAGCCCTTATCCTAAATGCTTAGAACCAGAAAGGCTTTGATTTTTGGATATTTTTGGAATTTTGAATATTTGCATATTCATAGGAAAGTGTAACTCTCACCAAGAACTTCATATTGGCAGTCAGCGTGACTCCCAAGTCAGCAGGCTCAATGGTCTTTTTGCATAGATCCTCGACACGAAGCCTGAACATAATTTTATACAACATTTTTTAGTTTGTCAGGACTGTGACCCATGTGTCACCTGAGGTAACACGTGGATGTTTCTACTTGTGACATCCCGTGTGCTCCCCAATTCAGATTTTGAAGAGTTTTGGATTTCCTGAAAAAGCATGTTCAGACTGCATTGATTTAGTTTCTGAACATCCAGAAACACTCATGGCTGCTGCACACCCTTTCCTGAGGGTCTACTACAGGTTGTGCTAGAGTTAACCCTTCTACAGTAAGGGATACTTGCTATTCATGTCTGAAACTGTCAGAGACCGTGGTTGGCAGGACTCTGGGCCTACTTGTAGAAGTTAAATTGAAAGCAGAAACTCCAGGAGGAAGATAAAGGATGTATGCAGACTGGAAAGAAACCTGCAAACAAATGGTGGTACCCTTGGCATGGCTCCAGAGCAGGAAAGAAGGAAGACAGAGCAGGCCAAAGTGGACCCTGCCCTGACGTTACCTTAGGTTGAAGGGGTCCTCTGTGTTGACTTTTCCTTTTAAGCTGGGCTGGAAAGTGCAAAAGCTAAACAAAAAGAGAGTTGCATGAGTGAAGTCGCTGCCCTCCCTCCAGCTTGTTCTACAACCCCTCCCCCGCCCATGACCTCCATGTCCATCATGCCCTGCAGTCCTGATCGCTGGGCAGGCCTCAGGTGCCTCTACGGTACCCTTTGTCGGTCTCTTGCATCACCATTTAATAAGAGCAGTGGCAGAAAGCAATAGTTACTGCATCGAGGGGTTGAAGGCCCTTTCTAGGACCCAGGCATCTTATATTTCCATGACTGATTTGATAGCTGCTTCCGCATGTTCCTGTGTGTATCACTGTGGGCTTGAGGGGCATCTTAAGTCTTCTAGAGCCCACAGTCTATATTAGAGCTCACATTAGGCCACGTTCACAGCCTATGTTCTCAGCTAACATTTGAATCTTACATGACCCCTCAAAGCTCCTGGGGAAAGACACAGTCCCCAGGTGTGTTTATTGGAATGTGTTGGGACATTGGGGAGATGAGAAGAAATGAAGGTTTTTAGGTCATTGTTGGCCCTATTCGCTTTTTTGTCATTTTTTAAATTTTTTTTTCATTTTGCATACCAATACCAGTTCCCCCTCCCTCTCCTTCTCCTGCCCCCCTTTCCCCCTGCCATTCCCCCATCCACTCCTCAGTGGGAGAAAGGCCTGTGGGACCCCAGCTGCCTCCTTTTATTCCTCTTTATTTCTCATTTTCAAATGCTGTTAGCATGACACACTGTTTGACAACTGGCCCAGAGTGATGCAGCCATCTGATGAAGTCCTGGGACCTCCAACATGTGACACCCAATCAACTGTCCCCTTACAAACCGGTTATCTCGAACACACCATTAGAGTGGCAGAAAGCAGATGTGTAAGGCTTCCAGATAACAGCAAGAAACCTTCATTCACACCCAGAAGCAAGAGGAGCACCTGAGACATCATCACGAGTCTGCTCAGCGCATCCACACAACATGATTTTAGGAGGCAGCTGTCCCTAAACGGGTACCTCTGGCAGACACAAAAATGTGTGCCCATTTTCCTCCATTCCAGCCCTGAGTCCTGGATATGGTAGCTGGCCTTACCAGCCAGGGCCACCAGAAAGGTAAAGCCAGAAGCTCTCCAGATCAGAGATCAGAGAACATTGCTTCCCCTCCCCCATTTGCTCTGTTGGTGACCAGGAAGCTGCCCTTCTCTCTGCCTGGTTTCTCTGTGGACCTGTCTATGTCCCTGTGACTCCCGCAACAATAGAAATAAGCAACTGTGTGTGAAGGATGTCGACACAGTCTGGTGTGGCTTAGACTGATTCATCTGTTTGGAGATGAGAAGGGCAGCATCGGGCTTCTCTTAGAGAAGACGTTTCGGCATGCCAGTGGGAATCCATGCTTTGGAGTTCTTTCCAGTAAAATATGAAACTGGAATGACTAAAACTGGCAACTGGGATACAAAAGAGAGATTAAGACAAAAGAAAAAAAAAGTGACTTGGAACATTAGAAAATACAGCCAAAATGTTCTGGAAGGTTCATTACACGGCCACCTCCTTAAAGAGCCTGTGTCAGCACAGCTTTCTCCCCTCAGTCACTACTGCCCCATTGCCACAGAGATGAGGCTTTGCTGGTGGTTTTGTACTTAGTCTCAAGAGTCAGGAAGTTCTTCCTTGTACCTCACCTAAATTCTGCCTGCGATGCGTTGGGAACCTTTTCTCAAGAATCAAGCTGGGAACTCTCCATTTCTCGGCCCAGGATTTAGGATGGGTTTCTTGGAAACAAGAATTTGTCAGGCCCTTACCTTTTGGAGGCTTTACTCCGGTCATTGTTGTAGAAGACAAGGAGCTTGGAATACCCATTTTGGAAAAAGATCTCCAGGGCAATATCCTATAGAGAGAAGCTGCTGTCATTACAGGTGATAACTCCTGGAATGGAGGTGTTTGTGGGTGACACAGCAGGTGGCAGTTTGCCACGTGGATTTCTGTGGTAGGAACCCCCTGTGGTTAGCGCAGACCTCTTTCTAGATGTGAAGACCTTGGAGGTGGGTGAGTGGGGCTCTAAAGGATGGTGAAGCAGGGGTGAGAGCCCAGAAAATAACCTGCAGATGAGGCAGGAAGTGAGGGCGGGGAGCAGACAGAGAGAGAGCATGCCCAATTACACACTCAAGTTGCATGACATTTCCGGGTCATGGGCTTGGTTTCCTTAAGCAGGCATCAGCTCTCCTCATTGCTGAGTTGTCCTGATGTAGCAACACACTGTGATGCCTAAATAAATTCTACATGGTTCCCTTGCCTTTTGCTTTCCTCCCTTCTCTCTCTCCCTTCCTTATGTTCTAAGATGCACATATAACAGGCTATGCCACAAGGCCAGATATGAGCTGAACTTCAGGAATGGCATGGCACCAGAAAGGGAGCATTGCCAGGGTTGGAGGGAGGGCCAGGGAGACTGGAGCCCAGACATGAAGGGCCAAGGGTCAGACGAGGGTCTGGGGTTACACACCCAGAGCAAGTATCTCTTGCTTCTCCCAGTGGTCACCAAGTTCTCCCAGCAGGAGGGGTATTTGTGTGGATGCCTTCAAGTCCTCTACCTAGACATAAAAGAGCTCTACAAAGAGAAACATTAACAACGAGAAGAGGCTACAGCTTACCCACATCCTTAAAGTGGCAGGCTCTAACTCTCCTGGGAGAACCCAGAACTGGATAATAAAAGCTTCTCCATCAGCCACCCTGCCCTTTGGTGACAAAGATGCCACCACCTCTGAATTCCACAACCATCCAGAAAACAACCACCTGGAAGCAATCACTATTTCCTGGGAAAGAGGAAACCCACTCATGGTGCCACTTGCTATGTACAAAACCTGTGAGGCAAGCCCAGAAATCCAGGAAAGGTTTCTGTG
This sequence comes from Cricetiscus sungorus, assembly GCA_030556225.1. Taxonomy (NCBI): domain Eukaryota; kingdom Metazoa; phylum Chordata; class Mammalia; order Rodentia; family Cricetidae; genus Cricetiscus; species Cricetiscus sungorus. Next base: position 13,842,542 of record JANBXA010000366.1, on the reverse strand, counting down.
TGTGTGTGTGTGTGTGTGTGTGTGTGTGTGACATGTGCTCAGTGCTGTATGTGCAGTGTGGGAAAGGTAAGGCATGGCTGCCTATGCCTGGAGGGTGAGGTGACCTGGAAAAGTGACCAAGGGAACCATAGTGGGTATGAAGCCCAAATCAGCCACCTTGCTGGGATCTCCATGGTGGGGATTTCTTCCATAATCTACCCCTCACTTCCTCCTCTCCTTTTGAAAGAGCTCAGAGTGAATAATACTAATACTAATACTAATACTAATACTAATACTAATACTAATACTAATACTAATACTAATAGATAATAATAAGCAAATTCTTCAGGCAAAGTAGCCACAATGGAGAAGAAGGAGTTAGTAGAGGCTAGACCCTGGTCTCCAAGGTAGCTGGAACTCTTGAATTTACTCCCTTGAAAGGGCTCCCTATAGGAGTCTTGCATGAGGAATTAAAGTGTTGCACACAACTCAAATGAAGCCACAAATCCAAGGAGCCCTTAGTAGGTTCTCGAGAGTCAAATAGTGTTCCTCTCTGTCCTTGGGAACTACCCCAGCGTCTGCAGAGAAGGTGAGGAATGAACCCTGGTTATCCCTCCTCCTCCTAGGCTCTCATCTATCTGTGTCCTGAAGCTGCCTTGAAGGCCTGGGAGGCAGCCCTGCCCTTGCTAAGGTCAGACTGATGGAAGTGAGTTGGGGTATAGGTCTCTGGTCCCCAGAGCTCTCCCTCCTATCCATGCTTCTAAATAGAATGTTCTAGGCAGAACGTGGTGCAGGAGCACATGGCTAAAGTCATTCTCTCACAGGCGCCTCCATCTGAGTTCAGCACCTGAGAGGGCCTTGTGGGAAAAGCGCTGGGAGGCGCATCAGAGGGGAAGTCATCGGGTCCCTAAATCACTTGGCCTAGGAGATAATGAGAAGCTCAGAGCTAGGCAAGTTCTGGGGGAAGTTGGGAAAGGGGACCGGTGACACATGTTCAGGATCACCAGTGCAGTGTTGAACCACAGGGAAGATACTGACTCCTAGCAGAGCCAGTGAGCAAGAACAAGCCCAGAAGTCAAAGGCCTGGCTGGACAGCCTGCAGAGGCTGCCAGAGCTCCGAGTCAGTCGGGGACCAGATGATGCCCAGGGGAAAAATACTCACGGCTTCTCCACAAGAGCTGTCCATAGGAGCCAAGAAGGGTCATAGGCAGGTGTCTCTGATGATGGTTATGATGAGCGAACCACCTCCTTACACCCTGGGTGAGTCAGACCCCTTCAACTAACCTGCAGGAGAAAGCGGGCTGGCCGGAGCTCTCCAAGGTCCCTGTAGGCATGGCGCTGGCAGGAGTAATGGTCAGAGGACCTGTCTTTGCTGCACATGTTGAAAATGAAGGGATCGCTGATGCTGCAAGGGAAACAAGTGTGGTGCAGACATCAGGTCATCCACAGAAGATGCTGATAGATCCCTCCCACTCACTGCCTTCTGCAGGTCCCACAGGGTTCAGGGCTACACCATAGCTGTGCCTACTGTTCTGCTGTCCTCTGCTGATCTGATAAGCCAAGGGCCAGAAATCAACTCTGTTTTGGCCTTGAAAAGTAGGCTGAGTGCCAGCCTCATTGGGCTGTCGACCCAGGTTGCAGGAGCTGGGTATGTGAGAACAGTCCCTGCATTCAGAAAGTCTGCAAATGGATTACACCTTATGTGCCCCCCAACACACACCCTGTTCTGCTCTTCAGATGGATCACCCAGAGTCATTGGATGTGCCTGTCTGAGATGGAAGTCCACTGAATTAGAAGATACAGTGTAATCACACAGACAAAAGAATTAACTGGAGCTCATTTGGTTTGCAAGTTCCAGGCTTGGTTGGGTAAAGGGAGGGCCTTCTAAACTCTCCTAAGCTAGGCTTTGGAGGTGAACCAGCATCCTACCAAAGAGAAGAGCAGAGCCACATGTCACCTGAGTCCCACCTCCTGCAACATGGAAGATCCAGAAGGTAGAATGGGACAACATAGAGATCTCAGGAGGCTTTCCATTCATCAGAAGGTTCAGAATGAGCCTGCCTCCTTGAAGAAAGTGGAGAGGCCAGAGAACCTTGGATCTGTCTGAATACTTGTTCCCACACAGGAGAACATTCTATGCATTTGAGTGGCCAGTGCACCTTGAGGTGAGCAGAGGAGCTTTCGGCACAAAATTAACTCCCTTTTCAGAAGCATTCATTCCTGAAAAGCTAGGATAGGTAGCTAGCATTTTGCATTTATTTAGATTTTATTTTATCTTAAACCATGTGTGTACTATCATAAACTTTCTGACCATTCTGATAAAAATTTCCCTTTAAGATAAATGATACCTGCTCCAGTACATCAATGCTACAGAAATTCATGTCCAGGTTACAAGCCTAGAGAAACCCAAGGTGAAAGAATCCTAGCCAAGAGGAGGTATGGGGGAGAAGACTGTTTCATCCCCCCCTGGTGGGAGACCGTGAGGCCTCCATGACATCTTCTGTAGCTGAGAGGTGTTAGACTGTCGCAGACCTGGTGGGAGTTTCTAATCTAGTCAGTGGTCCAGGTGCCATACTATGAAGAGCATGGACTTTTGTGTCTAGTTGTAAGTTCCTGCAGTAAAGGGTAGGAGCCTGAACCCTCTGGGTAGCACCTTATACAAATAGCTTCTAAGATGCAAACGTAGGTTCCTTGCAACCCCTCCTGGCCCTTGTGAGAATGCCTCCCTGCATCCTCTGCTCTGAGACACATTGCTGCAGGGCTACTCAGAGAGGAAATGTGGTTTTGGTTTTGGCAGCCTTGGCCAGGAGGCTTTAATTCAGAGCTTCTGCTGGCCAAGGCCCATTGTACATTCCCAGTGCCTCTGCTGGGTCTAATCTGAGTTGTTTCTAAATATTTCCAATGTTCAGGGGGCAATGGTGATCATTCTAACTCCCACCCTTGGCTTAAGCCAACAGCATCCAGGTTAAGGTGTGGTGGGAATGACAAGCACTAATCCTTTTTGTGCCCCCACAGGCCCCCGTGAGATCCACAGAAAACACGTTCTACGCCTTAGGTCCTCCACAGAACTGGTCGGCCTCTCATGTACAGGTTTGGGCAAAGTTTCTGAACCCTCAGCTTCCCCTGAGCCCTGTGCATGTTCGCTACATGACTGCCATACTCCCTGGCTGTTCCGTACTTTCCCATCCAGGGTTTACTTTGATCCTAAATGAGTCTCCCCTGTGCATGTGCCATCGTCCTTTCCCATTGTAAACCTAGAAGCTGCTTGCCAGAGGAGACGCCTCCTCCAGGTTACATTTTGTTACTGCATTCAAGCCATTGACTCTTAAACCCAAGCTCATTCAACAATGTCCTTGGAGGCATAAAGGCTCCCGCCGAGTTTCCGCAGAGCTCTTCCAGATCTCCTTCCTTGCAGTTACCCCAAGATTCCACAGCTGACACCTGTGACACATGGGCAGGCTGAGAAAGAATGCTCTGGAATATGGTAAGGGCTCTTGGGAAAGAAACCACCATTTTTCTCGTGCTTATAGGAGCAGCTGAGTAACCATATAGGACAGTCATGAATCCTCAGAAAAGATAAAGTGCATCCACTGTTAAGTTCACCAACAAGTTCAAGTTGAGGTTGATCAGAGACAGTATTCATACAGGTGTCACTGGGTGCTTTGGATAACAATTCATCAGCACTCAGACATCTAGGGTGAATGGGAAGAAAGTGGCCCCTGCTCATCAATAGGTAGACCTGTAGTTACAGTTCATAGGATGCTGTTCAGACTTCTGCTTCCAGGCAGCCATCTTGACATATGAAATTATCTGCAGTGGCCTTGGTATAACTTTTAATAGTTACAGTATGGAAATCTACTATGCCTGGTAAACGATAGTCATGACACTGACTGGCCTGGACTTTGACAGCTGGAGTAAGTTTCAAACTTCAGTTTGCTCCTATTTGAAGTCACTCAATGCTGTCAGAATGCTACTTGAAATTTATGGCTGGAATCTCTCAGGGATCATATACTCTTCCGTGGTCTCACCTCTTTGTGTCTGTGGAGTTACCAAGCACGAGATGGATGTGTGGTAACTTTGCAGAATTGAATTCAACAGAGAAACGCTGTCCAAGGAGGCTGGGGTTTGATGCCTGATGGCTAAGGTTCTGATGAATGACACGGTTTGGGGTAGAACTGTGACTTCCTGAAGGGATAAGTTTACTTCAGAATGTGACTTTATTTGAAGATGGGACATTTATAGACATCATCAAGTTAAAATAAATGGAATGGGCCCTAATCTGAGACCACTGATGACCACATAAGAGGGGAGACTGGACACCGACACACAGAGGAAGATGATGTGAATGCATGAGGAGAAGTCAGCCATGGAGCTGGTGGGACATGTCTGTGTACAAGCCAAGGAATTCCAAGGACTTCTCAGACACCAGAAGCCAGGGGAAAGGATTGCTTCTTCCCATGAGTAGCTGAGAAAATAGGTTCCTGCTGATACTTTGATCCCTCCTTTTGGCTTGTAAGGCTGTGTAACTATAAAATTCTGTGGTTCTTTTAGGCTCTGTCATTCTTGACAGCCCTGATGAACTAATAAAGTCATTGAACTTCCAGCCACAGAGGGAGCACCATATAAGTAAGAGCCAGAATTCTTAGAAGCATCCTCACTTCTGCAGAAGATGCCTAAGTCCAGAGATGGGGCGCTCATGGTGTTCTTGGGCATGATTTTTTGGGATATTTTTAAGGTGCATTCGAGAGCCTCTTCCAAGGTCTAATGCTCAGCTGTGCTCATCTTGATGGCTTTTAGAGGAGCATTTCAGGGTTGGCCCAGCTTTATTTTTAACAGGCTTATTTATGTTTCTTTCTTGGTCTCCATGGTCAAAACAAGGCCTAATCCCCATTGATCTGACATGATCTGTGAGCCTGGCTAGGAGAGCTGCCTCTCTAGTAATACCAGCATTTTCCCAAGCTATACACAAGACCAGCGGGGAGTTGGGGGGAGGAGTGACTGTCTGCTTAACAAACATTTCCTTGGGGTGAACTAAAAATACCAGGCAATTCCCGGGAGATACCCCAAGGTAGTCAGTTGTCTCCACTCTATCTGCATTCTAGAAAAGTACATTTCCAGACAAGAAAGTCACTCTTGCCATTACAAATCAAATGCCCGACTGCTGGGCTTCTGTTCCAAGTGCAGGGATAGACAACTTGATGATTAAAACAATGCGCAGCTGATCGATAGGATCCAAGTTCAGGCGAAGCGTGAAGCAATTGGTTGTGCATGTCATTACATGGGCATGCTGAGCAACCAAAAAGAGCAGAGAGCTTCCATCAGCTCAGAAAGACCAGCCTGCCGACCCACTGTCCGTATTGATCAGTATCCATAAAACATGAGCAAGACGATGGGATGAGTGTGCCAAGTATTAATTATACTCCTCCAGCTTTGGAAAATCATCAAAGACTTGTAGCAATAGGAGAGGTTTGGGTATGAATAAAAGATGAAAATTAGCAGAGAGGAGGTCAGCGAGGATATTAAAGCAAGTTCCAACTTTAATCTAAATCGGGTGCGCTGGCATGCACTCTTCTACATACCCCTTAACTCTGGCTTCCTGACACAGCTGGAAATCATGACGACGGAGAGTTAAAATTCTTACTATTGAGAGGTCAATACTGAATTTTTTTTTTTTTGCCAACATCCGAAAACAATGTTTTTCAAAGTATGGTCCCCTGTGAATAGTAGAATCAGACTAAGCTAGAAGCTGGCAAAATATCAGAGCCTACCATATCTACTGACTTAGAAACTAGAGAAAGGGCAGAGTTTTGAGGTCTGTGTTCTGATGATGGCTCCAGGTGACTCTGGGGTAAGCCACTTTGAAAGTCATTAGGCGAACGAATTACTTGGTCACCCTAGGAATCTTTGCAAATCAAGATGAAAAAAAAAAAAAACAAAAACAAAAACAAAAAACTCTCCATCCTTTAAGAGCAAGGGCCATGAGAAAACACACAACTTGACAACTTGCAAAACACTGTCAGTTTGAATTTGAATGGTTGTCCTTCATGAGCACAGAGTGGTCTGTAGGAGCTTTGATAAACATGTGTTATTATAGAAAAGCCTGCTGGTGATGTCTGCTGCTAGTTGGGATAAAGATGGGAGACCCCAGTTTCTTTCCTCATTCAGTTGTATTGTTTTCTCAAGGTAGGGTTCTCACTTGCAGCCCTTGCTGGCCTCAAACTTGGGATCTTCCTGCTTCAGCCTCCTGAGTGTTGGGATAATACATGTGCCACCCCACCCGGCCTGGATGATGGTTTAAAGGTCCTATTCAAATCTCACCGGAAGCTGGCTTTGGAGAGCCATAGCCACAGTAGGAAGGGGAAGAAGAGGGAAGTGGACGGAGGCAGGCAGGGCTGAGAGAAATCTGCTGGAGGAAGTGGAGAACTCACTTGGATAAGCAGTGGCGGGTGCAGTAGACATCGCCCGTGGGAGACAGAGTAAAGTTCTCACAGATGTAGAAGTGCTGCTGGCCAAAGAGCAGGATCCCTTCTGAGACCAGGTGGCCCTGCACAATCACCAGGGGGAACTTCTGTGACACCTGGAAGGAGAGAGGGTGCTAGAGTCAGGCTGCATGCATGTGAATCTTATGAAGAACGGGACAGCCACAAGCCACTCACAAGACATCTGGAGGTGACATCTGGAGAATGACAGGCTGAACTGTCCCAATCATAATTCATGTGGCACCTTTATACCAAATACTCGGTGTAGTTTTTAATCTAGCCAGTGACACACCACCCTGATCAAGGCATCTGGGTGACATTTAATCCCAGCACTCAAGAGGCAGAGACAGGTGGATCTCTATGAGTTTGAGGTCCACAAATCAACTTTCAAGATAGCCAGGGCTGTTTCACAGAGAAACTCCGTCTCAAAAGACCAATATATATTATAATCACAAAATTTCTTCCTTCCCTTTCCTCCTTCCAAACCCTCCAACACTCCCCTTCTTGCTCTTTCAAGTTCAAGGCCCCCTTTTCCATTAAATGTTGTTACATACATAGGATGTTTATGTATAGACATATATATTCCTAAATACAACCCGATCAGTGTAATGTTACTTGTATGCGTATGTTTTCAGGGCTGACCATTTAGTGTTGGTGTGCTATTCCCTGGGGAAGACTATTTCCCCTGCTCTCTGTATCCCCTACTCATCTCTCTGCCTCCTGTTCTGCAATGCTCCCTGAGCCTTATTCTGGGGAGTATTTTGTAGCTGTGTTTGTTGGGACTTACTGCTGTAGTTCCTAAGTGTTCCTAAGCCCCCTAACAAGGAAAGCATTCCCCAGTTAATAATGAAGCAAGTTTTACTGGGGACAATGAGTAATAGCCAATGAGTAGCTGAGCCAGGAATAGAATCCAGGTATGTCCAAACACAAGTACAAGTCATGTAGTTCTGTCTCTGTAAAGCCAAAGCAGATGTAAATATAGGTTGTTCCACATCCATGTGGGTGCTTGCCCTGGACCGCAGCCCACACTCCTTTACTGACAAAGCACCTAGGGCCAGGCCATATCCCTTCCCAGTGACAACGTGCTCCTAGCAACAGGCCAACATGGAATCATGAAGTTAGGACCCCTTTGCCCTAATTCAGAGCCCCTTCTTGGGTGTGGTCAGCTGAAACCATTGTACCACAGGTGTACCAAGCCAGTCTAGATGTCCCCACTCCAAATACTTCCTGAGAGCATGTGCACACTTCCTAAGAGCATATGCACATGGAGATCCTAGCTAGCGTTCCAGGGATTCTTCCTGTGACAATGACTCAGACTCTGGCATGAATGAATAAATGCCGAATAAAACTCCAAAGGGACTAAGCATCCTTACAAATGCAGTACTGAAAGGTAGTATGGCCCACACCTGTAGTGCTAGCCCTGAAGTATGAAGGGGCAGGGGTGTCCGGTATACGTTAACACAAAGACTGAATGTGGTGCACACCTGTAAATGACAATACGAAATTTTGAAGCAGGGATTGTGTGTGTGTGTGTGTGTGTGTGTGTGTGTGTGTGTGTGTGTGTGAGAGAGAGAGAGAGAGAGAGAGAGAGAGAGAGAGAGAGAGAGAGAGAGAGAGAGAGAGAGTGTGCGCGTATGGAGGTGTATGGATCTAAAAGGCTGAAAGTGACATGCACCTGTTTTCACAGCTACTCAGGAAGCTGAGCCAGGAGTTGGAAGGCTTGTTTGAAGCCAGCCTGGACCACAAATGAGACCTTCTGAAAAAGGAAATAAGTAGAAGTCTTGTCACAATTACCAGCCTTGTGGTTCCTTCCAGAAAAACCCATGTTGAGGCTCAGTTCCCCACAGTCACAGCCTGAGCTTGTGGGGCCATTGGGAAAGGCACATAGGGCTTTACGGTAGATTCAATCAGATGGCCATTTGGTGGATTCAGTGTAAGATGAAATACCACAACGTTACCTACAGGACTCGAGGGGGAACTGGGCCAGTAATCAGGGAATGTCTGTCTGCCTCCCAAAGGTCTTCAGAATGCAAGTCAGGCTTTCTTTACACTGCTCTTGCATTGATATAAGCAAGCACTGTATTTCCACAGTTACCTTGTTAGGGCAAATCTTTTCCCTGAGCAGCTCTCCACTCACCCCCTGTGGATTCCTGTCCTAACAGCCTCTTGTAGACATGTCTGACTTTCACTAATAGTCATAGACTATTCCAATGCAGCTTATTTGACTAATTTTTCATGAATTCTGCTTACTTTCAAATATTTGACATACGCAGTGCTGTGGCAGCCACCTCCATACTGCACATGTCACATTGAATTGACGGATACATCTGAGGAATAAAGTTCTAGGAACCAGACAGAAGGCCCAGGGCAAGGCTGTTTTAAATTCACATAGCTATCGACAATTGTTCCCTTGCAAAGCAGTGTAAAATTGCCAGCATTGTAAAGAGAGCAATACAATGTGAATCCAGTTTGGCTGTATCTCCCAAGGACTCAAAGGTCACTGCGCATTGTGGCACAGGAGGGTGTAGAGGAGGGGCTCTTGGGAGGTGATTACTAGTATATAATTAAGTTCATCAGGACTAAATCTCTAAGAATGAGACCTTAAAAGAAAAAAATATCAGAAGACTCACATTCATAATACTCCCTGTATCTTGTCATATGATGCCCTGTGTCACCTTGAGAATATGCCATCCAGAAGATAATCACAACATATGCACCCTCAGCCTTCTAGATCCATAGGCCCAAAGAAACTTCTAGCACAATACAAACTGGTAACAAAGAGTTATGCCAAGCTGTTTAAACTTTTTTTTTCTTATATCTTTTTTTTTATAGGTGGGATTCAGAGGTCCCACCATCAAGTTTATAAGGTGATACGTGAAGCCACAGTGCCAACACCGGCACAGGAACCCCCAGAACCTCTCCCATCTCCAAGCACCACCCTCGTAAAGCCTCCACAGCTCTTGGCATGGGGCTTTGGAGCAAACACCGTGATCTGATCCGATGTGTCCCTTTGGGGAGGCTTAAGTAACAACGAGAATAAACCAAACCACAAGAAAAAAATGTCTAAAGAGAGCTGGGTTAATAGCTTAAAAATTGATTCTGTTTGAAAAGAAATGGCATTTTAAAAACTAGAAAATGAGCCCAAGTGAACTATTACCTGCTCTTCCATTTAAATTAGCCCTGAGAGGGCCCAGTCCGTGTTTACTCACGACTAAGAAACCCCTCGTGCCTTGATGCTATCGATCACTTGAGACAAGGGGAACTTTTGTTGCTCCATGAGAACTTTTTAAAGACCTGCTGGATGATGTATGGTCATTCCCAGTGGGCAGAAAACCGAGGAAGCAAATACACCCCCATCTGCAGACGATGAACAACAGGTTGTCTGGGAAGCTAGAGAGGCTGGAGACAAAATGGGAGGGACAATAACAGCCAGTCACCGGGTGGCAGCTCACCGGGTCACGTGGCCCCAAAGCAAGTCCTCAGTGGTACATCTAGACAGGGCAAGGCCAGCTACACATAGGAGGAAAAACTAGGAGAGGCCATCAGAAGCAGGCAGCATTGGAGCCGCCCTTGTGTCTCTTCTGATCCATCAGTTTAGCATCTGAAGGCATGAGAGTAGTTATATACTTAATTTTCAAAACAAAATTGCTGAGAAAAACTAAACTAAAACTACGGAAAAGGGGACGGACTGCAAAAATCATACTTGTGTTGATTCCCATAATCTCTGGTTTCTATGTTTTCTAAGTGGGTTACAATGGCCGAGGTCATCAATCACGCCAGTAACGAGAGAAAAGAACCCTAAAGCAATGCAGACCCTCTGCCTGCCTGAGTCAACACTGCAATAATGGAAAGGAACGTTGCTGGGTCTCTTTACATTAAGTACCTTCTTTCTCTGAGACAAGGAGCAGGGATGCCCCCTGCCTGCCTGGCTATGCCACTTCCACAGTAAACAGCCAAGTCAAGCCTCCCTCCTTTCTCTGCAGGCTCTGGGACCAGGTGAAAGGATAGTGACTTTGATACTGTTTGCCTGCTCCGTTGTAATGGGAAACATACCATATGTCCCAAAGACAGTTCAAGGCACAGTGCCCACCACTGTCATCACTAAGGATATTTGTTTTTTATGTTTGATTTTTTTTCTTATTTTATATATCGATCCCAGTTCCCTCTCCCTCCCTCCTCCTCTCCCTCCTTCCTTCCCTCCCTCCCTCCTATGCCACCCCCCCCACAGCCTCCCATCCCATCCCAGTCCCCTGCCCCACTCCACAGAGAGGGTAGTGCCTTCCAGGAGGGGTCAACAAAATCTGTCAAGTCATTTGAGTAGGGACTAGGCCCTCCCTCCTGCCTCTAGGTTAAAGGAGTATCCCTCCATGACAAATGTGCTCCCAAGGTCCTTTTGTGCACCAGGTTCCAATGTCAGAGGTTCCTCACACCAGGCCTTCTAACTGAGACCCATGTTCAGGGGATCTGAGTCCGTCCAATGCTGGTTTCCCAGCTTTCAGTCTGGGGTTCCATTAGCTCCTCCTTGTTCAGGTCAGCTGTCTCTACGTGTTTCTGCAGCCTGTTCTTGTCCTCTCTCTCTGCATCTGAATTCCAGTTCAGCTTAGTGTTTAGCTGAGGGTATCTGCTTCTGTTTCCATCAGTTACTAGATGAGGGCTCTATGACGGTAGATAAGTTAGTCATCAATCTCATTATCAGGGAAGGGCATTTATGGTAGCCTTTCCACAGTTGCTCAAATTGTTAGTTGGGGTCAGTCTTGTAGGTCTCTGGACATTTCTCTAGAGTCAGTTTTCTCTTCAAACCTATATTGGCTCCCTCTTTTATGGTCTCTCTCTCTCTCTCTTTTTCTCTCCTCTATTTCTCCCCTGACTCGATCTTCCTAGTCCCACGTGCTTTCCTCTCCTCCCCTTCTCTTTCTCCTAGCTCCCTCTCCACTCACTGCCCCCCCCACTCCCAATATGCTCAGGAGATCTTGTTCCTTTCCGCTTCTGTGAGGGACCTTGTATGAATCTCTTAGATTCCTCCTTGTATCCTAATTTCTCTGGCAGTATAAATTATAGGCTGGTGACCCTTTGCTCTATGTCTAAAATCCATATATGAGTGAGTACACACCATGTCCCTCTTTTTGTGACTGGGTTACCTCACTCAGGATGGTTTCTTTGGCAGACTGCTTAGATCACTGTCTTGTTGAATCATGAGAAAGGAACTTTCCTTGTATTCTAGTTTCTCTGGTGGTGTGAATTATAGGCTGGTGGTCCTTTGCTCTGTGTCTAAAAATCATATATGAGTGAGTACATATCATGTTTCTCTTTTTTGTGACTGGATTACCTCATTCAGGATGGTTTCTTCAAATTCCATCCACTTGCCTGAGAATTTCGAGATTCCATTATTTTTTTTTCTACAGAGTAGTATTCCATTGTATAAATGTGCCACATCTTCTTTATCCATTCTTCAATTGAGGGGCATCTAGATTGCTTCCAGGTTCTTGCTATTACAAATAATGCTGCTAGAACATAGTTGAACACATTGTTGCATGGATGTGGATCATTTGGGTATATGCCTAAGAGTGGGATGGCTGGGTCCTGTGGTAGACTGATTCCCATTTTCCTGAGGAACCACCATATTGATCTCCAAAATGGCTGTACAAGTTTGCATTCTCACCAGCAGTAGAGGAGTGTTCCCCTTTCTCGACATCCTCTCCAACATAAGTTGTCTTCGGTGTTTCTAATTTCAGCCATTCTGGTAGGAATAAGATGGTATCTCAGAGTTGCTTCGATTTGCATTTCCCTGATAACTAAAGATGTTGAGCACTTTCTTAAGTGTCTTTCAACCTTTTTGATTTCCTCTATTGCGAATTCTCTCTTCAGCTCTGTACCCCATTTTTAAATAGGGTTATTTGATGTTTTGTTGACTAATTTCTTGAGTTCTTTGTATATTTTGGAGATCAGCCCTCTGTCAGATATAGGATTGGTGAAGATCTTTTCCCAGTCTGTGGGCTGCCGTTTGGTCTTGTCAACTGTGTGCTTTGCCTTACAGAAGATTCTCAGTTTGAGGAGGTCCCATTTATTGTTGATCTCAGTGTCTGTGCTACTATAGTTACATTCAGGAAGCAGTCTCCTGTACCAATTTGTTCAAAGGTGCATCCTAATTTCTCTTCTAAGAGGTTCAGTGTGGCTGGATTTATGTTGAGGTCTTTGATCCATTTGGACCTGAGTTTTGTGCAAGGTGATAGACATGGGTCTATCTGCAATCTTCTACACACCATCATCCAGGTGTCCCAGCACCATTTGTTGAAGATGCTTTCTTCTTTCCATTGTATACTTTTAGCTGTTTTGTCAAAAATCAGGTGTTCGTAAGTGTGTGGGTTAATATCCTTTCAAGGTCAGTGAAGAATTGTGCTGGGATTTTGATGGGGATTGCATTGAATCTGTAGATTGCTTTTGACATTTTTACTATGTTGATCCTACCTATCCAAGAGCCTGGGAGGCCTTGCCTAATCAATGATGGATTTGCCAGTTCATGTCTTACTGATATATAAGCCCTAGTTGGAGAAGGTAAATCACTTTTGGGCCTTCCCTTGAAGAGAATGGTTTTCTCTGGCTGCTCATGCTCTCTCTCTCTCTCTCTCTCTCTCTCTCTCTCTCTCTCTCTCTCTCTCTCTTTCTTCTTCATGGTCACCATGTGGTTAGCAATCAGCCCCTGCCACCCAGAGCTGAAACCTCCCAAAACTATAAGCTAAAATAAACCTTTCTGCCTGGGAGTGTTTTCCTCAATGTTCTGTCACAGTGACAGAAGGCTGACTAATGGATGTTTATTGGGAACAGTAGTAATAGTTATCAAAGCTACTGCACAAACTTCATAGTCCCAAGCTGCATTTCAGGTCAGTTCAGCATGTGCAGAGTTGAGCCTTAGAAATAGCAGTTAGAGAACACACCTAGAAGATTCTGGTGCAGATGATCGGAAGAACACACACTAAGACACTGAGCCAAGGACATCAGCTAGGTAGAGAGATGCTGTTCCATCTTATTTAAGCATAGTGCTAGGAATGTACTTGTCTCTTTTTTCCTTCATTCATTTACTCCTACACAGCAAGCACCCCATCCACTGTAGATGCAAAGGAAATGAATCATGCCTTCAAGACATGTGTGTCCTGAGGCTGCTGTGTAGCAACAGTGAGAAAGGACAGGCTATTCAAAGTACAGTGAAGATGTCTTGCACAGGCTGGGTGGGAGAAGAAAGTAATTCACAAGGAGGTGACCCCAAAGCTGGGTTTGAGATAAGAAAGAAAGGTAGATGTGTGTGTGTGTGTGTGTGTGTGTGTGTGTGTGTGTGTGTGTGTGTGTAGCACTTCTGAGTAATTAGGTAAAAGGCTAGCCTTTTATACACACATGCATGTGTGTATAGATGTATGTAGCACATGTGTGCATGTATATGAGTTTATGCATATACAGAAAAGAAGAAGGCAAGTCAATTCAGGGGTCACCTCGTGTAAAAAATATGTCACAGAGAGCCTCAGAAGGCATTATTCCAAGATGTTACAGGTAGCTGTGCTTTTTACCAAGTCCTGATGATTCAAGGAACAGGAAATTTGGAAACAACCAAGTACCCTTATCAACTTCCTGCAAGCAGCTTCAGTTAGAGATACCTGGGAAAAGCTTATGAGATATGCTGTCCAGAGCAAAAATATCTCCTTTTGAGTTGGCTACTAAGGTCAAAGTCACATTTTTCAATGAGTTTGTATGAAAAAAATCAGTTGTTTAGTTTGTCATGTAATCAAAAAAAAAACTAACAAACAGCAAAAAGAAACCAGCACTGGAGTTCTGAGTCTGGGTGGGTCCAGAAGCTGCATGGAAGGGTATGAGGCACTACCCTAGAATATAGTGACTGGCAGGCCCACAATTAACATGCATTAAATCCACCACACAAACAAATGGAGATGTTTGCAAAGAAATGCACTGTGGTTCTGGGAATCATTAATCAATGATGCAAAGGCAGCCGCCAGCCCGAGTAACAGAATAATTACCTTCCCAGGTATCGCTGGAGGCTACTAGAGCTCAGTTGATCACACAAGGAAATGAATTCTGCTGAAGCTACCCTGGAGTTCCAGGGCTGTGGCTTGGCTTCCCTGGGTCCAAGACAGATCCTGCAACTCCAAAGGTCTCAGCAAAAACAGACTAGAGAATCCCCTGGTCTCCAGGAATAAGAATAAAGGCAGCAGAGGGAAGGAAGGATTCTGAGGTGCAAACATGGATACACCACCACGCCCTCTCCATGGAGGCTTTTAAAAAGTTAGGGAATGTGGGAGGCTGGGTGTCTTGTTAAAACATGGGTAAACCTTTATATCTGCCTGAGTTTGTTCATATTTCAAAGATCCCTGCACCCACTCATCCTTCCTCAAATTCTAGCTATATGCTTGACAAAAGCAATGATGGAACAAGAAAAATGTCACAGTGGATCAAGGATAAGACCGTGAAAAAGCAGAAATAAGGTCATCATATATAAGGAATAAGGCCATGGTAGACTAGATAGTCACAATATACCAGTTATAAGGCCATGGTGGGCTAGGGATAAGACTGTGGTAGACCAGGAATGAGGCCATTATAGACCAGAGCTAAGGCCACAGTGGGCCAGGAATGGTGTCCTAGAGACTGGAATTGTGACCTATGCAGTAGGGCAGGGCATATGCTTAGCACTGTGAGTCCCATCAGTGCAGATGATTGGTGGGGACTTAGATGCCTATCCATCCCACCTCACTAACATGGAACACGACATAGAAATAAATAAAGCCGAAAGTCCTATCTCCAGGCTGGATGTGGGAAGGCTACTGAAAGGATCAAGAGGGGGACAATGCATATCACTTGCCCAACACAGAGACTGAGAAGACATTAGAGAGAGGAGATTAATCACATGAGGAAGAGGGGAAGAGCAGCAGGTGTGGTGACGAACGTGTAGACATAGGCCGCACGCATCTGGATGGTGGATATTTAGGAAGTGGAGCAGGGCCCCAGAGGCTGCCCCCCCGGCTCAGAGGCTGCACCCCAGCTCTAAGGTTGCACCCTGGCTCAGCCTTATCCAGCTGTCTTTGGTTTAGAGCAGTCTCCTTCCTCGGAACCAGAGGTTTTCAGCCCTGTGTGAGTTCCTGGGGCCTGCTTCCTCACTTTCCTCCCTGCCTCAGTTTTGAAATCTCCAGGCCTCCTTCCTTTTACCACCTGTCAGTTCAGACGCCGACCACCAAAGTTTCTTCTTTCTCAGAAAAGGCTACATTTCATATAATGCATCCAAACTTTGAGAGGCCCCATCCCAGCAGGGCAAAGCTTTCTCGGGGCCCACCGTGACTTTTAATGCATCCTCCGCGACCTCCACAAGACAAGAAGAACCATCGGACTCTTTTGGACACTCACTGGGCATGCTCTCCACATCATGTCTCTAACAGCATCCCTTGCCTCATGAGATCATCCATCTAAACAGGCATTCTGTCTAGATCTCTTGACAGACTCTTTCCTATCCCTGAGGCCACGACATGGGTCCTGGGGGTTTTAGGAGTATGAGAGAGAACAAACTGACAGGTCACTACAAGGGCAGCAACAACCACAGCAGCAACAACAGCACATGGATGAGAGCTCCCCCCTCAGGTCCAGGTACAGAGGGCTCAGCCCAGGGAGTCAGTCTCACATTGAGGCATACTGCACCTCCTGCAGCTTTGCCACAAATGGACAGACAAGGAGCAGAGAACTCCATCTTGGAGAAAATGAAGTTCTGGGAAGTTCCATTAAGGATCAAAGTGGTTGAGCCCGGTAGCGGTGAAAGTGGAGAGGTGAGGCTGGGAGAGCTCTCCACACAGCTTTGCCTGTGTTCTCCACCCACGGCCCCTGCACTGTCCTCCTTTTCCAGTGACCTGGAGAGGGGGGAGGGAGCACTAAGCCCCTCTGAGCTTCTAATAATTACCTGAGAAGCAACAAGCACAACCAATTCAAGCTACACTTGCCAAGCATCACTGCTCCGCAGGGATGCGGGCTCCTGTGGTACAGATAGATGGCTGCTTCCAGTTCCAGGTTGCTAACACTGGGTTCCCACCCCCACCCCACCCCACCACCACTCCCTGCGGACACAGGGACAGGGACACTAAGTAGGAGCTGGCAGATCCCCACTCCTTTCTACTCCTGCTGGGATTCAAACACTCCTTTTTTGCACATCCCAAGGACCCCTGCAGCTGCAGCCTGTAGCACTGCTTCCTGCTGTGTGACAGGGAAGCCAAGATCCACTGAAGCTTAAGTAAAGCTTCACCCAGGAAAGGTGAAGTCCCTGCTGCTTGCCCTGCCTCTGTATGGAAAAGGCAGTCCCTGTATGTTCCAGATCGATGAGACCCCAAGAAAGCTGTCACTGGTTGGTGGATGTGCCTGAGAAAGTACATAATCTACAAAAAAACCAGGATCTCAGAGAATGTGTCAAGGACTTCTGTTTGCTGTAAAAGGCTGGAACTTTCCTAAGCCAGGCCTGTAAAGCTCAGAGCTTGTCCACAATGATGCCCAGGAAGGGTTGACACCCCCCCCCCCCATGCTGGTCTTGGAAGAATAAGGAAACCCTGGTGTCTAGAGAGGTGCTCCCAGAAGTTGCAGATGGACGTTTAGGTGAAAAGTGTGCAGCAGATTATAACCCAAAGCGTCTCCTGGGGTCCCATTCTGCTTATCCCACACTCTAGGCTAGACAGCTGCTCTGAGGGGACCAGGCTTCTGGAGGTCTTCCTGGATCATGTGCTGAGGCCAAGGCAAACCCTGATTCCAGCAGCAGAAGAGTCCAGTTGTATCAGAAAGAATGAAAGAGGCTGGGTAAGGCAGAAGCAGAGAGATTCACCAGTAAGAAAGGTTTGCCACACACTGCTTGCTTCCTGGGAAGATGGAGAGAGGGGACCACAGGGCAAGAGATGCAGGCCTTTCCCAGGAAGCTGGGGATGTCTCAGCTGACAGCCATCAAACCTCAGACATACAGAGGCATGAACCAAAGACTGCCAGCATCTGAATAATCCTGGAAAGGACCCCTTAGGAGGTGCTGCAGCCCTTGTCAGCATTCCTATACGATAGGGCTCTACCAGAACCAGCAGAGCCCCACGGTGCTGGGTTCCTAAGGTAGTAAATGTGCATTGTTTCAAGTCACTAAGTTCATGGCTATTCACTAGCAATGGAAAGCTAATAAGAAGCATTGCAGACTGAGCATATTTCATACATTGTTATTTGTTTTATTTATTTATTTATACTTATTATGTTTTACATTATTTTCTGAGAAAGGGTTTCTCTGTGTAGCCCTGGCTGTCCTGGAATTTGCTCTGTAGACCAGGCTGGCCTCGTTTACTTTTTATTATACATTTTATCTCTCAAGTGTTGGCATAGGGAGTCTGTGTTGCCACACCCAGCTACACGGCTCTCGCTTTATCAAAACGTTGAGAAGAATCTATATAGAGGCAGCGTGAAGCCAGCTTCCCTTTCCCACGAGGAAAGCAGGGAGAAGCTGGCACTTGCTTTCCACTCCGTATGCTCCTTCCATCTCCATGCCTTCCCTTTTCACCATAGCAAGCACTGTACGCTCTGTACGCTGTAGCAGGGCGTAGCAGCATCCCTGGCCTCTGACCTCCAAAGGTTGGCAGCAGATGCCCTGGCCCCAGTCATTACAAAATGTCTCCAGGCATAGCAAAATATCCCTTGGGGAGGAAACTTAGCCCTCCCCCAAAAGTGTTGCTTTATATAATCAGTTCCTTAAGGATGTAAGGCGAAGGAATACTTCTATAGAAAACCTGGGTCTCTTGGCACTCATCCATTGACCAAGTGTTTCCCTCCCATCCAGCTGCCTTTGTGTTAATGCTGATAGACGCCAACTGTTAGCAATTAGTCCTCAGCTGTGGGTCAAGATGAATATATAAACATACATACATGCATATGTGTCTGTTGAGTACCTGGGGTCAGGAGAATTGGCAATGACAGAAGCAGGCAAGTAAAGGTAGTTTTGAGTGCCAGCGACCACAGTGGCAGGTAATGCAGGAGGCAATAGAAAACAGCAAGAAGGGACACACCCATTCTCAGGTTCTAGAGCAGGGAGCAGATAAGACTAGCAGCAGAGTCAGTTGCAAGGTTCAATTAAGCAGAGTGCTGCAGGTAGACAGCCTGTATGATGACCCAAACCAGTGGCTTGGTATAATGGAAGCCCACAAACACGCTGGGAATGGTGGCTGTGCAGGTGAAATGCTTGTTGGAAGGTTGGCAGCAGCAGCCAGTGTGGCCAGTCCTCTAATGCAACCCTGGGAAAGACCAGTCCAGCTCTACAGCCCCAAGGAGACTAAGAAATATGCTAGTCCCTGAGACCTGCACATGCCCATCGCTGGCCCTCTGGATTGTTATCTGTTCCCAGAAACTCAGCCTTCTCACTCAGCAAGCCCCAGTTAGATCTACCCTCCCCAACTCAAGAGCAGCCTGGGCCCCAGGCTCATGCGTTCATCTCTTTGCAATACTTACAGTTTGCTGGATCCACTTTGTCTCTCATGTTTGGCTGGAGCATTGCCTACACCCTTATGGAATAATCTGGCTTCCACCAAGACCTGATGCCCACAAGTTTTTTGCAAAGGGAAGAAAACGGTCTGTATTCAGCACCTCACATATGCCCTATTCTCAATTAGTCTCTTCTGCTAGCCTGTCTAAGTCTACCAGAGCTACATGCTAGAGAAAGCAGGTCCACAAAGGTGGCCAGCAGAGATTTAGTCTAAGACAAGTGCTTCATCTTCCATTCTGTTTTTAGACTTGGGTAAAAGGACCCTTTCCTGGAAACCTAAGTTTATTGTGTCCCCCATTGCTCTCTGGTATGGTTTGGGTGAGTCTCCATCAAAGGTTCACATATCAAGGTTAATTCCCTAGGGTGGCAATATTATGAAATAATATATATCTTTAAGAGGTACTTAATGTTACTGGGGTGATAGGAGATGTCATTCTGTATATATGTTTCTCTTATTGGTTAATGAATAAAACCCTGTTGGCCAATAGGAAAGCAAGATAGGCAGGACTAGGAGACAAGGAGGATTCTGGGAGATGTAGTAGAGAGGGTCAAGATGTAGGCCATGGGAGAAGTAAGAGGTCCAGACCCTTTTTCCGGTAAGATAAGACCACGTGGAAATACTTAGATTGAGAGAAATGAGTTAATATTTAAGACAGCTAGCCAATAATAAACTCTAGTAACAGACTAACAGTCATAATACAGTGTCTCTTCATGTTATTTGGGGCTGACGTGGCTGTGGGACCAGGCTGGCGGGAAAGTGCTCATAACACTGGGGCTGTGTTTATAAGGAGCCTCATGGGACATCAGCCTGTGTGCCTGTCTCTTCCCCATTCCCCTCCCTTTCTCTCCCTCTCTTCCTCCTCTTCCGGCTCCAGATGTCGGTCCACCCTCCCATCATGCTTCAGACCCCAACAGAGTTCCAAACTAATGAGGATGCTCAATCTTGGACTTTGACTCTACAACTCTGAGCCTAAACAACTTTTCATCTTCAGTAACCTTTTTAAAATTATTTCTTTGTAGCAATCTGAAGCTAATACATATTCCCGTGGCCATGCCAGGGACATGTACAATAGCTTGGGCTCCCCAAACACTACCCACCAGAACCCAAATTTTCCTGCTACCTGATCTAGCCTCTGTTCAAGATTTATATGTACTTCCTCTCCATGCAATCCTATGGAAGATGCACAACACCACACACAACTCCTAACTCATTCACCCCTAGGCCTGAGTGGTGTCCCAGAGATGCCATGGCACAGAGGCAACTTGGATATACTCTCTCAAAATATAGAGTCCCTCCAAGTGTAGGTGGACCTTCTAGGGTATCCAGATTTTAATGGAAGGCCCAGGAACTTCACCAAGGTCAAGGGAGGCATTTAGAAGATATTTTATACAATAGTTTGTTAGCTTGAGTCTCATCTTTGACACAGGGCATATAGGACACCAGGGAAATAAGAAGCCTGCTCTCTCTGCTTGTTGTTTATATAGTTGGCAAGTGAGAAAGTTATTGGAGATTCCCTACACCAGTGATGGCATCCCAGTCTGCCCTGTCAGACAGTCTTAATGGATTACCTTTGCTCCACCCACATATTACCTTTTCTCCATCAAGAAGCTCTTGTAAAATGACTTGTCTTTCCCGGCATAATTCCAAAAAATCTTCTGAGTGCAGGCTTTCATGCAAAGCAGGAAAGAAAGTCAATTGCGTGCAATCCACCCCCACCTCATCAGGCCTGCTCTCAGCATCCTCTGATGTCAGCTCATCTGCAGTAGTATAAAACAGACACATTGTCATGATGTATGCACATGATGTCACAATGGGGAACATGCCTTTGTCACTGAGAGGAACTACGAGGCACTACAGTAGAAGTGTGCCCTTCCACTGTTTCTGAGAAGGAAAATAGTCCTCTGACCCTGTGCTATAGTCCACACACTGGCAAACCGTGCCCAGTTTTGGTGTGCCCAGCCCTGGCCATTCTACAGCTTTCAAATGATGCTAGGCAACATTTTGGAATTCATGCTCACTGATCAATGAAGCATCTCTCTTTAGGTCTGTCTAGGATTTGCTCCTTCCGAACCTCAGTTTGCTCTCTCTTCTATGAGAGTGCTATTGATATTCCTAAACTACAGGAGCCCAAGCTTCTTATCTAAAGGGGTTGGGAAAGCCATGGAACACTGTTAAATGAAGACCAACACACTGTGTGCCCTGGAGAACGAAGAGTGTCAGTCTCCATTCAGCAAGTGCCCTGGACTGGACACTGGTGGCATTTGTCTATAGAGTCCCATCTCAGCTACAATATTCCACCCTGAGTCTGCAAATGAAAAGTCTGAGGAAGGCTTAGGACTTTGCCAAAGATCATGTGGCTACTGAACTAGAGTGGACGTAAAGCAGGTCTCCTTGAGTACAATGTAAGGTCTCTCCTGCCCTGGCATGTTTAGCCTCACTATTCACAGAGTGACTGAACAGTTTTTGTATATATGTGCATGTGTGATTTTTTTAACGTAAAAATAATGTGACATTTAAAAAATTTCATTCAAGATTACAAGCACTTTCCCAATCAATTTTAAGGGTTTTTTTTTGTCAGTAATTTACATGGCATTGACATATTTCATTGTGTGGCTATTTCATAATCAACAAATACCTTTGCCACTCTCTAGAGGCATGGTGTACTGCCAGGAATGTGCTGTTTTGTAGTCATTCCTGTCCATGTCTAGATGTGTTTGCCATGAGCCAGGACATCTGAATCTAAGCTAAGCAGGTGACAGCATGGATGTCCTCATCTTACTCCTTCTCTACTCAGTTGTCCCGAATGTGTTCCTGTCTAGAGCAGGCTGCTCATGACTACAAAGTTATGAGCCGTTTTCTTTGTGCCAAAGCTCAGCTCTGACCACCTCCCCACCTGGGAATCTCACATGTGGAAGCATGTGTGTCTGCTGCTCCCAGGGCCAATCCTCACAGGCTTGCCTATGGCACAGAGCATACTCCCGTAAGAACTGGCATCTAAGTAGTTCCTTACTATATTTTGCAAGAGGTTTGTATTAGGGTCTGTGCAGGCATTATCGAGGAGGCCCAGGATTATGACTATCCAGAGGTTCCAGCTAGAGGATGAGGCAGCCTGAGGTTATATCTATGGGAAGCCAGCACATACAATCCACCCTTAGCTTCTAACTTGGACAGCTAGAGTAGGTGAGGATTTTGCGATGTTGGAGCTAGGAGTTTAGAGAGAAAAGAAGCCAATGGGCACGTTGTCATCTCAAGTCTACAGCGGAACATCAAAGTCAACCTGAGATCAGAACCTGAAAATCTCAGTCTGAACTTGTGTTACTGCATACTGGCAGGGAGTAACCCTGCTATTCAGGCAACAGAGATGCTGCCTCTGGGCGAGGAGTAGACACTGGCTGCCCACTAAGATCCAAGGAACTCACAGGCTAGGGGTGTGCAACTTGAAAGAGTCATAATTGAAAACACAAAACTGAACTTCTCTCTCCCTCTCTTGTGTGTGTGTGTGTGTCCTAGATTTTCAGCAAGTCAGAAATGACTCTACACATTGCCTTTAAGCTTGAGGTATATTGTGACAGCTATGTAAGCCACGACATAAAAGAGTTCAATGTGAATAGATATACCATCCATTTTATTCTGAGAAATCTTATTATCCTTCTACATATTTTTGATCATATATTAAACACATATTTAAATCACTTTAGGGCATTTTAAAAGTATATTCTATATAACAAATTGATGAGGTACTCATAGTTACTATTCTAAGCATACTAAAAAGTCTCCCACTCACTGAGGTCTGAGTCTGAAATAAGTCCCCTACATTCTGAAACACAATACTGAAGAGCTTGTATGCAAACTACTTTGGTTTCTCTGCATTTTCTCTCCTGGACCTACACATACTGTAGTATCATTAGTGAGGTATTAAATGAAATAAGCAATAAGACTACTGAAGAGAAAAACTGTATTATTTATTAATTAACTGTTGAAGAGAAAGAGATAATTTTATAAACTTAATACCTTGATTTTCAGCGTTTGTCTGAGAAACAGCACCCTTCCTATCTTGGCTCTCCTGAAATAGGACCAGAGAGAAGAGAAAATAAGCCCAGCCATTGCTTGTGCCCCTCTCCCTTTCCACAGATTTACAGATAGATGTGAACATGGACAATGCCTTCAGGTTACTCTAAAGGATCATGTGTTGTTCTGCAAGATGCATCGTTCTGAGTCAGAGCAGAGACTGCAGTCAACCATTAGCCAGGGTTTGCAGTAGTTACCAAAGGAAGTGCCAGGGGAGGTTAGAGGGGAAGCTGGATGTCTGGATGCAGGTCACCTGGAAGAAGATTGGGCTGGACAGCAACAGGGACCAGTGACTAGGTTACAGAGCCAAGCTCAGGCATAGTCACCCACACAGTGAACAAGATAGCTTTTTTCAACCTTCAAATCCTAAAAAAGTTTTCAGAAAAAAAATGCTGCACGCCACCAGTGATTGATGACCAGTAAAAAAATACAACTGTCTACTGAATAAATATAATTTTTTCATAAGTTCTCTGGAGGGGGGGGGCTTAGCATGGATAGAAATGCTGGGGTAACAGACTAGAGAACAAAACGAACTCCACATCTTGGAATGGATGAGGGGAAAAATACCCAGCATCCCAGTGTTCAGGGGTTGGGGTGCCTTTCATACTATTTTAAATTAGGAGTGTTCAATGAGGCCATGAAAAACTGTTGCCAGTTTTTTTTTCTTTATCTACTATAAAATAAAGCTAAATGACTTCTCTTCCTGAAAACACAAAGATGTGTGTCTGATGACCCAGCTGTTTGAATTTCAGGAGAGCCAGCTCCCAGGGACTGCCCTGTTCCTCCGATCAGAAGCCAATAGAGCCTGGGTTCGGCTTGAACTAAGTGGTCACTGGTTTGAGCTTGCAGAACTGCTGAGTTTGAGAAATTTTTCACTGTGAAACTTATTACAGGATTTGTTTGTGCAATAAATAATCCCCAGAAGTGCAGATAGCAAGTGTTCAATGACAAAAGATGTGTGTGAGCAGACAATGGCCTCCCCTTCCCCCTGCTAAATGACTTCAAGTATAAGCGTGGGGACTCTCCTGAACTTATCTGGGTACATTCTGTTATCTTGGTTAAAAGCATAGCAAGTTAACTAACTAAAAAACCAAACAACAAGAACAGAAAACAAGAGGAAGGCCACATAGCCTACCTTGCAGCCTCCTTGGTTCAGGGCCTCCCATGAAAACAAGCGTCGGATGCGTTTTCTCATGCGAGCTGGTCCTTCCCTCCTGTCCAGTTCCCACTGGGAGCAGGATGTGGAGCTTGTCTTTTGACCCCACAATCCCAGCTCCCCAAAGAGCTGTTCCTGAATCCTGGCCCAGGCCATGGCTGCCTTGATACTGCCACTCTTCCGCCTCTGGGAGGAAAGCAGAAATACAACAGCACACTTAGATACATTCCCCTTGCAGGCCTGCCCCAAGGCTCCTGTGGTGGTTATTGGAGAAAAATGGCCCTCTAGGTAGCCCTCAGGCTTATATAACATCCTCTCTGGAGCCAGGATCAGGCAAGGAGAAGGAAATCATTTTTTAGCTTCAAGATCATTCAGATTCAGGTGGGGAAGGAGAAAACTGCGCAGCCTTTGGCTTTCCGAGCCACTAGACTGTTGCTGAGATTATGCACACAATAGCTGACCAGGAAGACATGGGCTTTTTTCCCATGGCCCCTGACATCTGAAATAATGCTGTTCCTCCAGGAGACTCGGGCTGGTGGCAGAGCAGGGCCTCACAGTCCTGTGATGACTGATGATTTGAACAAGTCATTCTCATTTCTGGACTTCAGAATCCACCATGATTAAAGGAGAGGCTTGGCCTCAGAGTGCATGAGAACCTCATGTCATGTGGTTGTTGAATATGGAAGGGTTCTAGAATAGTTGAAGAAATGAAAACTCGAGTGTACATTTTTGACATTCATCAAAAATCTCAGTGTGTGTGTGTGTGTGTGTGTGTGATTTCACTTCCCTACTGTAAACCCTTTAAAAAGCACATTGACAATCCACACTGGTTTTGTAGGCCATGGCTTTACTTAAACAGAAAGTAAACGTGCACACATCTTAGGCTAAGTTTTCGGCATGGTGCTCTCTGAAGCAGGTTTGGCCTTTCACCTCCACAGGACATTTTTTCCCTGGACAGGGACAGACAGCCTGCAGACATGTGGCTTGACACTGGACCACTAGAAAGTGATTGTGTTTCAGTATGAGGCTTGGTGAGCAGAGTGAGCTCATCACAGACACACCCTTTTACCCTTGAGCTTCACACTCACCAGCAACTGCACACACGTGTGTTTGTGTGAATGTGTGAAAGAGAAATAATGAGTGAGAGAAAGAAAGAGGGAGAGGGAGAAAGGGAGGGAGGGAGGAAGAAAGGAAGGAAAGAAGGAAAGAGGGAAGGGAGAAGGGAGGGAGGAAGGGAGGAAGGAAGGAAGGAAAGAGGGAAAGGAGGAAGGGAGGGAGGGAGGAAGGAAGGAAAGATGGGAGGGAGGAAGGGAGGGGAGGAGGGAGGAAGGAAGGAAGGAAGGAAAGAGGGAAGGGAAAAGGGAGGGAGGGAGGAAGGAAGGAAGGAAGGAAGGAAGGAAGGAAGGAAGGAAGGAAGGAAAAGGATAAAGAGTGAGAGATTAGGAGAGGAGGGAAGAGGGAAAGAGGGATGGTGGAGGGGGAGAGAGGAAGAAAGGAAGTCAGAAATGAGGAAGGAGATGCCAGCCATGTGGGTCTAGCTCTGTTTGAAGCTTCCTTTCTCCTGAGTTCATCATTTTATCAGTTGCATAAGCCAGTGAGAGCTGATGCCCTGACCCCTGCTCCTGAAAAAAGCTGTGCAAAGACTTAGACACAGACATTGAGAGAGAAATGAATTAAACAGCCGATTGGTCCCTAAGGAGCCCAAAGGAAAGAACATCTCTCACATTCGAAAGGCAAGAGCATTTGGGGTGACTGACATCTTGCGAAGAGTTTTAGGCAGGAAAGGCAGGCGGAGGCACATCTGCACATCACGACAAGGCCCTGGCATGGGAACAGCACGATCCAGGCACAGAACAGAAAGAACATCTGCAGAGAAGACAACAGACAGAGCCTGGACGGAGCAGCGGAACAAGTGAACAAGTCAGGGAGGATGGAGGCGTGCTGGAAAACTGCAGCCAGTAGGGATGTGGCAGGGAAGTACCCATCGGGTATGACCATCTGGGGGATGATCTCAATCTCCAGGGCACTGGATGGAATAACTAGGAATGCTTGGGGCTCTGTCCACCTCTGGGGACCTCTAAGTAGCAGGTAAATTGAAGGTTGGAGATGTCTTCAGTGGCCGGTTATTGACAGCTCTGCATTGGGGCCCCTGTCTTCACTGTCACCTCCTTGGAAAGGAGTTCACCTAGCACAGTGGTTCTCAACCTTCCTAACGCCGCAACCCTTTAACACAGTTCCTCATGTTGTGCTGACTCCAACCACAAAATTATTTTGGTTACTGCTTCATAACTGTAATTTTGCTACTGTTATGAATTGTAATGTAAATATCTGATATGCAGGATATCCGATATGTGACCCAAGGTGGTCACACGTATGAGAACCACAGACTTAGCAGAAGTTGACCTTGAGTAACCATCCAGATTTCAAAATGCTAACTTCTGTCAGCATTTGAACTTGTCCCAGGAGTGATGGCACGTGCTTTTAATCCCAACACCTGGGAAGTACAGGTGAGGCAGGTGTCTGTGAGATTAATATGGTCTACTGTGGTCTACATAGGGAGTTCCATAGCAAGACTCTGTCTCAAAACAAACAGACTAGACTCTGAGTTTGACTTTTGTGATGTGATGTGTGTTATGCTGGCCCTCAGAAAAGTGGGGTGAGTGCTCCAGACCCCATTATCTCCAGCAGACAGTGACTATATCTGCAACCCTCTAAATATTGAAACATTTTAAATATTTAAAGACTTGTAAACATGAAATACCTTCAAAATGCTGATTTTTCTACAAAAAAAAATAATAAACTAACCGACAGTAAATCACACAGATTTTTCTGAACCCTAGTTAGATCCCACTTATGAAATGGAGCCAGGCTGGCATTTAGGGAAACTGGTGCCTCCCTCCTCAGCTGGCACCTTTGTTGAGTCTTGGTCCCCCACACAGGAACTTTTGATTTTTCAGCATCAGCATAAACTTAGAAAGTTCAGACTACAGCTCTCTCCTAGGAAGAAATAAGTAGACTAGGTTCTCAAAACAAAAATGTAACACTCTTGGTGAGATACTAGAGTATCTATTTTCACTTTCAGTGACAACTGACAGTTTTTGCAACATTGCTTACTGCAGACAAAATCAGTGAGACCATTCTGAGGATGAACTGATGGTCAAGGCTCTGTCCCACAGTCACAGACAGTATGCAAATATGTCAGCAAGCCACCCTCCAGCTATGTAATGCAGTCTACAGTGTTGGAGCAAGGTAATGGATCGTGGCAAAATCTCAGTCCAAGCCTTCATATCAGATCTGGCTGATCCCCGTGATAGCTGCTGGGAGCCCACTTTAAACCTTGTCTCTCACACCTGCAGGGTCTGATGTCTGGTTAAGCTATGCTAATAGACTGTGCAGCTGGGTGTAGGCTCCACAACTCAGGAAACCCAAGCTTGAGACCCGGGCCAGGCAGGCAGTGTTCTTCCAGCTCCCAGCTCCAGGCCACCATGTTTCAACCTTTGGAACATCTCCACTCAACACTTACATGTATGTGTGCCAATGATTTCTTTTACCCATTGTGGTCTCACAGTAGAACACTCCAATTTGAGCCTTTTCACCCTGTCTTGGATATTGTTCTTCACTTGCTACTAAGCTTGAAATACCTTCAAGGCAGAGTGATAGAGTTATAAATGCTATGTTTTCAACACAGGGCATCACCTTTGGCACAGACACATTCCTCTGTGAGAAACTGATACATTTTGGTGCCGAGTGCCATGTTGTAGAATGAATGCTTGTTTAAGACATCCTGCTTTTTTAATATCAACTAAAACCCAACTTCTTAGACATTACATAGTCATCTGTGGAATATCTGCCGTCTACCAGTCACAAGCTAAAGACATAATCTTTGCTCCTTCCATCTTGATGGTTAGGAAATATCTAGGGAAGGGAGGGGGTTAAAACAGTGGGAGTGCTTTGCCTTGACTGCAGAAATCACACCTGCATGGGTGCTTTAAACGTCAAAACCCTCCCTTATTGGTGACAGCTCTCAACCTTTAGAATCAAAGCCTCAGTGACAGGAACATTCATTGTTTTGGCTCCAGCTTCACCTTGACTCCATGTCTTCCAGCCTAGACCCTTCTGATGAGAGATGTCATTCTGTAAATATGTTTCTCTTATTGGTTAATGAATAAAACATTGTTGGCCAATAGGAAAGCAAGATAGGTGGGACTAGGAGACAAGGAGGATGAGGGAAGACGAGATTCAAAATGTAGGACCTAGAGAACAGAACTCTGGACCCTCTCTCTGGTAAGATAAGACCACATGGGAATATTTAGATTGATAGAAATGGGTAAATACTTAAGATAGAGCTAGCCAATAAGAAATGCTAGTAACAGGCCAACAGCTTTATATCTAATACAGCATCTCTGTGTGTTATTTAGGGCTGGGACCAGGCTGGTGGGAAAAACATACTCGTAACTCCATTCCAGACACTTTTTCCAGTAAACCAGCGGCATCCAGTTCTGTCCCTCCTCAGGACCTCATACACATTCTGTCCCTGAGTAAAACACTGCTTTTTTAAATATTTCAGCCCATGCCATCCTCTACAGAGCTCAGCTATAAATGCTTCCTTCCTCCAACAAAGCATCGAGTAGCACAAATTAGATACTTTCCTTTGTTAAAATCTGTTACCTTTTTGCTAAATCCCCACTGTAAGTCACAAATAGCACCCGAGTTTTGAAGTTATTTAATCTGAATTTCCCTCTTGTAACAAAGCCTTCTGAAACACAAGACCAGATTTGGTGGGTGTTTTATATATAACAGCACCTACAGTTCCTAGCAGGATCTGAGATGCCCTGAGCTCCCCATGCATGGTGAGTGAGCAGAAGGGTGAGTAGTAACAGATACCAGCCCTTCTGCTGCTGAGCTGTGAGTGCTGTACCACTGTGCAAGCCAAGAAAGCTGGACCCATCATTGGTGATCAATTGTTGACTTTTGCATTCTAAAACTTAAGACAAAAGCCATCTGCTTCTCTCGCCTCTTTCTCTTCCCCTTTCTTTCTCTACATTCAAGGTAGCTCCAGGTATACTCTGCAGTGAAGGGCATTTCTTACCTGCACATAGTCTCTGTGCAGAGATGCATACAGCTCCTGTCCTTTTCTTCTGTAATTCTCTATACAGGACACAAAATCCTAGAGAAGAGAGAAAGGTAACCACAGCTTAGTGATGTGGGGAGATTGAGATACTTGCCTCTGCTCGGACCAATTGCTGCAGGAAATGGGTCAAGGGTCTGCTGGCAAAACCAGTCACCATCTTGTGAATAGTGATTTCGCCTATGCTGAAAGAAACACACATGCATGCATGTGAACATGTTATGTGTGTTCCTTTGTTTTCCTACCGTGATGGGCTCAGCCTTCCCCATTAGAATCATTACCAAAATTTGAGTAATCTGCTTTATGACAGACAGACAGAAAAGAGGTGGCCAAGAGAGATAAGGTTTGATCCATGGTCCTAGAAAGAAAGAGAACTGGCCAAGGTATGCTGAATATCAGTGCCTCTGCTTTTTGCTTTGAAATACTTGCATATTTCTAAATAGAACAGGAGGCTGGGCCACTAAGCAGAAAGCAGCCTCTAAATAGCTGAACTTAGTGGGGCTTATGGCTGCATGAGGGAGGGGGACCTGGAGAGTTTATCTCCAAGTCTACCAAGGTATTAAGACCACAGAGAATCGAGGTCCTGGAAACAGGGCAGTGAGGAGAATTGCACACAACTTTCTGCACCTGTGACCTCTCAGAAGCCGATAATGGAACATGCAGGTGAGCAGAGGTCCTGCAGCCTGGGTTTGGAGATGTGTAGGATCAAGACTTAATGGCAGTATTTCTGATAAGTTTGACTTCTCAAACCCACTGGTTTAATAGTCTTGGTGTTAAAATGGGAAAGCTACAAAAAGCATTTCTGGATACCAAAACAGCTGATGGCTGATTCAAGGATAGGTGGTCAGCAGACCTGTGAGCCAAATGAGTGGTTTCTGTCACAGGATAGCACTGTTTTTATTTGAAAGAATGACTGATGGACAAAACCATAATTACTAACATTTAGTATTTGGCAGAGATTCTCTTGAAAATGAACCAACTGAACAAGCCATCTCCAATGCAACACGTGGCAGCATTTGTTGCCAAGTGTGATCACAACCAGAACTTTAAGCAGTGATGCAGGAAAAGATGCCTCTGCACTTTCCCTCCAGCCACAGGCTCTCCTGATGAGATGGCTGATAATGTGAGCTTGTTTTTTCTATACTGTGTGTTTTAAGAGGTTTTCTTGCTGAGATAAAGCACCATGACTAAAATCAACCTGGAGAGGAAAGGGTTTACTTCACCTTAGAACTCTCGGGTCTCATCCCATTGCTGAGGGAAATCAGCGCAGTAACTCAAGACAGAAGGCCGGAGGCAGGGGCTGGAGCAGAGCCCGGAAGACAGAGCGCTGTTTGCTGTCTTGCTTCCTCAGAGCTTGAACACTCTGCTTTCTTAGAGCACCCAGAATCACCTGCCCTGGGGTGGCACTGTCCACAGTGAACTAGGCCCTCCCATGTTGATCATTAATCAAGAAAATGCACAGATTTACTTTCAGACAAATATTATGGAGTATGGAGGGGTTTTTATTTAATAGTCTAAATCTGGGTTTTGTTTATTCCAGAGCCAGCAGAGTTGAACAGCATATTTTCCAAGTTTCTGACTGTAACACATTTCCCTCAATGTTCCATTGTGGCCATAGATCAGTATCTCACTCAGCCATCACCAGAGAAGCTTCCTCTCGCAGTAGATAGGAGCTAACACAAAAATCCACAACTGGACAACGGGGAGAGACTGAGAGAATTTAGAACACTCAGTCCTAAATGGGGTGTCTTCATTAAAGCCCCCTCTCAAGGCTCAGGGAGCTATGAAGAAGAGGTGGAAAGATTGTGAGAGCCAGAGGGAGTGAGTGACTATAAGGACATAGTGCCTTCCATATACAACAGGACTGATATGTAAATGAGAACTCATAGAGATTGTAGCAGCATGTACCAGGCAGGCACAGGCTTAAGGCAGACATGGTACCAGTGTTGAGAGGTGGGTATGAGCTTCATCCCTAAGAGGCTATCTGCAATTGGCATCTGCTTTCAAGAAACACTTAGTGAAATCTCACTG
The DNA here is from genome assembly GCA_030556225.1 of Cricetiscus sungorus. NCBI lineage: Eukaryota > Metazoa > Chordata > Mammalia > Rodentia > Cricetidae > Cricetiscus > Cricetiscus sungorus. The sequence goes on along the minus strand of JANBXA010000366.1, from coordinate 13,811,168 downwards.
GACAATTAACCACACAAAGGAAGCCCCATGCCCAGCAGTAGATGCCAATACAAAACAAACTCAATGGTATGTTTGTAGACTTTTTGGTCATATATTGCTTTGTTTGGGCTTTTCTTTCTTTCTTTCCTTCTTTCTTTCTTTCTTTCTTTCTTTTTCTTTTTTTGTCTTATTATTCTGCTTGTATATTATGACTTCTAATTTTGTATGTTTATGAGTTTTGTCTGTGTATGTGTGTATTTCTTGAGGATTTTTTTTTTCATTTTTAAAATTGTGTTTTGTTTGCTGTTTGATTTCTAGAGAGAGAGGCATGGAGTTGGGTGGATGGGTACAAATTTTGGGGAAGATCTTGGAAGAGCTGGAGGAGGGGAAAAATACTAAATAAAAAATGATACATAAAAACTACACTCATTAAAAGAAAGAAAAGAAAAAAAATCCCTTTTTCGTATCAAGGTTTTAATCTGAATCAACAACATTTCTTTCTTTCTTTCGTTCTTTCCTTCTTTCTTTCTTTGTTTTCTTCCTTCCTTCCTTTCTTCTTTTTTGTTGTTTTTACTTTTATTAAAAATTGATTTTTTTCATCATTTAATAAACCCTGGTTATGGTTCACCCTCCCTCTACTCCTACTTCCTCCCCACCTCCTCTCCCATCCAGATCCTCTTCCTTTCTGCCTCTCATTAGAAAACAAAGAGGACTAGAAGGGTAATAATAAAATAAGATAAAACAAAAACTAACACATTGGAAGTAGACAAAATGAACAAACAGAAGGAAAAGAGCCCAAGAAACAAACACTCATTGATCCTCACACTCTGGAGTCCCATAAAAACACACAACTAGAAGTCAGAATGCACGTGCAAAGGCCCCAATACAGACTCATGCAGGTCCTGCACTCCATGCTTCAATCTCTGTGAGTTCATATGAGAACCCTGTCTCAAGCCCCAGCCCCAAATAAAAACAGTGCTATTTAATGGACCATGGTGTCTATCAAAGAATAACGACTATGTTTTCTAAAAAAGGTTACTAAATTGTTGCTTCCTTCCCAACTACACAGTTGTGGGAGGTCAGATCTTCTTCATAAATTTCAACAAGAATAACAAGCCACATTGCAACAGACTCAATATCGAAGAAGCATGTTTGAAGACCCAGTCTTCCACCAAGTCCTATAGGCAATACAAATATTTGTTAAAATATAAAACAACAAGTTTTCTCACAGTCTTTTTGTTTTGGAAACTATAATTATTTACCCAAGGTGCCTTTTATATTTACAGTTAGTAGGTTTCCTATTGGTATCTCAAATGAATTAATAAACACTCTATTTTTAAATTGTTTAGTTTCCTTTATGACAAATGCCACTGTACTTATAACCTACATAAACAAAGCTTTTTGATTTGGCTTTTTCAATAATTTTTTAAAAAGTGAGATATTCCTGAGACCAAAGTCTTGAGAATTCCCTATACCACCGAGAAAACTAATATTGCTGTTACATACAGTAATGTCATTAAAGCTTACACACATAATTTGAAGTGAAAGAAACCTACAAAAGAGTGTGTGTGTGTGTGTGTGTGTGTGTATGTGTGTGTGTGTGTGTGTGTAATGCTACTTTTATTGGTATAAAATTTTAAAACATGGGAAAATAACATGGAATTCAGTGTCAGGAGACAGACGATATGGGGCCGAAGGGCCGTGGGTGAGTGTGCCCTGAGTGATGCTAACTCGTGCTTTTGGTACGGGTTGTAACCACATTCGCTTTGTTCTCTTTGTTAAAATACTTACTTTGCATACTTATCACTTGAATATTTTCCCTGTATATTATGTTTCAATAAAATAGAAAAGTGTTTACTGGCAAAATATGAAAGCAATATAACTTTAAAAATCCAGTTACTGTTCTAGAGTAATGAGTGTAGGGTGATTTCTTTATTTTTCTCTTAATTTTGTTTGCAAAAATTTCTTCAATATTTCTGTTACATGGTTTCTACACATTTCTAAGTGAAGTAAGCGCTGAATGACTGACAGCTGCGGCTTCTAAGGCGAGAACCCAGACTTCCTCCAAACACGATGCTTTGGAGACAACAATTAGGAATGGTGTGCTCTTGGCGGCCCTTGAGATAAAGCAGATGCCTTCTGATAGTAACTGAGCCACTTGTTAAAAGAGTGGGGACTTTGTCTGACCCTGTGTGACTGCCCCAGAAGCCAAACGGGCCCAGGAAGACCCAACTGACTTCAGCAAGATGACAGGAACGGCTTTACAGCTGGTCTCATGTTGAAGGATGCAGTGTGGGTGTGGGAAGCAGGGAATTAAGGCACCTTGGTTCTTGGTCTTTGGCAGCCACACTACAAGAACAAGTCAATCTTTCTACAACTGAATCTACCACATATAACACAAAGTGACTCGCATCTCCCTGGGCTACCTGCTAAGATGTTATGAAGCTGAAACTGTGCTGTGGAATAGAAACACTTTGTAAACTGTCACCCAAAGAAAATGTTTGGCATAAAATATTGGAACTGTAAGTTCAGCAAGGGAAAAAATTGCTACTCTATTCAAAGGAACACTCATGGAAAATTCTGGCTTTTGTCTGTAGCTGCTTTTATCCAAAACCCAAAGCAAAAACAAACAAACAAACAAAACCTGTCTGTCACAGTGGTGGCCCAAAGCTACTTCTGTTCCTGCAGACACCTCACTTCCAGTTAAATTCCCTCTCTATGGTTATTCCCACAGGGGCACCCCACTTCCAGATAAAACCACTCTCTATTGTTAAGCACTGCAAGCATTCACTGAACCTCCACTGTTTGCAGGTGCTATAGTATACAGGTGAAATTCATACTTCATGTGTGGTTTGTAGAGAGATGAAGCCTTAGGAGCTGGCAAGGCCAGTGTCAAGTCACACGTGATGGGTGACCTAGACACTCAGAAGAGGGAAACACCCTGAATCAATGTCCAGTCAAGGCTTTCTGGATATTGCTGTTCCCCAATCTTGCCAAAGAGATTTTAAACAAAAGTCTGGTCTAACTCAGTTTTCCCCCCTCATTTTTTAGCATATTTTGATTTAATGCTTTTTGTACTCACCCCAGCAGCAATTTTAGGACAGATTTGGTGAAGGTAAGACTGAATGGAGGGAATTCCCTGCAGCTAGGAGCATGTCACCCACAGGGGAAAGTCCACAAGACACAGGAGCATTGAGTTTAAGGCCCATCGTGCAAATGCCGGTAGGACCTGGTGACATATGAGAGGGTGAGGATAGCTCTGAAATCTCCTATTTGCTTACCCGTGAATGAAATCAGATAATCTTAGAAAAAACTAGGAGAGATTAAAAGAACAAGAGAGAAAGCGCAAAATTGATTGCGTGATAAAAAGACAGCTGGGTCTTCCCAGAGGAAAACTCAGCAAAGTGGGTCAAAGCCCACATGAATCTGTGAGTTATTAGCAGTCAGGGTAGATAAGCCCCCATACGAAAGCCCCAGAAGAACCGTTGCAGAAGTGGGGGCTGATGGGACGAAGTCGCAAACCTGGAGAACTCTGGCAAGGTTCAGCCCAAAGGCTCAGACAGTGGTACGAGCACCAAAACTAAGGGTTCAGCTCAGCGAATACACGGAAGACAAGCAGTGAGACAAGGCCAGGAAAGAGATGCTCCACCCTTAGGAAGTGGGCTACAAGAGTCATTTCAGATGCTGGAGCTCAAATGGTGACTGAACAGAAGACTACCCAGATAATAAATGTGAACAGCTCATTTAGAAAGCTTGACTCTGCGAGAGAAAAGAAATGGTGATGGGAACAAGGCAACGGGGCTCCAGTAAGCTGGGTAAGTCAGACTCCAACTTTCCAGAATTCAAACAAGTGAAGAACAAGAAATTTAAATCCACATTCTTATATATACAGCACTGTGTAGTCAGGTCTGTCTGTGGTGATCCGCCTATCCTGAGTATTTGGGGATATTTTCCTTGTCTTCATTTCCTAAATAGTATGGTGTAACAGCCATGTACACAGCACTGACATTGCAGCAGGTGTTATTAGTAAACTAAATATGGCCTGGGGGTGCATACAGGTTCCTGGGCTAGGTACAAATGTCTATTAGACCGCTTTCTGCAGCACGCAGGAGCATCAGTGAGTTTGGGTATCAGTAGAGGGTCCCGCAGTCAGTCCAAAACACGTACCAAAGGCCGACTGTATATTAGTAGGTGGAAGGGAACCTGGCAATAGAAAGGGCAAGGCCAAAGAGCAAAGGCAAGAGAATGGTCCCTGGGGGCACAGGATGTGAGCAAAGAAAAGCCCCTCCTGCTTGGACACAGAGGGAAGTGGTGCAGATGGCTGCATTAATGGATTAGATGTCAGTGGCACCTGGAGGCTGAGGGGGTTTGCACCTGATCTTTTCCATCTCCAGGACAAAGAAGGGGAGCACGATGGCTCTGCTTTCTCCCTGAGAGCTGATCTGGAGTCTTGAGTAGACTGGTAAATGGAAGGGGACCTGAGCCGGAGCACACCAGTGATTTATCTAAGATCAGGGAGGTTCCAAATGCTGTACAATCATCTCTACATTATACCCAGTGAACGGATGGGCACATAGCACTTTGCAGCTGATGAAAGGGTCTGCATGTGCATAGCAATCCAATATTCAGCTCCCTCGTAAGCCTGTGTTGTTATTACTCCCATTAGCTGAATCAGACACTGAGGCAAAGTGACTGTTGGCAGAATGGGAGAGCAAGATGAGTCTGGATTCTGTTACCACAAACATCTCCCCCTTGCACATCTCCATCTGGGGCGTCTCCCCAGTTCTAAACAAACCTTAAGGGTCTGTAACCTCAGAGTCTCCCTATGCTCTGGAAAATTGCTATCCACAGGATGCAGGAACAAGAGTAAGGAGATACGGGTCAATTCAAGGGCAGAGACCCATCTGCCCAGACAACAGTGGATGGGACACATTGGTTAGGGACAAATACACAGCGGAGTTTTGTGTCATGCATTGGAACTAAATAGCCTTTGCTTAGCAACTGCCAGTCTGTTAAAGAACTAGAGAGACCCTAAAACAGAACAAAGGGCTTCCAAAGGCTGCTTGAATCTTTAAGACGAACAGTAGGTACTCAGGGCCTCGTTTTCTCAGTATCTCCTTGGGGGAGCTAGGATTCCAGGATATAGGCCTGATCTTGAGATGGGGAATGATTAAATAACACATAGAAATCATTTTGAAGTCACTGACCACAGCTTGATGATGCCACTTTGCCAGAATTACTCCAGGGGCTGGCCAGTTGCTGGTGACACCATTGCCCAAACGGGAAGCATCAGCTCTCCTCCGCTGGTAAGAATCATGCTAGCTTGTGCAAGGGGTCATCAGTCCTGTAATCACAGTCCTGTGCCCTCACAAAGGCCAACGCCAATGGCAGAAGCCGAAGCTCAGGCTCTGCTTAGAAGCCTGGTGCACACACAGTTATGAGTCCTGGCGTTTGCCGCTGAGCACCGTGCTGTCCTTTAGTGTTCTGACCACTCTCTTCATTGCTGCTAATTTTTCCCAAGGATACCATCAGATATCTGCACAAACACCCAGTTGGCACATTTTGTTTAGTCAACCTATTTATAGAAGCAGAAAATGAAGCAATTTACATCTCTCCACATAGAGGAAGCTCTGTCTCTGTCACAGAACGCTTCACGGCCATTGCAGACTGTTTGCATGAAGGGCCATCACAAGTCTCCACAGCAAAGGCTAGATTGCAGATTTCTTTTGCCACCCCTAACAGGATGCACTGCATAACAGTTCACTGTAGCATTAGTGTCAAAAAAAAAAAAAAATAGATTTAGTGACCGTGGACAAGGCTCCTACCATATTGAGATTTCTTTTTTCTAAATGAGGATAGAAAACAATAGGCAATTACAATAATTATTAAAGCAATAACAACTACATCTGCATAAAAAGAAAATGATATATATATACACACACACATATATACATATACATATACATATACATATACATATACATATACATATACATATACATATATATTAGTGCTCTTTGATCATGAGTTCTATATCTCCCCTTTTGTTTTTCTGTGGTATCATCAGGCATGGGAAGTGTACTTAAGCTCTTCTTTAACCCACTTGTAAAATGGAACATTTGGGATGGCGGCTGTTCTGGGAGCCAGTGTAACCAAGTGAGGCTAAGGCACTCTGGATCCTTGACCAGTTTGCAAAGTACATGTAATGTAAAGGAGAAATGAGCTTGCTACTTTTGAATGATTGGATCTGAGGATGCCTGTCACTGTGGCTACCCTGGAATTTCTCAGAGGAATACACACAGAAGCAACGATAGGATTGGTTAGAACACAACCGTGACCAAACGTTTGCAGATATTGGAAGTTTAGCTCAGTGGCTGACTTCCTATGCATTGGGCAAGAAACACTGAGTACCATCCCATCAAAGCCCCACAAACCAAACAACAACAACAAAAACTGAAACACAGTGGAGGGCAGGAAAAGAGAGCAGGGAGTTACAGTGAAAGGAAGGGCGAAGCTAGGCAAATACTGTGAGAAGTTTATTAGCACAATTTGAGAAACAAGATATGTCATGTTATGGGCTTAGTGAATCATAGCCCCGGTTCTGAAATAAATATGGATGAGTCCCTACCGAGACAAAAAATAGATTGAGAAAATAAATAGATGGCGGAGAAAAGACAACCCTGCCTTGTAGGAGAATCTTCAATGATGAGCTGGTTGTCCATCCTGCCCCTTCAGGAGCTGGGGCTCACTTGCCCCTGCATTTTAAGGGTGACGTGGACTTAGTGGGCTGAATCCCAGGCAACAAGTGAAGGAAACAAGAATCAAATTGATGGCAGTAGAGAAGGCTGGCAGATACAATCTGAACAGTGTGATGAAGGCTGACATCTGTGTGAAGATTTCACATGACTATCACATGTTCTTTAACATGATCTTACCAGACCGCTCTTTCTCCTTCCAAAATGCAATGGCCCCAGTAAAATAGCAAACAAGTCAAATTTGACAGATGCTCTATAAAATACCTGGCAGGTACATCTCAAGCTATCAAAATCACAAAAACAACAAAGACTATGTAAGAACTGTCACCAGGCAGAGGAGGCTAACAAGGCATGACAGCTCCGTGCCCCGTGGCTCCTCAGTGGCCCTGGAGTCATGGAAAAATAGAGAAGACAAAGTGAAGCAGGAGTTTAGTCAGTAGCAGTGACCCAAGCAGACTCTTGGCTTTGGCAGGTGGATTCAGACACGCCGTCCCTCCTTGCAATCTCACTAGTAGAAGAGTGTTTTGGCCACAGGTCTTAGCATTCTGGACATGTTAATTTTGCCTGTCTTCCACTTTCTCTGCTTCTCTGGCAATGTGAGTCCCCAGCCTCACTGGTCAGTGCTGACGGGGGTTGTTCACAAGCTGGAACACAAGCACCATGTTCCCCAGAAGGTTGTCTGATCAGCGATTGCCAGAGACCACTGAATTTAATAAGGAGATCACATAACCAAGATGTACTCAGTAACTGATGGAAAGTGGATGTGTATCACACTGGGGACGTCAGACAAAGGGGTGATTTACACAGGACAGAGTGGGATGTGGAGGTCTTCGTCACACATACATCACCAAGTCTAGCAGTGTGGGATTTCAAACTTACAAATTGTTTATCTACAGAATATCCCACCCAACATTTTCAGAACATAAGTAACTGGAACAACATAGCAAAACTGTGGATAAAGGGGGATGGCTGTACTTCCACAGTTCCTATATTTTACATCTTGCAAATAAAGCTGGCATAGCTTCCTCCAAGTGTGACTTCTTAGAGAAAACCCGGATGTGGATAAATAAGAGAAACAATAAGGGAGAAAAAAACCTTGAGTGTAACATTTTCCCCATTTGCTAACACATCACGGCTAATGTCTGCCGTTGTGCCCTTAGACCCGAGCTGGCCATTGTGAAGAAGAGGTGAGTGAGGGTGTTGAGTGGCAGAGTAGCTTGGGTTCTGTGTTAGCCAGAGTTGTAGTTGAGGGTCTTTGGAGGGACTTCTATTTGGATGACTTAGGCCAGGAGATTTTCTTTCTCTGTGTGCCCAGATAATTGCACTTTTCTCTGCTGTGGAGGCTCAGCCCCTGGATCCTTAATAAATGTCAAGCAATACCAGAGTAATAATCATATTTCCAGCAATAATGACAAACAACTGGGGCTCAGAGTGGGTGAAGAGGGACCAGCTCACCACAGCGCAATTCATCTCTTGTTAAACTCACTCACATATTAATTTCTAAGATGAACAGTGGGTTCTAATTTGTCTTATTTTTGAACTGTGATGTTTTTATTAAATTCAATCGTCATGAGTACGTGGAGAATGACTACTTGAGAAAAAAAAAAAACCAACACTCCAGTGTAGCCAAGAATGAAGACTCTAAAATTGCAGGAAGCAAGGTTTCTACAGGAAGCCAACCTTCTCTTCTCCTACAGGGTGTCAGAGCCTCTGTGTGGCTCAAGACAGTTGAGAGATGTCACTAGACTGGCCTTTCTCTAACAGCCTGTTCCAATTGTGTCTCTGAGGTCATACTCACAAGATTCCTCCTCAGAAAGGGACAGGCATTCAGGAATTACAGGAAGGGACCCAGGTAAAAGACGAATATCAAGTCCTTTCTGAGAATTTGCAACTCAAGGAGACATGTGTTAAGACACTGCTAGGGACTGAACTGTGTCCTAGTCCCTGCTTCCTCAGAGTGCCACCTAAGAGGAATATACACCAAGTGGACAGAACAGGAAGCTCCCCAGAAAAACAAATCAGTCTTCTGCTATAGCCCTAGGCCAGAGAAGAAATAAATACCTGTAGTTGAGGTTGTTCTGCACAGACACTGTGTTATGACAGCCTGAGCTGGGAACATCCTTCATGCAAATGTCAGAAGTGATTCAGATTTCATACTTGGCAGATTTTGGAATATTTGCACATTCGTGAAGAGTTATACTGTAGATAACTCATTCATATAAATCATTGATTTATGTTTCATGTGAAGTATAACCTCATGGGTAAGTTGAAGTGTTTTCAAAGCACCTGTGTTGAGCTACAACCCCTCAAAGGGAGTCATGTGTGAAGTCTCCCTCTTATGGAGTAATGTTGGTGCTCGAAAAGCTTAGGATTGGGCACTTGGGATGTTTTGGTTGTGGAGGCTCAGTCTATAGCAAGTATTTTCACTTCAAGCAATGCCTAACATTGAAGCACTTAGACGGCTCTGTTGGAATTTCACAGAGAGAAAGCAATCAGGGCCAGAATTCATGGAGAACATGTCTTCTTTAGGCTTACTGAGGGCCCCTAGACAAACCTGAGTGTTGCTTCCACCCCCAGAGTAGAAATTGGCTCAGGACAGCTCTGGCTGCTACCTGGGGCCCAGCTGGAGCTTTCTGAAGGACACACACACACACACACACACACACACACACACACACACACACACACACACACCTACCCATAGGACATTCACCAAAACTATTCAGCTGGCACTCTTGAGACTTACTAGTAGGTGCCCATTGTTGGTCCACACCAGGTCACCAAGCCACCAAGTCATCTGGTCAGCAACCAGCTTCCTTCTCCCTTTGTCTGGGTCATCACCAGGGCAGCCATTGTCAGGAAAAGAGTGTATAGGCAAGGGCCTCCCATGATCTGGGCCTTGTGCTGACTCCAGAGCCTTAGAGATGAGTAGGGCATAGTATTTTCCCAACATGGACTTGACACTCTTCTGTGAAGAGTGGGTAAGACTGAGATGAAGCAGCCCAGGGTCATGGTCAGTTAGACAAGGTTTGTGAATTGTCAGATGTAGCAGTGTTCTTTGAGCATGGGAAAGATGATTGGCCAATAGAAAAAGAAGTTTCCAAGTAGGACCTGTGAATGCCCAAGGGGAGAGCTAGAAGAAAATAAATTATTACAGGGGAAAGGTCTAGCAGGAGCAAAGACCTGCAGGACTTAAGATGAACTTGGAAATGTGATAAAAATCCAGCCGCACAGGATGTCCCATCCAAATGGTTTGAGACTGTTCCAGACATCATGGGACCTGATGATGATTGTAGGTCAGGATAGCCATTGTATAGGATCTTTAAAAGAGCACAGTAGGGGAGTGAAGGCAAGCTGATGCACAGGGCTCAAATGCTGGGCAGGGTCCATCTGCTGTGTTCTTCCTGTTTCCCTAATCTCAAGCCTACACTCGGCATCTGGGTAGAAGCATAGTCAGTGGGTGAGACATTAACATGTGAACTTTCCAATCGCCCAGCACATAATGGTTCCCAGGAAGCTGGGCCCAGACCAATGCTTAACTTAAGTCTTTATAGACTTTATATTTATGATCCGAACTCCTCAGAAACCACTTCTTCTATTATGTTTCCTAATCCCATTTCTTTATTGAATGCATCTTCATCAAAATGTATCATCAATAACTTGGAGAGTGAGTCAAAATATAAATAAACACATAAAACTAGATATGATACTTGAGCCATTCCTAAGTGGCAGCTGGCCCATAGGCAGATGGTCATAACTGACTCACTTTGTGTCTGGCGGGGCTACTCTTCCCCCCCCCCAGTCCACCTTCATGCCCTCTTTCTTCTTCTTCTTCTTCTTCAAGATTCAGGTTGAGTTCTCTCTAATCATACTTAGGCCCAGGTTTTCTTTTTAAAAACTTCCTATTGTGAAACAATGATTTTACCTACCTAAAAGGAGGACCTCTACTTTCTTTTTTAGTATCCCCCAGCTTTAACCAAGAGCCTGAGGTACAGTAGGAAATCAGTGAGTGTGTGTGGAATGCTGGAGGAATGACTAATGGAGAAGAGCAGTGACAGCTACAGATGGATGGAGATAGACACATAGATGCAAAAAGGTTCACAGACAAGTATCTGACCCTGGAGAACTTGGCATGATGCTTGGCACCTGGCTCCTAGCACCCTCCTTCGGGTCTAAACCTCCTTCTGATGTCTGCATTCAGCCGAAGGGACCTGGCTGTGTCCTCCACATATGAGGTCGTTCTCATCCTAACGCTTTGCCACTGGCTCTTTGCTCTTATCCCACTGTCACTTTCCTGAGAAGCCTTCTAAAACCCTTGAGCAGAGCATGAGTTTTCTCCTCTGGTTATTTTATTCTACTCCTAGCTTCTTAACAGCTGGTTCCCTTTGCCTTCCAGCCTGTCTGCCCTCAGAGAGAAGGTGCCTTTCTGTTATGTTCCATTGTCACCAGTCTGCAGACTGAGTCCCTGATAGAAAGTCTATGAAACAAAACTGGCCCAACCCAAGCTTGTTCATGTGCATTGTTCCTTTTTCTCAAATCTCTCAGCCACTGCCTTAATGCTCTGTTAGGGTAGGACTAACAGAGTGGGAAACTAGCACCCAGGACCCCCTGAGTCTCATTTTTAGCCCACTCAGGACCAGACTTGATGTCTTCCTTATACTCTCCACTAACTATCCTCTATGTTCAACTTCTCTTTGTCAGACCAAGGAGCCAAGTTTTCACCCACCCCCATCAACAACGGCAAAGTGAAGACATTTCCCGAACTTCCCGTTCTGAGACTTTGAAAGACTTTTTTAATTAACCAAAATGGTTTCTCATAATAGATGGGTCCCAGGACGAGAACGCGGCTGTAACTCACGCGACAGGCGCCCCAGCGGCTGGGCTGCTAGCGGGGCGCCTAGCGGATTGTGAATGGCAGCAACGCCTCAGGAGGGCCCCAGCCTGATTCTCAACTCCACGACCATCTGCCGTTCTATCATTTATATAGTTGGGGACACTTCTGTCTTTGGGAACAATAAAGCATTTTTTTTTGCTTTGATGAATACATTTAAGTTTTTAAAATTTGAATTTAGAGAAATCAAATGTATGTCACCCTACTCCAAAATTCATGTCTAAAAATTGAAAGCATTTCCTGAGATAGGGTCACTTACCCCAAATATAACTCCAATTTTCAGGTTATAAGGTTACAAGGAAGTCCATGTACAAACACAAGACCCTCAGAGAGATTCCTAGGAATGACTGTCCTTTCAAGGACCAGACTCAGTTTTCAAAGGGATTTGAGCCAATATTGTAAAACTAGATGATTTCAAGTGTTTTAATTTACAAAATCTTAATATAATGAGCTTTTTTTTTTTGGTCTGACAATCATCTGCTGTGACAAGGACTGCTTCTATTAGGAGCTGTGACAGTCTTCTCTATAAACTTAGTGATGCTATTAACACATTGCTAAATTGCACATGGTAGTGTTTCTATGCATTCAAATCTGAATTATAGACTTAAGCTTTAAGGTCCTTGAACTCACATTCTTTTATGACAGCCATCAGGGACAACTGGCTCAGCTGTGTGATAGAATAATTCCCCACAGAAGGGAAGGACAGTATCAGTAACTAAACCTGAGTGTTGTTCAGATCAGACACCCATGCTTAGGTAGAAGTCTTTGAAGATCTGAGCATCTTTCCCCAGGGACTTACCCAACGATGATTTAGAAATGATACATCCCCCAGTATGCGGTGGTGACCCCAGGGAGAGAATATATCACTGATTCACAGGACCAACATTGCCTCTGTGCCTGCTTTCTTGAATGGCTTTACACTCTTGTCTCATCACCACAAACAAGCAACCTATTTCATGGAAGGCTGAGTGATCAAAAATATAGTCAAAAAGACAACCTCCTGCGGAGTTCATGGAGTACCACGGCAGTTATCCTGAGTAAAGACACAGACAAGACAAGGGTGAGTATGACCTGCTGTGAAAAGGGCTGGAAGCAACTGTGATTAGGCAAGCTCTGTTAATGCTGAATATTTAGAGGGTGAATTTTGCAAGCTTACGTTATGAATGAGACAGGCTATATGAAGAGAAGTTTTAAGGATAAATCATAGGAAAATCATGGTATAGAAAGCTGTATTGAGGTAGGTAAGGTAGATGCTTGCTGCATCTACCTTGGTCAGTTTTGGATCCTGCAGGCAAGTCAGTGTCTACATAATGAATGAGCTAAGGGGAGTTCAGTTTTAATGGATATATGAGAGTAAGACATCCTTCATTAGGTGGGTGGCAAGCACAGCATAGCTCACAGCTTTCTGCAGAGCTCATGGAAATGTCAGGAAATGCTGTAGACAGACTACCATCCCTTCTCTGTGGAGACCTTGTCTGGATACAGGTCAGAGATGCTTTGCTCACCCTGGTCAGCCACCTTGGGGCCACTGTCATTCAATATGCATTGAATGAAGCCATCAACACTAGAAAATCATCCACTCTCAGTTTCAACCATCAGGTACATCTGCCTATACCCACAGTGATGGGTAGTTAGTGGTTCTGTAGATCCTGTTCATAGCCAGGACATGGCCAAAAAAAAAAAAAAAAAAAAAACCAGTTTTAGACCTCTGTGTTCCCTGCTTTCATCTGAATCTATCTAAATCTGAAAGACCTGTATTCCGTTTAACTGCCTTTGAGTCATCATCCAAAAAAAAGAGGCTGAAATAATTTGACACCAGATGAGAGCCTCTACACTGAGAAGGCAGACAGCTTCAACAGAACCCTAAAATGACCAGGAAAGATGCGAGAGAGGACATGGTGAAACCTGGGCTGTCTGCTCTATTAGGAGATAGACATTCCAAGACCCAATCTGGATTGTTCCAGTGATGAAGGCTTTGGGGCTATGGTTGAAGAGGCTTATTTTGTCAGGAGCTTTTCCTCTAGCAGTTATCTGGGGACTCCCTGATGTTTCAGAGGGGTCTCAATCAAAGGACATGACTGCTTTTAATCCTCCTATGGGCTCTTTTCAGTTCTAATATTGCACCAGAAACCAGAGGCTACCCCAGAAAGCAGAAAATTGTAAACTTGGAAGTGAAGGTGTCTGAACCACATGATAAGTGCATTCTCTCTTTCCTGGGTAGGTAGAGGAACAGCTGTATCCTGCTGTGCTCAAAACACTAGTTAGAACCCTCAAACATAACTGACAGAAAGGATGTATAAAAATAGGATAAAAAGTGACTCAGATGTTAAGACCATTTGCTGCTTAGACAGAGGACCTGGGGTTGGTTCGCAGTACCTACACTGGACAGCTAGCAACCACCTGTAACTATAGTTCCAGGGGACCTGACGCCCTCTCCTGGCTTCCATGGTCTCCTGCACACTCATGTTGTACTTACATACATATATACATTCAGGCACATAAAATAAAATAAATCATTTTCAATGTTTGCCCTAAAATATCTTTAAAAGGCAAGCTTAGTTAGAGAATTTAAAATATGAATTATGGACATTTTTCAAAATAAAAGAAACAGTTACAATTTTTTTTTGACATGAAGAGCACAACCATAAGCAAATACTTTAAATAAAGTGATCAAACAAGAAAAACATTACAATGCGGAGCAACAAATCTGTCACCTCAAAGCCGAATGTCATGGTGTAGCGTCCTTGCTGTAATTCAAAAAGCACAATGGCAAGCTTAATACTCACTGCTTATAGCAAAATGATTCTTTTTATTGAAGACGAAGAAAAAAATAAAAACGATGTTGCTCTAAGCAGTTTTGAAATGAGTATCTGATTCAAAACTTCCCCTGTGCATATAATTGCATGCTAATTTACATTTTAATTACTTCCTAAGAAATCAAAAGCATTTGTTGACAGTGGAACATAATGTCAACTTCACGGTGCACTGTTGGTGGATGTTTAATGAACTTAATTAGATAATTAGTGATGTTAATTATCCTTCTATTATGAAGATAAAGATGTCTCACAAATGATGTACTCAGTGAAGAAACATCATTAAAGGTATCAGTGTTTGCTTTTGTTCATTTATGTCTATTTTTCAAATTCCTGTAACCAGCTAATGATAAACGGTGACAAGTAAAACTTGTTTAAATTGGGGGGAGAAAAAAGGGGACAAGTCACTGGCTTGCTTTAGCTTACCGTTAATCATCCCGAGTATTCTGGGTGCTGACGCCAAGATAAGACTGACACTGTTGTTGACAAATGTCTGCTGTATGAAACTATAGTTACACATGCATGGCGATGTTAGAGTAAAACAACTACATGTATGACATTGGTCTGTAAAATTTTAATAGCAAAATCCCCATGGCCTAGTGGCATCAGAGTCACCCCAGTGTCATAGCACCACACCTTGCATGCATTAGTGGTGGTGCTGGGGTCGACAAACCTGAACTGCCAGACTTTAAAAGCACAGCCTGCACATGCAAGTGCCTGGATACTGACCATAGGCAACTGTATAATCAGCTGTGGCTTTAAAGAGCTATGCTGTACTCCACCTCCTACAGACAGTGCACTGGGCTGCACCACAGCAATCTGCACTGTGCCATTGTTCACCTAAGAAATGAGTCACTGTTTCAGCACAGGGAAACTTAACCCTGTCATCTATTGGATCCAAGTGTGCCGCTTCTACTCTTGTTCTTTCTTGGAAGCTCAAATTCCTACAGCTCCTCAGTTTTATCACAAGGTCCAGACCAGGACCTTTTATGCATTCATGCAAGTGTGCGCGTGCGTGCACACACACACACACACACACACACACACACACACCACCCATACACACACACACACCACCCATACACACAATACACACATATAACACACACACAACACAAACATATCACACACACACAACACATATATATATAAAACAGTTACCAAACACATACAAAACACACACATATCACACACACACACACACACACACATACACAACACAAACATATCACACACACACAACACATATATATATAAAACACTTACCACACACATACAAAACGCACACATATCACACACACACACACACCACCCATACACACAACACACACATATAACACACACACAACACATATACAACACAAACATATCACACATATACACACAACACATACATATAAAACACTTACCACACATATACACAACACACACACATCACACACACACACACACACACACCATTCACACATTTTGAAACCACTGGGCAATTATCAAATTTTAGACTCACCCTCAAATCAATAAAAAGCCTTCCATTTCTTTGTACAAGAGATCAGCCTGGCCACCTGTGGTCAGTTCTGGGTTCTCTTTGGCTCAAGTCCCCATAAATGAAACTTCCTTGTCCTGGTCTTAAGATGATTTAGTCTCATATATAGTGTCCCCATGCCAGGAGGTCCTGCCTTCTGGCCCAGCACAATTAAGACAACCAAGGCCCCATTTACCATGTGTTGCAATAGTTTACACCACTCAAATTTTAAAACACATTCCCTCCCTGCCCCCCCAAAACAACATTTCTTTGTGGATGATTGTATTACTTAACAGATAGCTCTATTTAATTGCTTGCCCTCATGACTTTTTTTCCCTCATAACCAAGTTTTCCAGCAATTCCTCAGAAGGTCTGTGTGTTCAGCTTGTTAATGGCTATTTCTGGTCTCCAGCACCCCACACATCTCTTGTCTTGTGGGCACAGTGTGGATCTTCTGCATCCCAGGGTGAATATGTCACAAGACAACCCCTTTCTCTAGAACCTCTGCACCTTCATTTTAGAAGTCCTTATGCATTTTAATGTTCTCCTAATTTTAGACCACCTGCCCCTGAAACATCTCTTAAAGTTATATTTGTGTCCTATGGAAGTCTTTCTTCCCCCCAAACATTAAGATGCATTTGCTATATGTTTGTGTAACAATATTCAGTGTGACAACCTGTGGTTTCAAATGTTCTGAACTTTTCTGACTCCGGCTCGTTACAACATCTGAGAACTCCAGCTTGCCTTGGTAACTGCCTTTTTACTTCCTCCGCTCTTACTCTCTGCACTATCACACACTTCTACGTCATCTTAAAGCCTATTCTAGCTTTGTTTGAAAAGTCTAATCTAATGCTTGGACTCTCCCGATCAGAAATTTTATATCCCAGGGAGTGACGCCTGAGGCTTGCCCTGTAATGTTTTCTCTCCCATATATGGAGGGACTAAGGCATTAAACTAGAAGGTGACAGCATCACCAGCAGACTGCATTCTACTGTTAGGTTCTGCCTCAGCAATAGCATCCTCAGCCCCTCATCAGGAGGGCAATGACAGCAAGGAACTGTTGGACCACTCCCTTTCACCCTCCAGTTCCATATACTCACGTTCTCCTCTGCAACTCCTCTTTTAGTGTTATGATTCCTTTAAGGAGAAGGTAAGCATGCAGGGGGAAAATGGGAGCAGCGGGGAGGAGAAAGGGCTGAGGAGGAGTAGGAAATCCTTGCAGCAATGGCTTGATATTAGAGACTCAGCACGTTTGTTCTCTTCAACTGCTGTGAGCAACTGAAATTTTCCATCAAGAGGTAGGAAATCAAGTGTTTAGAGTAGAGGCCCACAGGTGTCACTTCCTTTGCCAAAGGCATTAGCAAGAGTGTCCCTCAGTGAATCTGCCACTGATGTTCTGGTTTGGGCCTGCACCTTGTCCTTGGCCATGGGTAAGGCTGCTGCTCCGTGGGAGGTGTGTATGGTATATGATCAAGGATGGAGCCCATAGGAGATGGACTATGAGTGACAGATCCACAGCCACCTTCTCACATGAGTGCCTTGCCCTATGATATCCTAGGCCTCCATGTATCTACTGATGGTGTTTATGGGGGTGCTGATATCACTGGCATATGCAGACAAGGACAATCTTTAGAGGACCCTGGAGATATCTGGAACAAAGTCAAATGTTCTTCTGGTCTTAAGGCAGAAGTATGAGTGCTTCTCCAAAAGCTTAGCTTTGGTATTTTAGCAACTCCAATGAAAACTTCACGTGGCCTTTCTTTCCTCCCATAAGGCCATTTCAGCTTTTTACTGTGGTATTGAAAACCGGAAGTGTAAGCAACTGTGCCTCGATGGAAATGTGGTAGACTCGGGACCAGCACTTGGTGGAGTGCCCTTCTTCTCTACAAGCCCTCTCTTAGGCTTGGATGGGAGACTCGGGCTTTGATGGGAGGGTCTCCTTCCTCCAATGGGGCCAGTGGATGCTGACACAGGAGGGAGCACACAGGTGTATAGCGTGCATGTGATTTCCCAGAGACAAGTGGGGACAAGTCCAGCTCATGCTCCACCCAACAAGACCTGGGTCGGCAAGTGCATACATTATGATGACCTCCCACCTCAAGGACTCCCATGTTCTCTGACTCTCATCTACCTCATTGCCAACAGATTCTTATAAGTGTTACTAAATCCTCCCACACACCAGGATTTCTCTCTTCTCAGAGTCATTTCCTCTGGCCTTGGTGGGCTTCTATCTTCACTTGTCCCAGCCTTGGGCAGCAGAATTTTCCTATATTCTTTGATATTGGATATTCCAATCACTGTTACTATAGCCCTCTCCACCTAATTGATGGGACACTTCCTGGATACTCTCTTGCCTCAGGACCATCATGAGCCACAACCTAATCTGTACATGAACCTCATCATGTATCCCCATTCAACCTTGCACCTATGGATACATTGAACATGATCATTTGCTCCTTATCTGACACAAGTTTCTGTCTTGTCCCTACCAGTTCCCTTGGCCTTTCCCTACTTATCAGCTCTGACCTACACCACCTTCCAAGCCTCTCCCCATCTTGCCTCCAACCTAAAGTAACCTCCTTTGTCCTAAACCCTAGTGTCTTCCAGTGCCTGGACGCCTATTATGTTGCCAATGTTTCTATGCATGTCAGTAGATGGTGATAACGCTTTGCATTTTAGAATAACTTTAAATCTATA
The DNA here is from genome assembly GCA_030556225.1 of Cricetiscus sungorus. NCBI lineage: Eukaryota > Metazoa > Chordata > Mammalia > Rodentia > Cricetidae > Cricetiscus > Cricetiscus sungorus. The sequence goes on along the minus strand of JANBXA010000366.1, from coordinate 13,792,511 downwards.
GATTAACTGTGGAGACAATACAGAACATCCCTGTCTCCCTGGTCCTCACCTGAATTCCAATGATATAAACCAATACAACATATCATGAAAGTCCATCAGCCAAAGAATGGTGTTCAATTACTGTTGCTGTTTGAATACAAACTGTCCCCCAGTCCCCACCACCAGGAGTTCATTGGTCAAGCACTTGGTCCTCAGCTGGTGGCATTATTTTAGGAAGTTTTTAGAGACTTTAAGAGGTGAAGCCTATCTGAACAGCTCTTCCCTATCACAGCGTTCTGCCTAAGCACACAGACCAAGTCACCATGTACTGAACCCTTGGAAACCACCAACCAAAACAAATCCTTCTTATGCCAGGTGGAAAGGCAACATCTCAGCCTGTTCTGAAACAGGGGCATCTGAAATCAAGTGGGCAGGAAAGAAACATCCTCTGTTATGGAGAAAAATGGCTGGCTGGAGTGTCAACCAAGCTGGCATCAACGGTAAAATGGCTTCCAAAGCAATCCGAGCTGGCTTTTGGAGGCCCAAGGAGAGCCCAAGTCCCCAGCCTGCTATCCAGCTCTTAAGGCCTTCACCATGCCAGTGACCATAACATCACAATTTGGTCCCAGAAGGGACTGCAATAGGACCAGGGGAAAGGGGAGAGAAATAACATCTATCAAAATAAGTGACAGCAATCAAATCAGCCTTGACTCAAAGTTCAGCTTCCCTGTCAGCAAGAGTACATGTTCTCCTGAAGAGGGAGAGAGGTGAGAGAAATGATGAAGCCCACCTCATATGTCTCACTCCCAGGAACAATTTATCAGTGCTATAGAGCTGTCAGCCCTGACATGATAAGGAATAACATGGAATGAATAATGCTTCCTCCAGTACCAACTCCTTTAATTACAAGCCTCTTCTTTCCAGAAGAGAGACAGAAGATGCGAAAACACCAATTTCATGCACTCGTGCCTGAATAATGTCTCCATGCTGCTTTTTCCAGATGGCGACCCCCTCACTGGAGGGACTAATGATGTGGGCATATTTAGGGAAAAACCAATAACGGAGTCTTTAACCTTCAACAACAAAAAGCGTGTTATACAAAATGTTCCTTGGGATACATTAGAAAATATCAATTACATTGCTCACTGAGGTGTAATCAGCTGTAATAATCAAAATTAATTTTTAAAAATAATTAAACAGACCCCAGGGCAAATAGTTGATGCTCTTATCTTATGACATCACAGCGTACATATGTACCCAAGAACTGTGCCTTCTGGTAACGACAAAGGCAGCTCCTGGAGATGAGTGATGGGTGTGGGGTGTGAAGATTGCGGAGTTGCAATGCATAGTGAGTTGGGGAGCCTTCTACTCCCTCCTTCCAGAACCTTCTGTGCCCATTCCAACTGGGTGACCAGTATAGGGAAGGCCAGTTGATTTTAAAAATTTAAACATGTTCTCCTCGTTTCACAATGAATTTGTTTTTTTTTTTTTTCAAACATAGGCATTCCAAGAACACCTGTTTCTGGTACTGAAGAGTAACCCACAGCCATTTCCAGCTAACGCCAGCGTTAGACCCGGCTTTTCTATACACTGCTCCAACTGGAAAGCCACATGCACACTCTCACACACTCAGAAATCGTGCATTTGATGGCTAGTGGCAGAAAGCAGAATAGAGACACCACACCGGGCTCTGAGATGCCCAAGGTGTCTCCTGGGACAAGAGTTCTAGGCTCACCTCTGCCCTGCACTCAGGGTCCTTCACTTGCCGCCCAGGCATCAGTCTCATGGCTGAGGACAGACTCCCACTCCACGAAGTCACTTTACTGTGGTATGTGATGCTCGAGCGACTGGCCAGTGCCTTCTTCTCAGATGCTGTGGGGGGAAATTGGAAGATTTCAGAGCTGAAGTCAAAAGGGAGAGCGCACATCAGTTCCACAGCTGTTAAAGGGCCTTCTAAGGCCTGGATGCTGCATGCCTACTGCCAAAAAGGAGCAGCCCATGCCATGGGTTCACACTGCCATCTTCTGATGTTCCTTTCACTAAGAAACGTATGTGGCTGTGGGGTCCCTAGACCTGGTCCAAACTCCTGGCTCCATGGCTTGACATTAAAAACGGATGGTGATCTCCCGGAGTTACTAAACCTCCGCGTTCTCATAATATGAGATGGGAATAAGATCCAGATGCAATGGGTGTCATGAGGGCAGCCTAAAATAATGTGCTTAAAGAACCTGGGGACATTTGGAGTGTTCAGTACACGACTACCAGGTAAAGAGAGCTTCAGAGTCAATCTCGGCCTTGTAGTCTCCTATATCTGCATGGGCATATGTGTCTTGTTTTATTGCACTTGTCTCTGGCATACAATCTGATACTGTAACTCCAAACTATACATGCACATATTGCTACAGCTTGAGTAAGCTCCTTCCAAAATTCAGGCTGTAATATCATCCCTACTGTGATGCTAGGAAGGGTCTTTGGGGAAAGTGGCAATCCAGGCTTTGTCCTCATGGATGGATTAATGCCTTTTAAAATGGCTGCTGCAGGAAATGGGCTCAGGCTTTCTCTGTCCATCCATCCCTTCCACTAAGTAAAAACACAACAGCCCAGGCACACCTTGGGAGATATTGTAACAAGTTCTGACTTGGAAGCATACAGATCCCTGGCCAGACAGTGAATCTCACACACCCAGATCTTGGACTTCCTGGCTTTTAGAACTCTAAGAAATTGAATTTCTGTTTATCATAAGTTATTATAAGCATAACTTATGCTTTTGTTCAAGCAGCACAAATGAACTAAGACAGATACGTCCACTCATTTTCCAGAACGCAAGTTAGATAAGGGCCCTAGACCTCTGGACAGTAAAGCAATCAGCATGCAAATATCTGAGTCTTGAGATGGTGTAACTTTGTGGTATTAAAAGACTTTAAAGAAACACATGAATTTTGAAGAAGCCATCTCAAAACCTCCCCCAAGGCAAAATTAAAATCTCATTGCTCGAGTGGCAAAATGTTTGGTCACAATCATGCTACTATTTTAAGGGGAGTCCACGAAATGACAGTACACAGCCTAAAGCTCAAGGATGCTGTAGATGGGGCAAAATTTCAAAGCTGAGAGGTGATCATCAAGGCCAGACCTAGTGCTCCAACCGCCCAAGCCTCAGCCATAGCCCTGAACCAGTTGCCAGTCCCTTGAAGAGACTATTGCAAGCTGCCCACTTGGTTGGCATTTCCAGCTTTCATTTCCCAGTGGGAAATCACAGCATTCATTCTCTGTGAGGACATATAAGCAACGTTTCAGTGATGGCTTCACAACCCCCAAAGCTATGGAACAGAAAATGCCTTGGCCCTGGGTCGAACCCTGAATAAAAACGGCTCTGGCTTTGAGTGGATCCTTGTTATATTTGGCTCTATGGGACCCCGGGAGTTTTCATTTCGTGACTTGAGTGGACAGAGACCTAAGTAATGCTGCCAGGCTCTGAGCAGCGTCTCCTCCCAGAGTGGGGTGACCTCTTCAATCTTCACTTCGCTTTCTCCAGCCTTCACAGAGAGATCCATCTTGAAGGCATCCTCCAGTGTCTGTCGCCTCTGAGCCACCAGCTGCTGCCAGAGTGCCCGCACTGACTTCTGGATGTTGTGCTGGACTAACAAAGAGAGTATACAGAACAGTAAAGGTGGCCTTCCCCAAACAGAGCCAAGAGGGCCACAAGACAGAATATCACCTGACGATGCCTTCATGACTGCATCAGCTTGGCAAGCTCCCCACAGAAGTCAAAGATGCCAACATCCATGTCAACTAAATGCTTCCTTCTTCCCATATCTAATTACATACCACCAAGTCCTGCCTGCCTCTCATGCCCAAATCTAGAAAATGGCATCAGGGGATCAAGGAGTTGTCTGATAACAGTAACATCCCATGTGCGGCTCCTCAGTAGCTAAGGGTTTACCCTAAGCACCTCCTCCCAACCTAACTAGACACGTTGGCCTCTCTGGGGACTGGAACCCAAATGCAAGGCTGTGCCCAGGTGGACCAGTCCTCATTTCTAGCATTGAATCTACTTCTCGGACTTTGCCCTTCTCAGTGCTGTGGGTTATCTGAGACTTAGACATGTCTGCAGTCAGTCTGTCTGGTACTCCCTAGTCCCTTGAAGTACATCTGAAACTCTTCCAGTCTTAAACTACTGGTCCCTCTTGGTGACAATCTCTTAGATCTGCTCTCTCTCTATTCCCCCCCTCTCTCTCCCTCCCTCCCTCTCTCTCTCTCTCTCTCTCTCTCTCTCTCTCTCTCTCTCTCTCTCTCTCTCTCTGCCTTTATCTCTCTCTGCCTCTCTCTCTCTGACTTTCTCTCTCTCTGCCTTTCTCTCTCTCTGACTTTCTCTCTCTCTGCCTTTCTCTCTCTCTGCCTTTCTCTCTCTCTCTGTCTCTCTGCCTTTTTCTCTCTCTCTACCTCTCTCTCTCTGCCTTTCTCTCTCTCTCTCTCTCTCTCTCTCTCTCTCTCTCTCTCTCTCTCTCTCTCTCTCTCTCTCTCTCTCTCTCTCTCTCTCTCTCTCTAGGGGAGGGTTGCAGGTGTGTGTACATGTATGTAGGTACATCCAGACATGTGTGACTGTGTAGAGGCCAGAGATAAGTGTCAGATGTCTTTCACTCTCTATCTTTTCTCTGACTGAACTGGTTTGGCTACAGTGATTGGTCAGTAAACCCCCAGGACCCTCCTGTGTCAACCTCCCTGGTGCTGCGATTATAGATATTTGCCACTGTGGAACAGAACTCAGGTCCTTGTGCCTATTCAGCAATCATTTTACTGACTGAGATACTCCTCTGGTCCAGAGCCTGTGTGCTAACCCAACAGGGATGAACACCTGCTCCACTTCTACCAAATTCCAGAGTGGAGCCTGAACTAGCAATTTTGAGGAACAAAGCTGAGAGGTGGCAAGATATTGGTTTGAACTAGTTGAGATAGCATATCAGTTTCAAATTAAGAGTGAGGAGTCAACGGATTAAAACTTTCTCTCCATCTTTTTATCCATCTCTTTATATTACCTTCCACCCACCCATCCTCCCATCCATCCATCCATCCACCCACCCATCCACCCACCCATCCATCCATCCATCCATCCATCCACACACCCACCCATCCATCCATCCATCCATCCATTTATCCTCCTACCCATCCTCCCACCCATCCTCCCATCCTGTCATCCATCCCACTATCCTCTAATGCCTTTCTTCCCGGATGGCCATGCTATCTCACCCCTCTAGGATTTTCAAGGATTTATTTGAACCCCTGGAAGTTTCTTTCATATTATCTGCATACTTCACTTGGGAAAGATCAATGGGAAAATGTAACACCGCAGCTGTTGCTATGCAACCCCATTCCCACATGGGACACCAGCAAAACGTACCATCACTCAAACTTGGGAGGCCTTCCTCCTTTTTGTCATTCACTTCTTCATTTGGAGAAAGGAAGACTTGATGGTAAGGAGCAATTCTGGGCTTTGGATCCAATCCAAATCCTTCCGGATAACTAATAAACAAGAAACACTTCACTGTAAACTCAAGTTTCCTCAGGACCATGACACAGCTCTTTATTATAAGAGGTCACCCCTAAAGATCAGCATATATCAACACAGAAAAGCATGCCAAGTTATTAGAAAACAAAAACAAAAAACTTCATAATGATGTCTGCAGCTGATAGCTTTCCAGCATGGAAATGCCTTATCATTATAGGTTGTCCCATCTTATGAAACCCTACTTGTGCCTCCAGCAGAGCCTCTGATTCATCTTGTAGCACCTCCTCCCTGCCATCAGAACTGGCATTCCCAAAGCATTGATACTTGACTATGTTGGACTTTGATGTCATCCCACAGTGCTAGGGCTAGGTTCCAGGGCCTGTATCTGCACAGGGTCTTAGGCTTTAAAGGACTCTGTTATTAGCGTCTTGAAAACATTAGTAATTTATAAATATACACATCATATTTTCATTTTGTCAGGGCCCTACACTTCATAATCCAGTTCTAATGGGAACACAGTCATTCACACATTGAACTCCCCAGAAACCTCACACTGTGGTGGCTCCACTCATGCTAGTACCACGTGCCTTCTTCCAGAAGCCCTTGTCAGCATCCTGAGCAGAAAAGAGTACTTATAATTTCTAGTTCAAATCTAAAGTAGCAGACATAGAAATAAAAATCTGCCCATGTACAAGGATGACCATTGTTGAAATTCAGAGAATGAAATGTTCTACAGAAGGGCCTGGAGAGAATGGCAATCCTAATATGGAAAAGGGTTTTCCAGTCCCTCACCTGGGCTCCCACATAAAAAGTCAAGGAAAAGTCTCCCAAGTTAACCATACACTGAAAATGTATGCTTTTCAAGTTAAAAATGAAAGGACAAGTCCCCCTCTGGGATAGAGGCTTCTCTAGGCCTCTACTTAGTCCAAGCTGACCCTGATCTCATGACCTTGCTGCTTCAATCTCTTGTGGGCTGGAATCAGATGCCTGCACAATGCTTGGCTTCCTAGAGAGAGTTAACCTGAGTCAGCCCTAGTGCTTACATTTATAATTTATACTGACACAAGTATGATTCAGAAAGGCCACACTGGGAATGGTGATAGATGCAAACAATCAAAGGACCATAGAGGCGGAGGCAACAAGATCAGTTGTTCAAGGCCAACCTCAGCCACATAGCAAGTTTGAGGCCAGCCTAAAGCTACTTCTCAAAAATAAAACACGGAAATGGGTGGGAAGTTAGTGAATACCTGTAATCCTAACATGCAAGAGATTGGATCAGGGGGATTGCTGTGAGTGTGAAGCAGCTTGGTCTACATAGTGAGACCCCTTCTCAGCTAATGGAAGGAAAGATGAAACGACAAAGCCAAGTCTAATCCCCTGCTGTCTTTTTCTCACTGCACTCAGCACAGCTCCCTTGATGAGAAGCCATATTCACAGGCTCGGGTGGCCAAGCATCCACAGCCCTGACAAGTGGAGTTCAAAGGATTCCAGAATTTGAAGCTTTTCCAAACAAAATGATGCTGCAATTGGAAAATTCTCCACTTGACCTCATGTGGTGGCTCCCCACAGAAACAAACATGGTGTACAAAATTATTTTCTGGCCACATATGTAAGGCATATTCGAATTAAATAAACATGGTGTTTACTTCTGGGTACCACACCCATTATAGTTCCTTTAACATACATTACATATATACATCATATGTACAGAAAGATACATATGTAGATAGAAATATATGCAAATATTCCAAAATATGGAACACATCTGGTACCAAGCATTACAGATGAAAGAATAGATATCTTCCACCTAAATGTGCAGGGAGATGAGCTGAACATACATAGGGTCAAGCATCATAGATTCAAATGGGACTTCCAGAAAGAGGGCCTATTCAACAAAAGTATGGTAGTGTTTTCTTAGGCAAGTATGTTTGTTGTTATTGTTCTGAATCCTATATATATTGTGTGTAGTTTTCTGCAAAGAAAATTATTCCTAGCTTGTATGGTACATTGAATTACAAATTTTTTCATGTTAAGATTGAATTTATCAAATATTAATGTTTCTGAAATCTGGCTATGTAAAAAAATCAATGTGTATGCTTAATGTTTGCATCTTCTGCCTCAAAAAAAAATGAAATCAATTCAATAGCTTAGAATTGTGGAAATAGGTAAATTTTTTTTGATGCTTCTAGATGCTCAGTCACACGGACTTGGGGATTACTTGGCTATTATAGAACACTGCACACAGCTTCAGTTATCCAGCTGAACAGAAAGTTTCTTTCATTTATATTGACCTCCACCAGATATCCTTCCCTTCTGCGCCTTGCTTTTCTGCACTGACCACGGGTACGGAGAAGAAAGCCTCGGTTCTTACCTCCTTGCATTCAACAGCAGAAGACAATGCATGAGGCAAAGGAGGAAGCTGACATTGGAATTATAAGTGGCAAAGACAATGTCCCAGTGCTCCTGTAGGAAGTCCAGGATCCTGAGGAGGCCAAGGCACTCGGACAGGGACTGCTGGGGCTTGGAGAGGCAGTACAGGATAGCTTTATTCAAACTGCTGTATAAAGCACTCATGACAGTGTCCCTTTGGGAAGATGGGCTCTCGATGACCTGCACCACCAAGATAAGACACACACGTACTCGTGAACATGTAACTTTACACACTGACCCAGTTTACAGCAGAAACGATGCCGTCACAAAGTTACTCGGCCGGAGAAGCTTCCTTATAGGGTGGGCCACGGTTAATGCAGAGACTCAAAACTGGTCAGTGTGAGGAGACCAAGTGACTGTTAGATGTTCAGCCCTAAGCAGCACCTGTCACCTGCTCCAATGGCTCGTGACATCAGTCAAGAGGGGAAAGAAAGAGCGGAGAGCTGCAGGATGGGAAGGAATACTGTGAAATGTCTTCTGGTTAAGGCTCTGGGTGTGGAATGCCTAAGGCAGGAAAGCAGGCCTGGGCCTGAGGGACCACACTTCAGGGTATGCAGTGACTTCCAAGCATGTACTGGACTGGGATCCTCCCCTTCCCCTTGCCTATCCCGGATCCTAGTTTCAGAATCAGGAGACAACCAGTTCATCAGCAGGCAGCTTCTCACCACCTTGGGGACCCAGCTTCTTACCACTATGATGTGCTCTGTGATGAAGAGGAGGATGTGCCTGGGATCTGCTGAGAACACCCCAGTATACAGCTTCTCCACCAGCTTCTGGGTGAAGTAGGAAATGTTTGCAAGGGAAGGAGCAGCAGCAGCTTCTGGGTTTGGCTGAGGCTCTGTACTTCCTGGGTGGGGGAAGGAGACAGGCTGTTATTAGAGTCTGATGGGTCCCTTGTGGTGACCATGTCCTAGTCATCTGTGTGCTCCAATGTGCTGAACATGGGGTCTTCGGAGTGCACAGTGAACACCTACCCATTCAAAGCAAACTGAGCTCCACTAAGCCAGCTAGGGGATGAGAAGACAAGCCAAAGAATGTTTCCTCTGGGAGTTCTTTGTTTTCTTTGAAAACAAGAGAGCTGAATTTTCAAGGCAGATGAGAAGGGGACCCAAGGCCATGCTGTTATGTTGGACTTGTGTGCTGCCTGGCTTTTAGTCATCTTGACACAAGCTAGAGTCATCTGGGGCAAGAGAACATCAATTGTGGGATTGCCTCCATCAGAGTGTCCTGTAGGCAAGTCAGGGGAGCATTTTCTTGATTAATGATTGATATGAGAATGTCCAGGCCATCTAGGGTTATATGGTCCTGGGTAATATAAGAAAGCAAACTGAGCAAATTATGGGGAGCAAGCTAGTAGCAGCATTCTTTCGTATTCTATTTTTACATTCCTGCCTTGACTTCCTTCAGTGATGGGCTGTGATCAGGATGTGTAAGCCAAATAAACCCATTCCTCTCCACGTTGCGCTTGGTTATAGTCTTTTATCACAGTATAGACAGCAAAGTAGAGCAACTGAAGAAAGAGTGTATTGAAAAGCAGACAGCCAGACAAATTTACTCAGCAGGCAGCAAGTTGTTCTCAGTGTGTAGCGATCTCAGATGATTCCCAGAACCAACCTGAGTTAGCTGAGACTATCCGCCACACAGTTCTGGTCCCCAACCTAGGGTCACTGCCATCCAGAGATAGAACCAACACAAACACTGGGTTGCCGTGTGAACACTGCCTATACTACCTCCTACCCTCCTCTCTGCGCTAGATACCAAGAGAAAGACACAAACAGATTTCCATACCATGGGACAGGAAAAAAATCCTAGAGACAAGCTGTGTCACATGGGATTCCTGTGGCTCAGAAAACATGGGGGTAAGTGATGGGAGATGTTATTCTGTATATATGTTTCTCATACTGGTTAATAAAGCTCTGTGGCCAATAGGAAACAAGATAAGCGGGGCTAGGAGACCAGGAGGAGGAAAGAGGAAGTAGTAGGGAGGAGTCGAGATGTAGCCCAGGGAAGAAGCAGGACGCCTGCCGAGGCTCCCTGATAAGACGACCATGTGGAAATACTTAGATAAGTAGAAATGGGTTAATAATTAAGACAGAGCTAGCCCATAAACAATAATGGTAACTGGCCAACAGGATTGTATCAAATACAGAGTCTCTGAATCTTATTTGGGGCTGGTGCAGCTGTGGGCCCAGACTGGCGGCAGGCGGGATGGAGCCAGCGGGAAGGAACAACCTGCCGTAACAGGTAAACAGTGGGGGTGGGGACATGGGCTTGATTTGAGAAGAAGCCTCAGCTACCCTGTAACTAAGGTCTCAAGTGTTAAGGGATGGTGGCAGAATCTTCATTTGGGCCTTTTATTCAAGAAATGCTTACTGGATGACGAATCTGTCATCAACATGGGTGAGAAGTGTCAGAGTGTGTTAGGCTCAGTTATCCCACATTCCTGAAGTAATGAGTCAGGGTTCTAATGAAGTCAGGAGAGACTGATTTGAACCCAGAAGACAGAGGGCTTTCGACCTTAGCACGGCCCAACTACGACAGTGGTGTCATAGAAAATAGAACCTGTGTCAACAGAGGACAGCAGACTCTTGCTGAAGATGCATGCAGAGACGAACATGCTGCCAGGGGGTCGCAACACTAAGCCTGGGATTTTGGTCGCCAATGAGCTGCCCAACACTAGGAACAGAGAATGCAGAAGCCACTCACCTCTTAGTGTTGGCATGCTACTCCTACTTGTGACGTAGAATATGTCCATGGTAGAAAGTAGGACCTCAGACTGGAAGTCCCTCTTCTGCTGACTGGTGACGCCATCTGGAGGAGCCTGAAAACATTGCCTGGGACTGAGATGGCAGCCACTGAACCATCATGTCCTCTCAGTGACCACATGCCTTGCCTGAATGGCGAGTGTGGGCTGCTGCCTGGTCATGATAGCCTTTCTCTGAGGCACTGAGGCCTCAGATGACATCTGATGACCCAGACACCTCACCCAGGAAGTGATACCCTCTCCCTGAGTGAAGAAGCAAGTCTGAAGAATGCACAGCCAATGGGCACCTGGCAAGTATCTCAAGGTGAAGTTGACTCTGGGACACAGCATGCCACGTCCCCCAGGGACCAGAGCTAACAATCCCTGAATAAGCATCTGCCTCGGAATTCTGCTTCTCGTCCCCTTCTCCCAAGTACCCACTTACAAATCACTTGCACAGAATGCTCTGCTTCCAAAGACCTCCCATCTGTTGCTCCCCCAAGGCCGGAGGTTCACAGGTTCCACGGCAGGCCTCTGGAGTACTAATGGCCAATCTCCCAGCAGCCATCTGGTCTCTTCAGTCTGGGAATACCCTACCCTTGAATGCAGTCTCCCTCCACTGCACACAGTCCAACAATACCCCTTCTAACATACCTCCAGGAGGGCCTCCAAGGGCAGCCACCGCTTGGGGCTGCACATCCCAAGCAGCAGTTCCCTCAGGAGGACCTGCATGAACTCTCTCAGCTGCCTCCGAGCTGGATGTGGCTTGAAAGAAGCCTGGAACCCCTCAGCAGTGCTGCTGGATTCAGCAGAGGCCTCGGGACTACTGGTGTTTCTAGAGGACTCAGGCATTGCCTCCTGGAAGACAAGTGACAGCAGTGTGTTGGGCCCTGGCTGGATGCCTTTTCCCACACGCTATTGTTGATTGTGGGCAGGATTCTCATCAAGCCCAACTCTTACATGGAAACCTGTTCTGCCGAGGCATAAGACTGGCCTGGGATTAAACTGCTTGTAACACCGCCACAGCTGTCTGAGACGCCCTTTGTGAGCCACAGAGTCAGAGACCAGCAAGGAGGTCTAGAATGCCACACTGGGCATGACGGTGTCTGGCTCTGGGATTCAGCGCCCAGCCCTCCACCTGCCCCAGCCCTGCTAATGCTGACAGACAGCACCCCCTGGTGAGAACAGAGAAGCAGAGCTGGAGAATCTTCCCGATCTCCAAAACTGTCTGGTACTTGGGTTCTCACTGAAGATTTGTAAAAATCCAACAAGGCAGGGCTCATTCCAGGATGACATGGAGATGCCAGGAGGCCAAATGACAGACCCAAGGACACATGGCCAGGGACTCTTGACTCCCGCCCCATGAACTTTTCACGTGCCTTCATCTGTTGGCACCTCCCTTTGCTCATTCATAAAATTAATGCAGCCATTCTTAATTAAGCCATAAAATGAATTTAATGGCACCTAGGGAGGTGGTGACTGCATTAATTAGCTCCGTGCGGCCTCGACTGGAAAGATGCCATATAAATTCACAGCAAATGGAAAGATTTTGGCCATCGGCCGCCTGCAAGAGGCGGTTCTGTTGCATTGTCTGTGCAACAAAGACCTGGCAGGGAAGCAAAGTAGGACCAGGAGTTCTTCAAGACCAGAGCAGAAGCCCTAAGAAGGGGCTTTGTTGTGTTTGTTGTGTTTGGGATGTTTGTTGGCTTTGTGGAGGGAGGGACTTTCTTCCTCTACTTCCCTCTCACAGAAATGGCAGGTGGCTGCGTGTAGAGAGCACACAGAGTGTATTTGGCTAAAATTTCCCCAACTCAGCAGAGGCCAAATCTGGACCAGACACAGGCTGAGGCAGCACCGGGGTCACGGTGCCCTGTCACGGACTTTGGGTCCCTGGTTCCCTGCCTGAGACCTACTGAGTAGGGTACTGTCTTCCTCCCTGCTTGGCCCCGGTCACCTGGCCCTTGCATGTAGGTCTCCCCCAGATGCAGCCAGCTGTGGGTTTCTTTGGGTCTTTCTGAATTTTTCACTCTACTTCTCTTGTGAGTTACTTGAGTTTATAAGAATTTGTCATACCATTGTGGAATCTCTTTCTCATTTTTTACACATCTTCAAGCCTTTATATTTAATCTTTTTATTTAAACTAAACATACTTGTCCCTTAGCATCCATGGGATATTGATTCTGGGAACCCCTGAAGATACCGAAGTCCCCAGATGCCCAACTCCTTTCTAGAAAATGGTAGTATGTTTGATACAGTACCTACCCAATCCCCTCTAACCTAATATTATATCATCTCCACATGAGTGCTTAATGTAACATTAATGCTATTAAAATGCACTGTGTATGGTATAATAATGAAAAAAACTCAGCCCATGTTGAGGATAGAGAGAAAACTAGTTTAGTGTCTAACAGAATTTCTGTCTGAGGTTGGTAACACTTCCAAATACAGAGCCCATCGATACAGAGCCCTGGCTAGACTCTTCAATCCTAGTCAGCTATTTATTTTAAGCTGACCATAAGGGAAAGACAGCGGCTTGGAAGACTGCCGCTTACTAATCCCGGGAAAGGTAGCATTTCTCAATCTTGCCACCCTCTGGCCAGATGTGACTCAGGACCCCACACTCAGCCTGAGGACACAGAGGGCCATCTTGCTTTCTGAGTGTCTGAGGTCTTTTGCTGGTACTGCCTTCATCTGGTGCTGCTGGGTTAGACAGAGCAGCAGGTTCAGACCTGTGCACCAGGAGGCCAAGGGGATTGGCATTGTCACCGTGTACACACCTCTGGAATGGGCTGTTGGGGGTACTTCACTTACCCACTAGCTTCTTAGTATGTGGATATGCACAGCCATTCCATACTCAACTCTGTAAAAGTCAGGGGCCACAGGTCCTGCTTCTAATATGCCCTTCTAGCCCTTGATACAATTTGCAAACAAGCATCACAGCTCCCTAATTCACCAGGGTCAGGACAGAAGTATAGATTTCTGCCCTTCTTCCTATACTTGATCCTCTGCCCCATCTCTTGCTTTTACCCAGCTCCCCAGAACTTTTGACCCACCTGATCTCACATAGCTCTGACCTTTGACCTACTGGCACTGCTTCTCTGCCTCAAACCCACCTGTCTTCCCAAAGCCTCTGCTTGAACCTTCCAGCAATCAAGATTCAAGATCTCCTTTTCTAGACCCAACTGAGTCCTTGTGTGCTCTCTCTTCTTGTTCCATCTAACTCTGAGTTGGGCCCTCACAAACCTACTGCCTGGAGAAAGACCTGGATCAAATCCAGAGGGGGATGAAGACACAAAAGGTGTTGAGAACAAAAGGTAGGAGAAACAATGGCATTACCTATTCCCTGGCTGTGCTACAGGTGGCAAGAGGCCCCTGGCACAGAACCCTGGTTTCCCAACAGCAGGGTAGTACATACTCCCTATATATTTGAGCTTGAGCTATGATCAAATATCTCAGTATTGAGATTTCTAACAGCCATAAAGGACAAATGAACAAAAAACTGGACTAGAGCTGAAACTGACCTTGAGCTGCACCTCAGCTAAGAAAAGGAAAAATGCCCACATTGTTTATTCTGTGTTCGGTCAAGTTGCTTAACGTGCATTTTAACTTTGGGAGGCAGGGAGGTACTCGGTCCTTCATCCGTGAAGGATGATGATGTTCATAGCTGCTCACCCTGGGGCCTCAGAACAAGGCAAGGCTTACCTTCTGGGCTTCCAGGGGGAAAGCGATGATGGCCATGGTCTGAAGGAAGTCAGGGGTCCTCCATGCTGGGTCCTGAGGGTAGGAGCGATGTACCAGGCCAAGGAACTGAAGAATACTGCTGGGGAGTGTCTGCTCACAGGCACTCTCTCCTGAACCTGCAGGGGGCTAAGGACGCACACTGTGAGATCCACAGGCATGTGTGACAGAAGCATACAGCAGCATGACGGAGGGACAGAGGAACTGCCTGAGAGAGACAGAGGAGCCAGAATTCCAGAGACTCCACATGCCATGTTGCTGGCAGCTGCTTAAGACAGCTAGGTAGCATCAGGCACTGGTCACAAATCAGGTGTGGGCATTGTTCTAAGCGTTTTACACACAATCCTTCCCTTACCCAGAACCTTTAGGGAATAGGTTCCATGTTTTACCTCTGTTTTGCAGCTGGAAACAGAGGCCTGGAAAGGTTCACTCCTCCAAAGACTACCCAGGAGGTGAATGCCAAGAGTAAGCCTAGGAGATCTACAGAGTCTGCTGTGTCGACACACTATCCCTGCACTAACAGACTTGGCATTCTGAACTCAGGGAAGAATATACCCTGTCAGTGTTCAGTCCAGAATCGATTTCCCCACGAGAGACTACCCTGACCCACACTGGGGCCTACCTTGTCTGAGTGGGGCTTGAAGAGACCTATCTATCCCTGCTAACGAGGGGCCTGGACCGGATTGCTTTGCGCTGTACTGAGCTGATCCCCAGTGCTGAATCTGTGCATGAGTTTCCTCCCACACTGCTCTCTTTTCCTCTGCTCCAGGCTACATAACTGAGCTCCTCCACCTGAGTCCTGACTGACCCCAGTGCCTTTCTGAACCCCGGTTCTCTCATCAAACATACTCAGTTGCCCATCTAGAAGTCAATCTATGCCTCAGCCACTGTTTGAAGTCTTGCTATTCTAAATAGACACCTGGAACTTCAAATAGACTGACTTCAGCTTTATGCTCATTCCCCACATAGCAGCACCAACACGCGGAATCCACACTCAGCCTGTAGCAAATGACTCACAGGTGGACACTAGTGCCTTTCCTGTGGGAGTCCTGATTGTTCAGCTGCAGCCTGTCTCATACGTTGATTCCTTATTTCCCCAGCAGCCTGTCCCCTGGTCCTGTCCTGGGGTGCTTGGGTGGGAATGTCCTGCTAAGTGCTCCAGAGGGTCCCGACTGTCCTCCTACTGGAAAACTAAAATCTACTGTATGCAGAAGGAAAAGGCAAGACAAGGGAGGGCTCTGGAATCACATGTCCAGGCCCCATGTGAATTTGAGATGGGCTGGAGCAGACAGGCAAGGAGAAAGTCCCCACAACAGCCTGCATCTGGGTCTCCTGTGGGTTCTGCAACATTGGGCTTAGAGGTGAGTGCAGAGAAAGGGGTTCTCAGGGCTCCATCCAGAAGGAGCCTTGTGCCTGCCACTTAATAATGCTGTGGGCTCCAGTTCTATCAACTGAGGACCACGCTGGGCCCAAAACTGTTGTCATGGGGATGACATGAGAGAGTGTAGCCATGTGGGTGTTTTCAAGTGACTAGCTTGGGATAAATGCAGAAGAGGCTAGAAGATGAGGTCAGAGATGTAAGACTTTGGCTTTTGGAAGAGGAACTTGGATTTTATCTGCCACTCAACAGAGATCCCTGAAGGTCCGGGCATATGGTACTAACGCTGAGCTCATGTGCCTCTGCTGCCCAGCAGACAAGGACTCTGCTTGGATGAACTCGCCTTCACAGCTTCAGTTCTGACATACCCAGGGCAGAGACGATGATTCCTCAAGACTGTGCCATGTCATTAAACGAAAAACAAACAAACCACCAACCCTGACAGTGAAAATGTAGCCAGGACATGCGGCAGCCAGAACCATCCCAGAGTAAGACCTGGTGAGCACACCAAGGTGGGAGAGAACAATTTGGCAGCACTGTGGACCTGTGGACAGAAGAAAGCTTATAACCCATAACTTCTCTCCTAAGTATATTTCCAACAGAAGAGTGTGTGCCGCTGCCAAATGCATGGGTTACAGGCTTGCAACGGTTTCATTCATGGCACTTGTAAATGACAAGGACCCAGAGAACAGCGATGGTGATCATCTATCACAGGATAATCCTCAGTAATGAAGTTCATGAACTACGTGAGTGGGTCCTAGCACACAATGGTGAGTGAAAGCCACATGCAGAAGAACGCAAGCCCTGCGCATTCGCGACACGAAGTTCAAGAACAGGCAAGCTGATCTATGGCACTACTTGGCAAGGGTGTGATAGCAAACACAAAAAATTCCTAACCAGAAATAAAATACAGCTGTTTCAGAAGCAGATATTAGAGTTATTCCTATGTTTAAATTTCAGACTGGATCTCTAATTCCTTTAAATGTTTTTCTACTGAAACTGGCAAATGCTACTTTCATGGCGGGCACTTTCATTGTATTAGATCAGTTATTGAGAGGCTTTGCCTCTTATATTTATATGTGAAACTAATATCCTTAACACATGCGTTTAATGTGTTTGCTAATGTATTGTAAACATCTGGCCTTATGCTTTCATTTCCTTCAGCACATTCTACAGCTATTTTTCATTTTAAATGAGTGTATATCACCACTTTCATTTGCTTTTTGTAAATAACAGTAATTGGTTAGGTAGACAACAGGTTCCTCATGCTACAAACAGAAAATGAACATCTCAGATATCTCAAAAATTAGTTGTATATTAGTCCTCCTGTGGAATGAATAAATTTAGGAAAAATGAAAAAAGTCAATATGTGTGTGCATGTGCGCATGCATTCATGTGTGTGCGTGTGTGTATTTGCACACGCACGTGCACACGTATACACTCAGCCACATGGATATTGGGAACCAAGAGAACTTTAAAAATGTAACCACAGGAATTCTGGGAAATCACAATTGAAGATGCCAAATATAACAATCTTAAAAACTGATATAAATAAATCAGTATACTGATCAATATATCCAAGATAGCATTCTCAAAATAAACCCTCAGGCCTTCAGTTAAAAAAAAAAAATAGAAAGAAAGAAACCTGTGGTGGAAAGAAGGCAGGAACCTCAAAACTGAGAATAAGGAAGTAGAAAATGTCACCCAGAAAATGAGTTCAAACAGACGTGACATAGTTTGGAGCTGCCATGTTCCTCAGAAGCCCATGTGTTAAAGTGTTGGCACTGTTTAAAGGTGTTGGAGCCCTCACAAACTTGGGACAAGTAGGAAATCTAGAGTCACTGGGTGTACCCTGAAAGGGGACTGTGGAACCTAAGGTTTGTGTATCCTGACCATAATATGCATGTGTAGTTTTGCTCTCTTGTGCGTTCTTGCTATCATGGCCCCAAAGCAATAAGGCAACTGCCCAGTCACCAGTTGAAGGCTCTCACTGTGAACCAAAATAGCCCTTTCGTCTTTATAAGCTGATCATTTTGGGAGGTTGTTGCAGCAACAGAAAGCAATACAAAGCCATTTATGGAAAAAGAATAGTGTGGAAATTATCTTTAAATGTCAATTAATTAGAACGGTCAAGAAGCCATCTCCAAGCCCAAACAGGTCAATAATCATGGAAAAACTTGGACTCAGGAAAACTGAATTTGAATACCAGAAGAATTGATAGATTTAACATCATTTTTTAAAATATAAATGAGGACCTGTATTTTATTGTAAAACTAGCATGATACTAACATCAAACCACACAATGATAGAATGGGAAGAAATTACAGCCCAATAGCATGTAGAAAATCATAAATGAAAATTTGTTAATAGAACAATAAAATGAACTGAGGTAAGAACAGGGGGATTGAATAAGATCTCTCTGTATAAGAATACAAGGAGCCCTGTTGATAGAATTTCATCACACAAAACCGCTTAAAAGACATAAGCATGTGCCTTAACAACAGGGCCAAGACAAAAGTGAAAAGCAGCTATTCTTTAAAAGGGAAAAACGTGTGTCTGGGAAAAACGTTTGTCTGGGAGATGACTCAGCAGCACTTGCTGCACACAACAGATGACCCAAGGTTCCTATGCAAGTCCATGTTAAAAGCCCACGACAATGGCTCACATCTATAATCCTAGCATTGCTACACAGCGATGGGAAGTAGAGACAAAACTGGCCAGAAGCTTATGGATCAGACTTCCTGGAAGATTCAGCTGTGGACAGCAAGAAATATCCTCAAACAGAGGAGGGAGAAGATTTAACACCCAAGGTTATCTTCTGACCTTCACACATGTGGCACAGCGTGCACATGCCTACACATATGCACACACACATGCAATTACTTTAAATTAAGTAATTTTTAAAAGCCAAAAAATAGGGTCTGTGCATTCTCAATGTATCCACATCTGCACACAGGACAGAGAGAGAGAGAGAGAGAGAGAGAGAGAGAGAGAGAGAGAGAGAGAGAGAGAGAGAGAGAGAGACACTGGTAAAGCTAAAATAATATGGGTTTGAGTTATGATAAAGAAATCATCCATGGAACCAATTATTTGTGTTGCTGTGTTGATGAGATTGTGAGAATGGGCCTATCATTTCTACACAAGATGAGTGCTAGGGTGTGTGTAGGCTGGCTAGGGTGTATGTAAACAAAGCCTACTAAAATGTTTCTGAGAAGTATGAGGTGTGCTTTGACCACTCCCATGACAAACCACAGAATTTGCACCCAAGTGGTCACCAAGCTAAAAAGCAAAATGTATACTACAGACATTGAATACACTAAGTATTCATTGAATAGCAATGCAATATGTATGCATTACAGATATCTATATCTAGCTGCTTGTGACTGTCCTCTGCAAGGACATGGTATGACTTCCAAAGGGTACTTGACTAGTCCACTACAGTTCATAGTGGCCACATCTGGGTAGGGAGGTATCAGATGATTTCTAGGTTTGTCTCTATTTTGTTTGCATGTGAAAGACAATAATTATATACTCTTTTAACAAGAACAGTGAAGTTTTCTCACACAATCAAGCTTCCCATTAGACTTGGTGTTTGCAGAACGAAATTGACTTTCTCAGCTTCTTACCCAAGCCCTTGCTGACCTGGCTCAACATTAGTCACTCCTGAATAACCTCTACTTGTCCCAGCTGCCTCCATGTCTGAAATAATCCCTTCCACCCATTGCTCATGAACCTTGAAGGTCAAAAACAAACAAAAAGTTCTTACACCAAAAGGCTCTGTGCCAGGCTACCCATTTTCTCTGAGACAGGGCTCTAACTCACGGGTACCTCTTGGGCAAAGTCACCTGTCCTGATTCAGACAAGCCTCTTAAAATCATCAGCCTCCCTGTCTCCTCAGAAATGCTCTGCGTGAAGAAAAGCAAATGCCTAAGGAAGTGGGGAGTAAGTATCTCAGGGTGACAGGTAGCTAAAGCCCATTGAGAATCTTTAGGTGTCCCTCATGGTGGCATCAATGATTTATAAGAAGGAAAAGAGAGACCCAAGCTAGCACACTTACTCTATGTCATCATAGGATTCCCTCCACTACACTATGAGACAGAAAGCAGTTCCTCACCACATACCAGGAAAATGCCCATGCCATGCCTGTTGACTTCAGATCAGTGAGCTAAATTAGCCTCAATTCCTTATGAATTACAGTCACAGATATTTTTCCATAGAATAGAGAATGGACAAATAACGCCAGCATTACTGGGAAGCTTCTGGAAAAAAAAAGTTGACCCTTCCAAACTGTTTCCCATTGGAACCTTCTGGTATATCATGTGGGGAATGGGTCTCACCTGGTTCATGATGGCTTTTAGCATTCCCAGTAGCAGCAAGGCACCTTCTGTGCACAACCCGGCCTGGAGGACTTCCTGCTGGTGGTATTTCTGTAGAAGCCACTGAAGCATTGAATCCAAGCTCTCCTTGTGGAGGAGGAAGAACCATCAGGAGACCTGTGGCTGCCCACCAAGGTGGCTAGCTTTATCACAGTTCACCACATTTCCCAGGGGTCCCCAGTAGGAAAAACAAGAGGACAGAGACAGATTAGGTCATCAACCCTTATGGAACCTTCCAGCACCAGGTGATGGCACATTAGAAACACACACCTCTAAGGAGGTGCTAGATCTAAAATCAACTTGCAGCAAGTTGAGTTCTCTGCAGCTAAGGGTGTAGAACAGGGAAGCAGCATGTGTCTAGCATGCCCAAGGCCCTGGGCTCTAATCTCAAAAGTACTCAATGCCCCAAGCACTGTCCAGTGGGTATGATAAATGAACTCATAGAAGACAGGAAGGATTTCAAGGTTCAGGGAAAGAGCAGAGAGGAATTGGGGTATAGAATCAGGAGGCCTGACACTGCCCTTTTAATAGCTCAGACAAGCTACTCAGCCTCTTGGCGGTTCAATTTCCTCTCTATGAAATGAAAGCTCACATCATCTACTCCCACGGGATTGTTTAAATATCAAGTGAAATGGAATATGTAGACCCTGGATGTTTGTTTTCATAATACAGAGAGAAATAAAAATGCTGGGTCTCAATGAACTTAACATAGCATATTCAGAACCTTGCGATATATATATACTATGTCTGTGTCTATCAAAATGTAGATCCAATCCATAAAATACGGGACTACGTAATGGGCTGAATGCGTTAGCCATGCTTTTTCCTATTCCAATTCACTTCAGAGCAACTCAACTAAAGGTTAAGAAGTGATTTCCAGTTCTGCTATTCATCAGGTACCTGGGAAAATGAGACAAAGGTCAGGTCTGTCCCCTGCTTGTTCATTGTTTAAGGATATAGCACACCTACAAGTGTCAATGCTATGTAAGGTATAATGGGGCACAATGGAGGAATTGTCTAGAGCTGTCACTGGTAAGTGGCAGGTGACAGTGGTAAAAAGGAATAAGGGCACACGACAGGTAGACATGTGACGGGTGAGCACATAGCAAGTGTCTTGTAGACATATCTCAGTAGAGTGACAATAAGAAGAGCAGGTAAGTTGGGGCCAGCTGGTTAGTCAAGGAACCAAGCTGAAGGATTCCTGATGCTGGCTGGGGTCTGTACCTGACCTTGTAGGTATGGAAGCCCAGAAAGGCTTGGACCAAGTGTGAATAGGAGTGGATGGATGGTGAGATGGCTCAGTGAGTGTGGGCTCTTCTTTGGGGAAATTTATAAAAGAAGTTCTAAGAGGGAAAAATGGGCCAGGAGTTAGCAGAAAGTATGAATAAGGAGTAGCTTCTGGTCTAAGTGGGACACAGTTGGACATGCTTATGGCCGATCAGGGAAGAGTCCGTAAAAAAGGAAAAACTACAAAGAAAGAAGAGAAAAATGATGCACAGGGTGAGTCACTCAAGACTGAAGAAAATCAAGAGCCTCCTCTCCTAGTGACATTGGAGAGGGAGCATCTGTGATGAACAGAGCTGAGACCTAAGGTGGGCTGTTAGGGTAAGGTCAGCCTAGATTCCTATAATTGCCCTAACGTGTCCAAAAAAAGAAAGATTAGAGTGACCCTGTCAGATGTTATAAGAGAGATGGTGGGAGGTGAGAGTCAAGAGCATCACTAGTTAAAAACAAAAAGCATAAAAATCAAACACTGGACAGTGGTGGTGCACGCTCTTAATCCCAGCACTTGGGAAGCAGCGGCAGGTAGATCTTTATGAGTTTGAGACCAGCCTGGTCTACAAAGCAAGTTCTAGGGCAGTAAGGGCTGTTACACAGAGAAGCCCTGTTGAAAAACCAACAAAACAAAGCCACTAGTGCTAATAAGAGGGAGTCTGGAAGCTAACCAGGGGTACAAGGAATGACAAAGGTCAGACATAGTTCCAGTTGGAAGTAGAGAGATAGGGAATCTTAGGGAACAGCCACAATCATTTGGAATCAGAAAAACCAAATATGTCCCTCCTCCCCAGGGGTGTACCCAGAACATACTCTGGGCCCATCGGTCAGCTCTGTAAGTGGTGTCTGGAGGAAGAAGGAGGACACGATGAGGTATACTTCGGGAATAAGAACATGGTAGGCCAGAAAGTCATTCAAGACCCGGAACCCAGGAAGCAGGCAGGGGCCCTGGTCAGGCACTGCGGGGCGGCTCTTCAGGTTGTCTGTTGATCAGGTGGGGGCCGGGACAAGAGCCAGATAAGAACAGTTACTGCTTCAGACCCAACACACTGGCCACCTCACAGAAGCACTGTGACAAAACACGCTTCATGCACAAGAGCACAGGAAAATGCCTCGTAATCATTCCTTGCCAGTTCTTAGCACACTTACCCATTCATTCAGCCATCTACCCATCCACCCCCCCAACCCCCCATCCACTCATTCATACACCTATTCATTCATCAAAAACAGACCCTAAATTCCAACTATGCAGAAAGCAACAAGGCAATTCTGTACTGGGCAGAAGAGCTATTCTACATCAAGAAGATGTACAGATTCCAGGCACATATGAAGCAGACAGTATAGGGGAAAGGGCAGATGTAAAGCCATTCATACAAATTGATATGTGCTTATGAATGATGATATCAGAGAGATGTTATATAAAAGCAGAGATGTTATCCACTCTCCTAACTCAGGTGTGTTCCCTCCCATCCTGGGAGAAATGGCATTGAGCTGAGACATGAAGAACAAGTCTACACCCACCAGAAGAGACATCCAGGGAGAAGCAACAATGCATCCAGTGTGTAAACAGACAAGATTTGAGGAGTGTAAGGCAGAGTGCAGGAGCGAATGAGCAAGATGCTCAGGAAGGATTTAACAACGGGAATTGAAGGAAGCAAGGACTGATCTGGGTACAGCCTTAGGGACAGGGCTACACAGATTCCAAGTGGGCAGGGCAGGGTAGGGCTTGATCTTCACTCACATCCAAGACAAAACAGTGATGTTTTCCTGGAGACAGTCACTCACCCATCATGATGTCCACACCCTCCATGCTACACTCCACCCAGCATCCGGCAGACAGGCCATCTCTAAATCGCCCACGGAGAGAAGGGCTTGACAGAAAGTACAATAGCAGCTTCAGTGCCAGCGTGGTGGTACTGGGATGCAGGTGACCCTGCAGGAGCAGCAGGAACCAGTCGGGCCCCAGATTCAGAAACACTTGTTCCTTTGACCTAGAGGGACAACACATTACAAGAGGTCACCTTTCATCCCATGAGCAAGAGGCATGCCCCCCCAAAAAAACACAGCCTCACAAAGTCACCCCAGAAAGAGAGGCAAGTCAGCATTTGGCCATTGAATATGAAGTATGGATTATATTTTGAAGGAATATAATAAAAGGCTGGCAAGATCATCACACAATGGGTTTATCCATTCATAGTGCTATTCAAGCTGCCAGAGCTTCTCAAAGTAACTGGGAACGTGAAGATGTGTGTGCTCCTTGCAGCCCTACTCACTACTGCTCGCACTGTCCCATCTCACTTCATTACCAACAGCATAGTAATCCAAACATACATTTACTTACCTCTGTCTTTAAAGTCTCTAGTCAAAACTAATCTACTTGGAAATGTCCAATAATTAGCTGTGATGAACTGTCACTTTCAAACATGGACTTTAAAAATGCTGCATTTAGATTTGCTAGAGAGAACTGGATGTCGGGGAGGTCAGAAGCCTGTCTGGAAATGGCAATAGGGAGTAAAAGCCGTAGCCATTCGACAGTCATCGAGAGATCCACCTGTGAAGTGCAGGTTCACGGCATGCCGAGTGGATGGCTGCTGAAATGAGCCAATACCACAGTAGACATGAAGAAACTGCCTCTCAGCATTGCCCTTGGTGCTCTCTAACTGGATGGCTATGGCGGGGTTCCTAATGTGCTCTGCAATTTCACTCAATGAAATATGGATGATAGTGATGAAATCTATAGGTGGTGATCAGATGGTGATGATGGGATTGATAGGAGCTATAATGATGGTAGCAATGATAGTCATGGTGGTGAAATCACGGTGATGAGGATTGTGGTGGTGATAATCGTGATGAGAATTAGCTTACAGAATCTTCATGACATCTTGGGCAGCCTTCCCAGAATTACCTGCCAATCATTTCACCCTCACCCTAGCTCTTTGCGAAAACTGACGTTTTCATTCACACTGAGTAGAAAGAGGCATACAAAACTCATGGAACCTCCCGGGGGCCTTGGGAAAAGAGCAAAATTCCAGTGGATGCTTCAAAGTTCAGATGTGTGAGAAGCACACAAGACAGAGTCTCTTCTAAAGAGACAGAAAGGGAAAGACCTGGACTCAGTCACCTCCAAGCACCTTCAAGTTTGTGTCCTGATTCTAAGAATTCACAGACTTATATGCTGATAGATTGGTTTTGGGGTGTGTGTGTGTGTGTGTGTGTGTGTGTGGCATGTGCAGTGTGTGTGCTTTTTATACATGTGTGTGCTGTATGTATGTGTATAAATACATGTGTATGTACTTGTGTGTTATATCCATGTATATGCTGCATGCATGTATGTACACATGTGTGTGCTGAATGCATGTGTGCATTGTATGTATGTGTGTGTTGTATCCATGAAGGTATCGTATGCAGGTGTGTATGTGTGTACTGTATGCATGTATGTGTGTGTGTGTGTGTGTGTGTGTGTGTGTTGTATGCAGGTGTATGGTGTGTTGTGTGTGTGTGTGTGTGTGTGTGTGCACATATGTGTAGACCAGAACTTCATATGAGAGTCTTCCTCTATCATGCTCCAGCTTATTCTTGCTGAAAGTGTCTCTCACTGAACCTGAAGATCACCAGTTGAGATGGTCTAACTGGCCAGTGACTTCCTGAGATCCATGTGCCTCCACCACCCTTCCCAACACCAAGGCTGCAGACATACCACATCCAATCTGTTGTGTGAGTGCTAAGGATCCAAACTTGGGTTCCTGTGCTTACAAAGCAAGTTCTTTATCTACCCAGTCACCTCATCAGCCCCAACTAGAAAGCTATCAGCTACTATTTGCAGTTGATTTGCTGGGGATTTCCACTGAATCACCAAATACACCTCCTGATGCATAAACTCAAATTGAGAGCAAAGCCATGGATGGTTGATTCAGGGGTGCATCCTATGGGCCAGAACAGTGTCTGGTATACAGTAGGTTCCCAACAAATAGCTGTTAAGTGAATGACTACAGAGCCTCAGGCAGGCAACAGGAAAAGTAATGTAACAAGCTTTGTAATTAAACGTTATTCTGACAGCTAATTGAAGGAAGATATTTCTTTTTATCCAAGTTGGAAAAGCTAACTAAAGCATTTAGTGAACAGGAGAAGAATTTGGCAAGCCTTCTGTCTAATAGATGTTATTCAGGCTAACCATTTTTCTATTCTGCTGTCTGCCAAGCATAAGATATCAAAGACAAGCAGTTGTCATAACTGCCAAAACAATAGCCATTATAGGATACAATGGTGACAAAAAGAATATATTAAAATGATCTCATATCTGTTTCTACTTCTCTACACCCGTGCATCAGGACATCTCAGGGCAAGATCTGGTTTATTGGGTGGAAAGAATATTATTTTAATTCTGACTAGTGCAGGACACACCACAGCAAGAAGACTTGGAGATGCTAAGCTTTTCATTAAGAAAATGTTTTAACACCCTACCCTGACTGAGTGAGGCAACCCCAAGCCAAATCACTCTTCCCGGGTCTACTCACTCAGAGGACAGATGAAGTTGGGGGGAAGATATTACACCAAACAGCATCTCTAGCAACTGGTTTCTAAGCCAGATTGCCTTTCCAGATGTTTGGCTTCCAGCTACAGAAGGGGGGGAAAAAAAGAAATTCAGATTTGAGAACAAACGGATGTAAAGAGACATAATATTTGCTACAGCAAGCAACTATATTCATCAAATACATAGTTAACTTAGGAATTGGGCACAGACAAGGCTCAAAATCTTGGCATTACATTCTAGACACTTAAAAAGAGCTTTGGAACATGTTGCTGTGTTTTCTTTACTTGAGGGTAGCTTTAATGTTGTTTACTCTTGGGGGAAAATCTTTTTAAATAGTAAGGTCAAAAATATATTTCAGTGAGAAGCAGTCTGACTCTTAAACCATCAGAAAATCTCTAAAGGACCCACTGATGATGTTTAATGGGAATTTAAATGGAAGACTGATAACAGGCATGGCGAAGTCCACCTTTAATCCCAGCACTTGGGAGGCATAGAGAGGTGATCTCTGTGAGTCTGTGGCCAGCCTGGTCTACCTAGGGGGTTACAGACCAATCAGAGCTACACTATATAGTGAGGTCCTGTCTCTAAAACTAAGGGGGTGGGGGTAAATGTTTCAGCATGGAATCCATGTGAGAAAGAAGGCTGACCAACCACGTCACTCTTGACCCCTGTCCATCCATTCATTCTCTTCACAGTTGCTTTGTGATCAAGTCAAGGAACACACACCATACAACAGACGCTGGGGGAAGAGCCATGTTTCTATTTGACTCTGACTCCATCTCTCATTAAGGTACAAATCTCTTGATATTTGCTTCTGTCATTTGAGAGATGAGAGTGGTAATTTCTGTTTTTGAGACTTGGTCTAAGAAGAGGCAAGGCTAAGCAATGCTTTCCCAGAGACCATTCTGTGATGGTGGGGCTGTTTTATATCTGCCCTGTCCAGTGCAGAGGCTACTGGTCTCATGTGGTGACTAAGCATTCAGAAGATGGCCAATGCGAATATCCAAAATTCTAATTTTAACTATTTCAATTTTGTTGTTGTATTTCTATATATGTTGTGTGTGTGTGTGTGTGTGTGTGTGTGTGTGTGTGTGTGTGTGTGTGTGTGTGTGTGACATGCTTATATATGTCCATGCACAGGTATGCACATGCACATGTAGATAGAGGCTAGGGTTCATCTCATAATAATCTTCCTCTATTGCTTTCCACATTATTTGTTGGGATGGGGTCTTTCACCAAATCTGTAGCTCACTGACTCTTCAAGATTAGTTGACCGGAAATCTGAGAGATCACCCTATCTCTCTCTCAGCAATGCTAGGGTTACAGACACATGCTGGTGTGTCTGGCTTTTCATA
This sequence comes from Cricetiscus sungorus, assembly GCA_030556225.1. Taxonomy (NCBI): domain Eukaryota; kingdom Metazoa; phylum Chordata; class Mammalia; order Rodentia; family Cricetidae; genus Cricetiscus; species Cricetiscus sungorus. The sequence continues at coordinate 13,765,203 of JANBXA010000366.1, read as the reverse complement.
TGGATGTTGGAGATCCAAGCTCAGATCCTTGTGCATGTGTGGCAAGCATTTTACCAACTGGGCCATCTCTCCATCCCATAGTAAGTTAAATTTTACATTTAAACAGCCCCACCTTGGGCAGTGTGGATGCAAATGGCCCAGGACAAAGTGGTTGTAGTTGTTGCCCTATGCCCACCTAGCAGAAGGAGAGTGAGCAAGACAGGACAACTGTCCTGCGTGGGTAAGAGAGTGGCTCAGAAATCACATCACAAGCTGGGCTGTAGTGGTGCACACCTTTAATCCCAGCACTCAGGAGGCAGAGGCAGGTGGATCTCAGTAAGTTCCAGGGCAGTCTGGTTTACAGTTTCATGACAGCCAAGGCTACACAGAGAAACCCTGCCTCAAAAACAAAGCAAAACAAAACAAAAAAACCAAAAAGCAACAACAATAAACACAAAACCAAAATATCACAAATGATACATTATAAGAAGCCTTTGAACTGCAGAAATAAAGCCTGTGGGACAGAACTGACTGGCCTAGCACATAAGGGTTGGGGTGGAGTGAGCAGGGGGTGGCATTCCAGGAGAGACAGTGTGTCCTCAGCATGAAAAGGGGTTGTGCTCTCACACACTGCAATCTGTAACACTTCTGAGTATTAGGTTGAGGCTCATTGGAAGACTGGGGGACAGTGAGGTTTCAACCAGGAAAGGAGGTTAGGGCTAGCATTTAAAGGGCGCCTATGCAGGGCCCTGACTGTCCTGCAGGCCTTGGGAACCATTGGGGGTCTTGAAGTGGGAAGATATCCCTGAATTACTAAATGTAGCTTCCTCAGCCACTGTTTGGGCATCATAGCTGTAGATGTCTCCCCTTCTTTCCCATAGCTCATTTCCATGCAAAGTTGCCCCCAATATGGTCCCTAGTATATGCTTTTAGGTGCCTTGAGGGACATCCTGATGCTTTGACCTGGCATCTGAAAAAGGTGCTCTCACCAGGTATGGAGGGGTCCTGGGCTCCATCCAGGCAGATCTGCCTCTCATTCACTGATGAAGGCTTGAGGGTGTATATGACAAACAGTCCGACCCTGTGTGCAGCAAGAGAAGGACATGCTTAGGCAAGGATCTCAGTTGTGACTGCTAGGTCTGTGTTAATCGTTCTCTACATGACCTACTCAAGTGGGGCTTCTAGTGAAAGTCTGAGGGAAATGGGAATTTCGTGTCATCAGCACAGGGTTTCTAGAGACTTCCAAATCGATCAGGGTTGATCAAAGAAGTTAACGCTGGTTCTTCTAGGTCTATTTTCCAGATAGAACTGAAGATGAAAGAGTAGGATGTGGAACCAACTGACCATCCCGAGGGAAGTCTGCAGGAGGTAGACATAGGGGGCCATTGTTGCTAAGGGTAACTGTGAGAGTGGATGTTTTTGAGTCCTTGGAACAGCTGTCTGAGTGCCAGAAGCTGGGAAATCTGCCTTCTTCCTGAATCAGGTAAATCCTCTTTAGTCCTAATGCTCATCCTTGACCACAAATCTATACAAAGTTCCAAAATTTATTAAGTACTGTTGGGGGACAGGGTTAGGCATATCTCCTTGTAAAATAGTTCTAGGGTCTTCCACCTGTACCACCTTCTATAGGGGGAGCTTGTCAAAGTACCTGAGAAAGTCCTGGATATTGAAGTAGCCCTTCAACTGACAGCCAAGAATGGCAATGATGGAGGAGACCTTGGACAGGGCCAGGCTTGGCTCGTTGAAGAGGAATATGAGCTTGGGTACCAGCTGTGCACGGTGGGCTACTTCAGCGTTCCTGTGTCCTTCCCTGGTGAGCCGGGAAGAGAGGCAGTAAAAGCTTTTACCTGGATGACCCAAATTCTCTGTGTCTCTACTAAAAAGGTTTCCCAAGCTAGGCTTGTCCTATGGCCCTCTGACTCCAGTATTCTCTTGGCAACAAGTCAAGATGCCATCAGACATCTATCAGATACGTGTCTGCCAAGTGTCAGAGTTACTGCAGCATGCACTGCTTGTCCCTTCCAATCCCCAGAAATTACCTTTAAAGACAAACCCAATTAATGCCTTGAATTCTGAACCTCTGGGAATACTAATGCTGGCCTCAGAAAAACCCAGAACAAAGACAGCAGACACACTTGTGACCCAAGAGCACTTCCCAACAAGCCGAAGCAGCAGCAGCAGTCTTACAGCCTGTCTGCATGCCTGATCTTCCTGCCCAACCCAAACCACAAAGTGGATGAGCGCTTGGTGGAGAGGCAGAGGAAAAAGATGGAATTCAAGTACCCACACCCCGCCTCAGGATAATCACAGTCTTATTTCCAGTAAGTTCTACTCCTCCACAGACAAGAGCAGCAGGGTAATGTCCGTTACTTAGACAACAGGTACAGAAAATGGAGAACGGAGGAGGAAGGGTAGGTGGATGTGGGTGGGAGAGCTCCTTTGGAACTTTCTTGTTGGCATTGGCATGTTTAGTTCCACAAAGTTCTGTAACCCAGACACAAACGGAACAGGCACCAGGTGGTCACCAATCACAGAACTATGTGATAGGAAAGACCCAAAACCTTCCACCAAAAAGCTGAGGCTACCTAGGCAGACAGTGAATAATAGGAACTTCAATGAAAAAAATCTGTTTACAAACACATTTCAAAAGAAAGATGATTATGGGCAGCAGGCAGGGGGATAGTCCTCAGCTCTGCTGCCTCCTCTTTCCTTTCACAGCCCATATGTGAAACTTTTCAGCCTCTGAAGAGGCAAAGCCATGTTCTTGGGCTGGCCATGGGACCAAAGGACTCGACCCTATCCTAGGACTATAAAGGAAAGCCCATGGAGGGCGCCCAGCTGAGACAAATATCCATGGAGGTGTCCCACAGCCACCTGGCTACCACAGAAGAATGCTTGCCCACGTGTAGAAGCATGTGATGAAACAAGGCAGGAAGGGGTACAGTGGTACCCCAGCATCCTTGAGGATCTGTCTCCTTCACTTACACACATTAATGAACTCCTTGACTACTTCCTCCAGCCCCTCTGCTTCTATACCTCCTCCTCCTCCTTGCCTTCTGTCTTCCTCAAAATTCTGAGGTTTTATTTCTGCCATTTGAAACTCCAAATGACTGTTTAAAAGTCACTTGGAAAGGTCAATTAGAGGAAAAATGGACAGAGAGCAACTTAGAGCATAGAGCAGCTATTTCTTCTGCAGGCCATACTCACCACCTGCTGAGCCCTAATTAACCTAATCCAGGGCTAGTCCTTAAGGCTATAGAGCTCTGATTCCTCACCACCTATCACCCCTGGGGTCCAAGTCTGTCAGAGGAGATAGAGCTGTCCCATTGCCCCATGAGGGAAGATAAAAACCTAGCTTTCTGGGAGGTGGCAGATGATATGGATGCTGAACCACTGGTTGTCCTATCCCCTTGGCCACTATTCTTTGTTTGAGGACAAAGTTCTAACCTAATGAAAGACATTAGTTCTAACCCCAGGGATACTGAAACCCAACCAACCTTGGTGACTGAAGTATCTCCAGGAGATGCGAAAAGAGAGCAAGCTGCAGGTTGTCTGTAGTGTTTGTCCAGAGCTGGAAGACAGAACAGATGTGTGTTAAGACCAAAGCAAGTGTGTAGCAGGATCTGATGAGTCTGAGATTGGGATTTCCTATAGGATTACCTGCTCTGGAGTCAGACTGGTACCCTGGCACTTAGCAGGCACAGAGAACATCTCTAAAGGGAACCTCAAGCATCTCTCCCATCACCCAGTGCTTCACTGTGGGTCTGAATTTTAATCAAGGACATTGCCACCAACCTTCTCTCCTAGGACTGCTCACATGCTGGAGTGTTTACAAATATGCCCTTTATATGACAAGGCCTTTCCCACTGAACTCTGCAAACTTGGCCCAGAACTCCTGTTCCCTTCACTCCTCAGAAACCCTGGTCTGCCTCTCTGTACTGGGAAGGGGGTGGGGAGGATGTTAAAGTGTCTTCTTGTTCCTTCTGACAGTGAAGAGGGCCCAGGTCTTTGACAGTATGGCATCCTCAGAATTTGGACAGCTCCTGGATGCTATGGACATTCAGTAAATGCTCCAGAGGTCTGCTGTTTCCTTCCATTTGTCCTTGGTGTCCCTAGCTGAACCTCTCGGGTAGTTCTTTAAAAGAATACTGAGAACAGAAAAGCACCATCCAAAAGGGTGGGGAACCTTAATACTCACATTAGATGGTGCTTCATGGCTTTAAAAGCCTTTCTCAGATACTATCAGATGTAACCCTTAGAGCAGCTTGCAAGAAAAAAATGATGATTTCAGTTTTACAAGTAAACATAATGGATCAGGGCATAGTGACACCTGCTTGGAACCCAGCACTGGATGGGCTGAGGTGGGAAGATCATGAGTTCAAAGCCAGCCTGGGCTGCTACCAATGCTCCATCTCAAAAGAATAAAGGGGATCAGAGTGATCAAGAAGCAGCAGCCCAAGGCCACACACAAACTGTAAACCCAGGCCTGTGAGCTCCAAAGATACTGATTTTTCCCACCCACTATCAATATGACTATGAAAGAAGGTGAAACACCAGTTTGTCGTTGTGTTTTATTCTCTCACACAGGCCTAGGCATCAGTCTCCAGTTTACCTCAAAATTGCAGAGCACATGCTGGAAGATACACGTGTTAGTGACAGCAGATGGTCTGAAACCCAGCTCTGCGGTGCCAGCCACGGAGAGGATCAACTGGAAGATGCGGTGGTTTAGGAAGGATGTCTTCTTCCTCAGGAGAAAGGCTAAGATCTGGAAAGGTGAGATGCACAGTGGCATTCCTGGGTGTGTCACTGGACCTCATTCTCCTATCACTGCTAGTCCCCCCAGCACCCCTGTTCCCAGGCCACACCCCCTCTCTCTGGAACTGTCACCCTGCATTCTACATTCACACAAAACACACCTGCACCAAGTTCTGTGTCACCTTCCCTTCCTATGCCTGTCTTACTGGGCTTATGAGATGTGACCCCATCTCCGCATCTGCTAGCAGTCCTGTTACAGTCATCCCCAACTCCACATCTGCTAATAGTCCTGTTACAGTCATCCCCATCTCCACATCTGCTGAGTCCTGTTACAGTCATCCCAATCTCCACATCTGCTAATAGTCCTGTTACAGTCATCCCCAACTCCACATCTGCTAATAGTCTGTTACAGTCATCCCCATCTCCACATCTGCTGGGGGTCCTGTTACAGTCATCCCTATCTCCACATCTGCTAGGAGTCCTGTTACAGTCATCCCCATCTCCACATCTGCTAATAGTCCTGTTTTACACCTGAGAGAACTATGTCACAAGGAGATAAGAACTAAAAGCAGCTAATATTTGCTGAGCACGGAATCTTGGACGGGCTTAATCTGAGCCCTTCATGTATGAAATCTTTCAATCCTCACTGTAGGCCAAGAGACAGGAGGGATGGTAGTGTGAATCTTATAGGTGGGAGTACTAAGGCAAATGTAAATAATTTTTAAAGGTTAAACTAGTTAGAAGATGAGGCAGGATTTCACACCAGTCTGGGTCTATAATCTGGATTCAGCCAGTATGAGAGAGGCAGAATGGGGCAATTCTAGTTAATGCTGGAATCACAAGGGAGATTGCTATAGTAGCCAACAGGTGAGCAAGGTCAGACAGAGCTCCTTGCGGCTGGCTGTCAACCAGACTCTCCTCTGCTGTGATCACGTGCCTCAAAACTTGTGTCGCTGGATAGCTGAGCAACCTATTGGGTGACCAAGGTTTTGAGGGATGCAAGGCTTGCTGAAATTCTCTCTTCCAGAAGTCATTGCTGTCCCAGTAATGCTACTGGGACAAGAGAGTCTCATCCTGGGGTGGACAGCTCTTTGGGAAGATGCTGGGTCAGCGGAGAGGCAGAAATTACCTGGTACCCACAGATGTGCTGCATCAAGCGGTCACACATAGCATTACTGGTCAGAACCGAGTGCAGGACTTTCATAGCCGCATACATGGTATGGTCATCTGTTGCCAGGGAGACAAGGCCCAAGAGGATGGCAGGCCCTCCAATGTAGTCCAGGCTACTGGCCGCAGGGCTGGAGTGGAACACCCTCACCCCTGAGGGAGACAGAAAGGACATGTCATCAGTATGTCACAGCAATGCTGTGGTGCAGCAAACCCTAAAGCGGCCTGGGTCTCTGCCCATGTGCTGGGATAGGCTGGGAAGAGGGAGTTGAGCTTCAGAAGTCTTGCCAACATGTCTGTTGTTTTCACTCAAACAAAGGCAACCATGGCTCCTGCCCACAGGCCACACTGTGCTCCAGAGCTAGGCTCCTGTGGCGCCAGGGAACCAGTGTGGGTGGTAGTTGAACTCCTCCGTCTACAAGCAGCAAGCTGAGTTGAGCTGTGCTCTTTGGTCACTCTCTTGGAGGGCTTGTCCTCAACTCTAGCCCTCCTCACAAGACCTCCCCAGTAAATCCATCTTGTCTCCCACCCCCCAGAGTTCTAGGATACACAAACTGTCTTTCCCAGAGCAGAGTCTAGTGCTTGACTTACCCAACTGGCCCACAGCAACAGCACCGAGAGTCCGAAGAGGTCCTGGGAGGTGTCCAGCACAATTTCTCAGCAAGAACACAGGTGTGGCATTGTCACGAGAAGAAATATTCATCTAGAGGAAGTGACAACGATCAGTGCTACAAAGGAATCCCACTCAAGAGTCCCTAGGGCATAGACACCCCCTGTGACAATTAGTGAATGATTAGTGTTGGGGACTGAAGTTAAAATGTGAGGCCACTGTCCCATTCCTCAACTGTGGCACAATTGCAAGTGCGTCACCTTAAGCACACAGTCTATATACCCTACCTGTTCACAAAGAGTGGCCCATGGCATAGGAGGGGCCCAGTGGCAACAACAAAATAGCACTCAGCACTCCCAAGACCTCATTAAGCCAGGCGGTGGTGTACACCTTTAATACCAGCACTTGGGAGGCAGAGGCAGGCAGGTCTCTGTGAGTTCAAGACCAGCCTGGTTCGCAGAGCAATCTCTAGGGTACCCAAGGCTACACAGAAAAACCATGTCTCAAAAAACTAAAAACAAAGACCTTCTCAGTCCAGGCTCTGCAAAGCAGATTCTACTACTGATTCAGAGACACAGGAGGGGAGGAATTCTGCCTTCTGTCATCAGGATGTGCAGCAAAACACAACTTTGGTGCATGCCAGGGCCTCAATCCTGACTTCTGGGGTCCTTTGTCCATGAGAGTGCAAAGAATATAAACAAACCAACCAACACTCATCAGCACCGAACTCAAAAGATATTATTTATGCAGGAATTTGGAAAAGGTGAGTCTCATGGCATCTTTCTTTACACATGCATTTGCTTGTTGTTCTGTAAGTCCACTTTAAAAACAAAATCACAGACACGCAGCCACTTCTCAGAGTTGGCAGAGCAGGAGTGTCCATAGCAAAGAACAGTTGTAGTTTCCAAAATCAAAATGAAATTGTAAGAGTTCTGAGTTCTTCACCAGTGAGAACATACGCATTCCTCTTTAAGCACTTTTAAAGGAGAGACTTAGTCCAGTGGGGAAACAGGCTGGGTCTTAGCAAATGAAGTGGGAAGTGTGATGTGGATGTATCTGTCCATGCACGAATAACAAGCACAAGATTCTTACTGAAACCCTGGAAGCTGAGGAGAGCCACCTAGCGAAGTTTGCAGTGGGGAAGACAGAGAGACATGGGAAGCTATACCTCCTTGGCGATGAGGCGGCTGTCCACCTCATTGTAGGTGTTTCTGATGTTCATTATGCTGGTGACAGAAGAGCTGGATACATGAATACCAAAGGAGACCCTTTCCTCTGCAATGAGGGGTGTGGCTTCACCATCCAGATCTTCTCCTAAACAGCATATGAGTAGTCAGTTCTGGCTCCCCTTTGCAGAGAAAGAAGTCGACTCTCTGACCATTAAATACCCACTGCCACACACCAAAACAATCGCTGGGACAATGTCTGCATGTTGTTACCTATGCTTCTCTGATATTTAATATAAAAATAAGAGCAGGACCAAGCGTGGTGGGGCACATCTTAAATCCCAGCACCGGGGAAGCAGGGGCAAGTGGATCTCTGTGAGCTGGAGGACAGCCTGGTCTCTACAGTGAGACCCTATAAAGACAAACAAACAAAACAATGACAACAAATAAACTCATGGCAATCTCTCCAGATTCTAGAAAATAAAGGTGTTGCAGGTATGAAATTAAGAAGAGCAGAAACATCTACTAAACCTATCACTTCACTTCCAAGCAGCTACGTAACTTTCTCTGAAAGAGGAAGGGGGTGGGGCTGACAGACCTAAGATTTTGAGAGCTGCATAGCTACAGTGAACAACCCACTTAGCATTCACACTCTGGTCCCCAGGTGATTGACAGCAGACCCCCACTAAAGGAACACTGTGCAAATAGAGTCAGTAAACCTTGGGCTCAAGATCTGACCCAGTTGTCCTGGTCAATGCCATTGGCCACAGGAAATGAAGGCCACCCAAGCCCTGGTCCTGGAAACCGAAAGCACTCAGCAGCACTCAGTAGCCCTTGGCCGCACATAAGGCCTTCAAACACAGATGCATTTGTCTTTCTTTTCAGATGGGAACTGACCCCTTGGCCTGGCAGGGCTCAGAGAGCAAGCTCACTGCTTGAACAGCCAACAATCAATAGAGAAAATGGGAATGTTGTCTGCCTGTTTAATAATTGAAGACAACAGTATACTTTAGTTAAAAAGCGTCTTCATTAAAAGGAATGTAACTTATTTATCTCAGTCCCCTCCCTTTCTTTGCTAAGAGTATTACTTACCTACCCTCCTGCATTGGGCACTGCGGAATCGAAATCTAAAGGATATTGTCATTTCTTCTCTGTGACAGTTTCTCTTGGGTTGTAAATATATAATGATCCAATTACAAAGGCCTTCCTTAATGATTGACCTCTGCTGGGTTTATTCTTTATAAATATGCTATAAATAACTGGGCACCCACTTAAAAACTCATACGGGCAGAGTCATTATAGATCAAAACACTCCATACCTTGAAGGTGCACTGCTTGAAAGTTGCCACAGTACCTCGGGCCAAGCTTGATAATAAGTGCTAACGTATCCATTGATATGTCTTCCTCAAAGAGATATGTGGGGCCAAGACGCCAGATTAATGATGACCTCTGTTTCCAAACTCTAGGGGTCCCAATATAGCCATAAACATCCACAAATGAAGATGGATCCATTGAGAGGAAAGGCCCTGGTAAGGCCTGGATATACAACATCTGTGAAAACAGGAGTGGCACTTAACCCCAAAGCCCTTTCAAATCATATATAGTGATACAGTATCAGGAGTTCACTTCCCACGCCCAAATAAAATTTTATTTTATCTAAAAAGTCAGAAATACAGCTCTCAAATCTGAGAAGCAGGCAATAGAACAACCTGGAAATGTAGAGATATAGAGGGGCATGGAGCTTCGATGCCACCATTGAAAATAAATTTGACAAGAAATATAAAGAACACAGAAGTCCAGCTTCCTTGGGCCAGTCATTGCACTAAGAACATAAATGTCCATTATTGGAACACAAATATTTTTGTGTAGTTACAATAATTACAGCTGTGTGGTTCAAAAAAGAAGAAATAAAAGGTTTCTATTTGGAGATGGCATGCCCATGAATGCTTTTAATCTCCAGGAACTAGTAAGTGAGTTCATCAAAGTCACAGAATATACAATCAACACAAAACTCAATTGCATATCTAACTAACAATGAAACCAAACCCATTTACAATTATTCAAAAGGAGAACAGCATATTTAATAAAACATGAACAAGATCTCTATACTGAAAATTTCAAAGTAATAAGGAAAAATTAAAAGATCTATATTGAAGGAGAGACACACCACGTTCATGGATAGAAAGACTCAACACAGTGAAGATGTCACATTTTTTCCTTTGGTTTGTAGGCATATTGCAAGGCCCATCAAGATCTCTCTCTCTCTCTCTCACACACACACACACACACACACACACACACACACACACACACACGCGCGTGCGCGTAATATACCCACATGTAGATACACAAACACACACACACATATATATTTATACACATAAGTAACAAGTAAACATGGGGAAGTGAGTAATCAGAAGATCAAATATCAAGCAAAATCGTGGCTTTGGCATTGACCTTGGCTGAACCAATAGCTTGTCCATCCAGATACGTGGTAACAGTACAATTCCTTTTCATTTCTTTGCTGACCACCACAGCCAGGTGGTACCACTGTCCACAAGTCAGCAGCTGGCTGCACCTGATCTGGAGCTGGCGCCCTGCAGAGGGCTCTGCCTCATCTTCAGGCTCCATGACATCTGCAAAAGAGAACAGACAGTGGACCTGACATGAGGCATCAAGCTATAGAGACCCAAGAGCGCAGGGGAGGGGGATATCCCTGGTCAGCCCACATGGACCTTATATCTGTGGAGGTACAGACTAGACTTCCACTCCCTTTTTCATTAAAAAGGGGGAGGCCTGCAGCAGTAGCTTCCACCATCACCCCCTGAGCTCAGCCTCTGCTCCAGACCCTAGTTAAGTGCAGCTGCAAGCATTACCTCATCTAACAACCCCACAGCCCTGTGAGGTGTGGTGCTGCCATTAGACACACTTACTACCCTGAAGCAGAGAGCTTAGGCATCACCCACAGTCAGCTGCAGCAGACTTCAGCCAAGCACTGTCCAGTGAGTGCAGGGTGATGGCATCTGTCAGGTGCCATCTGACAGGGAGGAGTCAAGCAGTCTGGCTGGATATCAAGAATGTGGCCATTCCCAGGGCCTTCCATACACTTAGCAGAGAGGCTGTGACTCTTAGCACAGGAATGCAGGCTGAGGTTTATAGACTTGACCATAGGTGGTGAGTTTGGGAATATGCTGAAGTCTGAAGGGTAGAACCAGGATCAGCCATCAGTTCTACGGAGCTGGAGCAGGCTTCTGGGTGTAGGGTCCTGTATGGACCCCTGAGGCACCTTGAGCAAGCCTGAAGCTGTTGGCTGGAACATCTTGCACCAAAGTAGTTCTCGGTACTCTTGATTTGCTAACACACATCTGCTGGGGAGGAACTAAGCACAAGAACTTGCATGCTTGACCCTTGATTGTTTTCCACTGTGCTGTGAGTCAGTATATAAGCTAGCTCCTTTCCCTCAATAAACGGTATTTGGCCTTCCAGCATTCCTGTTACATGAATGACCCTCTGTCTTGTCTTTTATTTAAATCTCTAGGTCTTTGCCCTTTTAGTGGAACAGATTGTAGCATGGGCACTACATCTGGGCACCCAGAGTTACCACCCTGCCACATGGACTAGCTGCCAGCCCTCTGAATTTGGCTTATTTATGACAGGTCTAAGGTCACTTCAACTCCAACTAAGTAGTTGGAGTATTCTTCATAAACCTTGCTCTAATGATGTAGTTTGTGTTCCCTGAGTCAGGCTGAGTGACACCAGTGTTCTCCTGTCAGGGCAGAACTAGTTTTCTGGAAAACCACTGAGCATGAGCTGTAGAGCCACACAGGGCCCAGACCAGAGTGGCGCACTACAAACATTTACTTAGATCTTATCCCACATATGGAGGCCAGGGAGCATTTCAAAAGATGAAGAGATGCAGGCGGTCACCATGCTTCCATGTACATCTGTGTTGAGAGCATCTGGCTCGGCCTCATTCCCAGGTATAGACCACATAAGCTTTGGGATCCAAAGCCTTACCCAGGGGCTGAAATTCTTTCTCTTCTGTGGACACAACCAAGGAGAGGTCATCCATACAGAGGCTGACGGAGAAGCAGACAAAGGGCTGCTCGGTCCTGGCCAGGTGACGCACCAGGGTTAGGAAACGCAGTGGATGGCCCTCCATGACGGTGGCCTGCCGGCTGATCAGAAACCAACAGGAGAAGGTGAGGCCTCCAGGTGGAGGGAATGGCCTGGGGGTTCCTGGGGGATAGAACACAAGCCCAGCTTTACACTCTGTCCTGCCAAGGATTGAGACCCCAGGCAGCTCTGACTCCACCCTGCTGGGCTGCCTACCAGGAACTAGCTGCATCTGGTCTACTCCACAACCCACACTACTCCTACCCCACCAAGTACGGGATCCTTTTCGCTATTTATACCAGGGTAAGAAGGCTCACAGGAAGTTTGTGGTATTCCTGCAGACCTTGAGCCCTGCTGCTCCAAGCCTCGCCAGTGCATGCAGCCTTATCTAGGGAACAGGGAAGTCACTGTCCCTGAGCTCATCAATATCTAAGCCTCCACAACTGATCTCAAGGCAGGCTGTGGGTTCCATGGAAGTAAGGACACTAGCTTAGCTAAATCGAAGGTGTGGGATGACCTAATCCAAGGAATCACCATGCCCTCTCGTGTTGTAGTAGGGTTTGCAATACTGATGTGGCCAGTGTCCCACTAACACAGCATCTGCAGCCATGTGAGCACACTTGGTACCACCCACAGAAAGGAGATTGTCTTAACCTGACAGGCTAACCATGTTCTCACTCAACCCGGGAACCTGGCTTTGATACTAGGGACTGCTGAGCTCGGGCCACCCTGGGCACTTGTGCTGTGCTGCCCAGTGTGTAGTAAGCTTAGAGAAATGCTTTGAAAAGCATGGCCAGGCTCCAAGCTGATGCCCAGAAACCATCTACCATGTCTTCGCCCCCTCCTGATGGCCACCAGCACTTACACTCTTCCCTGGAGAAAGCTCGGCCTATTCTGAGCTTCTGTACAATGGCTCAGACTCAGAGGCAGCATCTCCACAGCTGTCCATGCTATCTGAGCCCTGGCTGTGGAGTGAGCCCATGCAATGCATGATAAATAGGATAGCTGCTCTAGGAGACTGTGGGCAGATGTAGTGGCAGAAGGATCCTCGTCTGCAGAAACCTGGGACTGAGGGAAGACTTGTGCTTTCTGGAGGTGTGGGGTAGAAATCTGTAACCAGGGTTCCCCAAGGGCTTGAGAAATGTTTACCTGATCCAATCCCTCCAGAGATGGAGTGCTCTGTGCTGGTCCCCATGACTGTAGACAAGGTTGGAGTAAACAGACAGCTGGAAATAGGAAAGTATCGCAAGTCATTGGACCACATGCCAATCCCTTGCATCATCAGCCTGGGCTGTGACACCTCCCTGCTTCATCGTACTACAGCGGCTGTATGCCCTCTGAGGCCATGATGTTTCCAGAACAAAAAAACAGTTGGCGCTGGTGGGGTACCCAGAGAGGATGAATCCTCACTGGAGGCCAGACAAGATGGAGAACATTCTAGAAGCAGATACAATATGGAAAAAGAGGGCTCTGGTCCTCCATGACTAGACACTCTGCCCTTCTCTACTGGATAGAACGGTATCTAACTACGTAAACACCCTCTGCTTGACCAACAAGAACCAATAGGGGCCATAATTGTGTAGCCAGTGTTACAAATCATCAGAGGTGCTGGAAACCTAACAAATCCTTCTCCAAACATATAAGAGTCCTCCATACCCATAACCTTCCACAGACATGTCAAATTCCACAAATGATGGAGTCAGGGCTGCCCTCTGGGGCTGCAGATTGCGAGGAGAGGTCATGGAGATGAGGCTCAGGGTTGTCTGGAGGGCGGTGGCCGAATCTTGGGAGGTCCACGAGGACCTGAGGTCCTTAGGCCCTGCAGGGCACGGGTTGGCATCTGCAGGTTTCTCGGCTGAATCTGCACATGACCCTGAGGCAGAAAAAAAGAAAAATATGTGCCCTTCCACTGCTTTTCTGGCAATATCTCTGATGCTCCTGCCACAGCCTGATGGAGCATCCTGCAAAAGGCACCACGCACCTCCCAGCCTGGACTGCTGATTTAGGTGCCATGCAATGGAGGCAATAACCAACTCTAAATGACTTCTCCTAATTCCAACTTGTTTCTTCTTCTGACGTAACATTTGCAGCTGCCGCCAGGGCCTTGCTTTGCCCGGCTGGCATTCCTTGCTGGCTTCCCCATGACTTGACCAGGTGTGTCCACCATATCAGCCTGCCACTAGCTGCCAGCTCCAAGCCCAATTCTTCACCTTTGATTCTCAGCTGGCCTTTGTTTGCCTCGGTGCTGTGCGTGGTCTTACCATCAAGATGTCTACAACACCCTCTTTTTCTAAATGGGTTCCCTAGAACGGCATGCTCTCAGAGAGCTGGCATGACTCTGGGCATCATCCAGTGCTTTCACTCACAGCATCCCACTTCACTCCTAAGCTGTGAACTTTACGAAAAGCTTCGCTGCCCACCTCTACTCAGTGCGGCACCTGGTGTCCCCGGGTTGTAAAGGAAACAGCACTGCCATTTTGTACCCAGGGTCAGGTAGATGCCCACCACCACCTGTCTCATGTAGATGCTGGGAATGGTTCTTTTGTGGATCCACCTTTCTCCAGGGACCCCAACACCTGTGCATACCTCACCTGCCCCACTGAGCAGCAGAAAAATATGTTTTTATATCTGCCCAATTTTCTATCTTATAAACAGTCATCAGGAATAAAAATGTTAACTATGTACCCCTCAACCTGTCCTGTTCTGTCTCCTCACCTGAGTGCCCAGGGTTGTCTCTGTACTCAGGAGATGAACGGACACTTTTCCTTCTGGGTGGCTGAGGCAGAATTCCAAGGCCTAGGAACTGTCTGAACATTAAAACATCAACAGAGGAACTTTTGCAGGCAAACTTTTCCAGAGCACTTCCCTGATACCCGGTGATCATGTTCCCACCCCTGGAATATGATTTCCGGAAGTCGCACAGAAACTGTGTGTTCCTGTCTTGTTATCTAGCAGGGTTGATAACACTGGGAACTTGAAGCTGGAACACGTGCCATATACATTGTTTATAGGTTTCTAAATGACTTTGCTGTGTGCTGAGCTTGGTGGCCTGGTCTGGCAAGGCTGGGGATGGCTAAGAGGGGCTTCTCCAGCCCCTGGGTCCCAGACTGGAGGGGTTATTCTCTGTTCCTTCTGCTCCTGTATAGGTAGTAGCCTGCTGAGTGTGAACCTGGGCCATCCTCTCCATCCTGCTCTAGGATGATGCATGTCCCTCCTCTGCTTTGTTGTCCCTTCTCCCGAGTTCTTTCTATTCCTTCTGGGTGCAGGAAGACCTCCGCAGGACACAGTAGAGTCCTGCATCTGGTCCCATCCTTCGCGCTGCCCTGGCCACTGCCCCTAAAAGCCTAGCTCTTTGCTGTCTGGCTGCTAAGTCCAGTCCAGGCCTCAGGATTTGCTCTAGATTTAATTCCTTGACACTTTCATTCCCCAGAGAATCCCAGATGAAGCTATACCTGTTCCATGTGCATATACATCTGGGTCTGGTGCTGGAGCAGAAGAGAGGTAGACGTGGATGCCTGTGCCTACAGACTTGATTGTGCACAGTGCACCAGTTATCCTGCCTTGGGGTCTGTGGTGTTGGATACTTAATGCATGCAGTACCTTAGCACATCTGGCTCGATGGCTTGGGAACCGAGTTTCTCGAAGATCCTGATGAGAAGTGAGTTCAGGACACTGCCACCTGTGCTGAGGGTCCTGCGACAGAAGGTCATGAGTGTCCGGAGCATCCCTGCCTCACACATGATCTGACGGTTCTTCTCAGATTTCACCAGGGACAAGAGGTGACTGGCCATAGAGCACTGGATCTCCTCAGAAAGCTAGGGATGATCAAAGCAAGCTGTGAGTCTAGGAGAGCAGAATGTCCTCTGGGCGGCTTTGTTAGGCCACCTGTGCCCACCGCAGCTGCCTATACTCCACCTGTCTCAGCTGTTCTTCTGAATGCCAGCCCCACCTGCAGTGACAAGCCAAGGAAGGCCAGACTACAGGCTGCACACAGGCAGGCTGGAATCTGGGTCATCTCAGAAATGGGATGTTGGAACCACCTCACACTGGGAAACTTTCTGAGTTGATTGCTAACACTGAAAAGTCTAAAGATTTTGTGTCAAAATTAAGACTTACAGCTCCGATGACAGACAGGAAAGCCTGGTCATACGGATTGATGGCCTTCTGTCAGGAAGTCACTGGTCCTGGAGGGTGGCTATGCCACTAGGTGGACCCACATCCCCCAAGCTGGATTCACTCACTGAATTTCTACATTTAAGTTTGTACCTGAGTACAAAAGGTAGGATTCACCTAGTTAAATGAACCTAAAACAGTCAGCGCGTGCGCACACACACACACACACACACACAGAGAGAGAGAGAGACAGACAGACAGACAGACAGACAGACAGACAGACAGACAGACAGAGATTACTGGCTCCGGAAGATACAGTCTTCACTGTCCCCTTATGCATCTACTTCCACATACCCTCCCCCACACTATCCCAGCATCTTCTCTGGCCTTCTTTGGTCCTAAGCACAATGTAATCCACAGACAGGGTACCCTATCTTACATTTATGTTCAGGCTTCTTAACTTCCTTTATGTCCCTCAAAGCACAGGGAACAAGGAGCACAAAGAGTACAAAGCAGACATCTGAGCAAGTACAGTATGTTTGTTGATTATTTCCTTCCTGATGCATTGCCATCCTTTTCAAATTTAAGGCTTGGTCTCAGTTTGTGGTTTCAAGAAAAGAAATCTATGCCAGTGTCAACGATGTTAGGATACCAGAGCAAGGCCAGAAGAAACCACAATGGCACTTACCTAATACAGTTATCCCACCCATCCCATGACAGAGAGACTCCAGAACTCTGCTGCCAAAACCCACAGATGCTCGATTCACTTACACAAAACGCCATGGTATTTCCACTTAGTTGGTGAATAGCATCCTGAACCTTTAAGTCATTTTTAGATTACTTAGGACACTCAATACAATGCAAATGCTGTACCATCAATGTTCTGCTCTACTGGGAACAATGTCAAGAAGCAAAGTCCACACAGTCAGTATGCATGCAGCATTTCCTACTGTTTCCAATCCATGGAGGCCGACTGTGATACCTCTCTCATGAGTACTGTCATCCGATCTCACCAAATCACAGATACACTACTCCCATCCTCTATGGAGCTTTCCCCGGAACCTCCCCGAAGCCTCCTGCACTCTTGTTCCTCCAACAGGTACTAAGGGACCCTGCACTGGTAAGGCAGACATTGCCCGCTCTTCAGAGTCACAGACTAAAAGTGATACTGATGAGAAGCCAGGGAAACCATCTGTGCACAGTAAGGGAAATGCTCTTAACAGGATTCAGTGTCTGGGAGAAGAAACGTTTCCCACAGCCTGCGCACATTTCCTGGACTCTTAAAGGTAAAGGGAGGTTAGGCCTGATGTTTACTTTAAGGGCCACGTTTTACCTGTGACATCAGTAACTCCTGGGTACTTAGTCTGTGCTCTCAGTGTCCCAGCATGGATAGAGTGTGTAATCACAGCATCGTGGCCATCTCTGCTCTACACATGAGGAAACTGAGCTCAGAGAAGGTAATGGCCTGGAGCCACGTGGCAAGGGACTGGACTAATGATGCCCCTGGGCCTCATGCTGGGAATCATCTCATTCCCTCACCTCCTTGCCAGGTGCAGTCACTTGAGTAGCTTTGTGCCAAAAGACAGCATCTTCCTGTCATTAAGCCATCCTAAAGGCTTACCTACCTAACCCCTTCCTTCCCATCCCCCTTGTGAGAGAGAAGGAGAGAGAGGGAGAGAGAGGGAAAGAGAGAGAGGTGGATGGAGAGGAAGAGAGAGAACACTGAAGTGTGTGAATGCAGACATTGGTTCACCACAGCACCCATGTGGAGGTCACAGGAAAACATTAGTGTCTGTCTTCGCCCTCTGCATTTAGACAGGATCTTCTCTGACTGTGGCTGGCACACCAGCTCCCAGGGGTTGTCTGTTTCTGCCTCCCATTCCCTAGGCAGAGGAGTGCTAGGATTACCAATGCTCCTGTTCTGGGGAATAAGAACTCAGATCTTTAGACTTGTGTGCCCAGCTCTTTTACCCTGAAGATCTCTCCAGCCCTTTAATGTTCCATGTCTAAGCAATCTTTAGTAATACTCCTGACTCAAAATTTGGGGGCATGCAACTACGTTAGAATGAATAGAACGTTAGATGACTTTCCTACCGGGTAGGATTTTGCCACTCAAAGCTGCTACCGTTGTGTCAACACCACTGTTAGCTGATGTTGAAGACCTATCTCACGTCGGGGAGATGTTCCTAGCATTAGCCTGGTTGCAACTACTGCAGTGAAATGACTAGTACTGTGTATAAAGAACCAGGTTTATTTACCTTGTATTTCTGGAGGCTCAAGGGCATGACATACACATTTGCTTAGCTAGGGTTATGTTATAGCTACTTGGCTGTGTCACATTCAGATGGCGCTGTGGCAAGGACAGAAGCAAGGGGGTGGTGGTGACCACAAGGTGAGACAGGAAGCCAGAGACCACAGAAGGACCCCACTTTCTCTTTTAAGACAACCTACTGGGGTCCCTTGAGAACTATGTCAACTCTTTTCAAAGGCAGCAGTCCAGTGGCCTCCCACTGGGCTCTGCCCCTTAAAGGCCTCCCCACCTCGACACCACGCCAGTGGGACCCGAGCTTCCACAATGGCAACCCTTGAGAGACACATTCAAGCCACTTCTGAAGTATCCTGGGCTTCTGTTTAAGTGTGATCTCAGCACAGCTGGTCTGAGCTCGCTGATATCCGTCCTTGGCCCAACAGGAGCCAGAAGCTAGTGTGCATCAGGCAACTCTGGAGCTGCTGCTGGTACTTCGAGGGCCTCGTCTGTGGAACGCATCAACTTCCCTGGCTTGTATCTTTCTTCTGGGCTCTGTCTGCTCCTGCGTCCCTATGAACCTCGCCTCTGCCTTCCTCTGCACTCCTGTTAGCACAGCGGGGAGTGTGTATCCATCCCCCTGCCTTGACCATTCTCTCTACAGAGTTCGGGCTGTCATTTGGTAACTGCATTCTTTTAGTTTGAGGTGAAAGAGTTGGAGAGACAGTCTGTATGAAGCTAGATGCAAAAAATAATATCAGAATGTATTATTAATAAGAATTAAAGAGAAATGTCTCCAATCTCCAATTTTTCATTACCAGTAAGTATTTACTTATTGCTTTAGGGACTTTGACTCTGGTTTCTTGTGTTTTCGCTCCCTTCCCCCAACCAGAGAGCTATAATTATGATCTAAATATGCGAAAAGGAAGAAAAGGAAAAGTTTCCAAAGGGGAAATGCTGATCCTGTCTAATGTTGCCACAAGTTCACTCCAAAACTGCTCAATACCCCATAATGGAGGAGGCAAAATTGATTGTTCTCATGATCACTGCAGCCCCATCAATACCAATATTGTCTTGTTTTGAATAAAATGTGCTGGGTTTTTTTTTCAATTCTGGTTCCAGTAAAATGGGGTTTTAGTGAAAATATGAGCAGTGGCAGGAAATCAGTCTGGTTTCTCCCCCTGCAAATGGATTGATTTCCCTAACGCATAGTACTTCCAATGCAGGAAAGGGGAAGGTAGTTCAATTAGGACTCCGAGGTAAGGTCAAGGGTCACCAGGCTGGCTGGCAGGTTGGACTCTCAAAGCTAATTCACAATAGTGGGGTGGCCCTAAGGCAGTTTCTGCTTTCTCCACCTAAGTCAAGACTTGAGTCCATCCTGGGGTGTTTTTCCTCCTTATTTCCCCTGTTCTTCCTAGTCCACATTAATGAGTCCCATGGCCTAGAAAGAAGTGGGTCTGAGTGGGATGGTGACATCTCTTACATGTGGCTTGTCCCCCAGTGGGAGCTGGAAGCTTGGTTCCCAGGATGGTGGTGGGACCTTCAAGAGAAGGGGCTGGGGGGGAAGTGGATGAGTCACTGGAGGTTATGCCCTCTGGCAGAGTTAGCCTAGATCCTGTGCGATCCCAATTTCATACCATTGGATGGCTTTCTCTCATGTTTGCCTCCACCATGATGTCATCCGCAAAGAGGGCCCCACCAGAGCTGAGATAATTCCAAGTACCACAATCAGGCTTTTCAATCTCCTTTCCTTACAAAGTCTGCAGCCTCGCTTACTTCCTTGCAGTCACAGAAAACGGGCTAATACAGCTCAGCACATTAGGAGGCTGGAGTGTGGAACACGTCAGTCCACGGTGTGTCTTCCCAATAGTAACTCTGCTGACCTGACAAACATAAAATCGCTGCATCCAAAGTCAGCTCCTTCTAGAACTCTCACAGAACCAGTAAACAGTTGTTTACTCCAATTTGGTTGGAACGTTCTCTCATTTGGGGAAGGAGGTAACATGTTTTCCGTGACACTCATGCTTCTTGTTACTAAAGATTATAAGAAGAGTATTTGTTAAGTTGTAAGGATTTGTTTGTTTGTTTATTTGTTTCAAATAGCTTACTTAGAATCGATGCTTTTTTCTTCCATGGCATGGATTTGCCATCTTGCCACAGTCCCACCAGCGTGGCACACTGGTTTGTGTTACTCCCACAGCATCCTAGACTTGAGAGTTTGTGATATTGGGTTAGGTGTATCTTAGTTTTCTTTCCTGTTGCTATGATAAAATAGCCTGACAGAAGCTACTTAAGAGAGAAAGGGTTTGTTTTTGTTATCTTGAAACTTTTGGCTTAAAATCCCAGGTTACAGGTCCACCTTTACAGGGAAGTCAGGCAGCAGGGACTTAGAGCAGCATCTGATCACACCCACACTCAAGTGCAGAGGTGAAGGAAGTAACTTGGGTATGCTAGTGCTCATTCTCTCTGCTGTTACTCAATCCAGGACCTCTGGCCCAGTGAATAGAGCCACCCACAGTGGGCTTAGTTAACATAATCAAGAGAATCCCCCACAGACACGCCCACAGGCCAACCTAATCCACATAGTCCCTCACTGAGTCACTGAGACCCTTCCCAGGAGAGATTCTGTCAACTTGACAAAACCAAATGTCAGTGAGAACATAAGAGAACATAAGTCCTATTTAATGAATAGAATCCAAGTCTTTTTTTTTTTTTTTTTCTGTATCTGGACAGACTGCTAAAGCCTGCTCCACCTCCCTCTTCCCAGACTGTGTCTGTACAAAGACCATCCTTCCTGGTAACGGAAGTCTAGGATCTTATATACACAAAAGACATTTCTTGTCCTGACTGTCAGGGATTGAACGTGACATGTTTCAACTCTTGGTTCCCACATGGCTGCTTTGTTGTTTTGGAAGGCTGTGAAATGAAGGTACTTTAACCACATCCAGCCTATGATGTCACGAATCAAAGTTACCATGTCCAGAGTTCATGTTCACAAACCACACAATCAAGTTACCAAAAGAAAATCCCCAAAAAGTCTTATGTTTGAAGTAAGGGATTCTAGCTATCTTTGGCAGCACATGGCCATAGGCAGCCTATGGGACATGGGTTGGGCATTCCTGTGAGAAGGTGAATCTTCACTGCAGAAAGTGGGTCATTAGGGTGCTTCTACCCATCTCCTAGGTCTGGTAATGATTTCAGAATAGATGCTATCTTGGGCTGTCCTCTAAAGTCTGTGGTTCACTGCACATGCTCATTCCTCATAAAGAGAACGCAGCACCTCACACGAGACGTGAATGATGGCCACAGAAGTGTTTGGTTTGCTAGGTGCAGTTTGCTTTTATTTTTATTGTTTCCCCTTAGTTAAATATGAACCCCTCTACATGGGTAAATTTACCTCCTGTGGCCTGAGGCCTTACTACTCCCTATTACTTGCCTTTATTTATGCCTTCCCATGGTCCCTGGTCCCAAGAAATTCAGTCTGCAATTTCTGTGACCTAGACAAAAATCTGAGGAGCTGAACTTGAGCTACAAAAACAGAAAATGGCATAGTAAGATAGTAGAAGAAACTAGAAGAATGATCAGCTGCCATTCGGGCTGCAAGAATCCCACCTGACTTCAGTGTCTACCCCATCACCCCAGGCTCACTGAGCTTTCTGTCCTCTTCATCTCCACATAAAACTGGGTCCATTTGCTTTGCTTAATAGAACACCCCAAGAAGCCTCCTGGGTTTTGAGTACAGCCTGAAATTCTTCACTGGAGAAAAAATGAAAATATTTGAGGTTGGGCTTAGTGGGAAAGGCAAAAAACACAGACCATATACTTCAGTGTAACAGACACAGATCTTTACCAAGCTCCTTGTTGGAGGAAATAGCCCCTTTCAATCATTCATGCTCAGGTAATGCTATCCATAGCTGTTAGTATTGTTACTATTTTAGGTATTTGAAATGTGATATTTATGTATTAGTTCAAGTGTTTGAAATACATAGGCAAATTCCAGGAAATGATGCCCATTTCCAAACGTAGGCACAAATGAGTTCACAGACACATGACCTTCTCTGTCCCACTAGGCTGGGCAGGAAGTCCCCATGGCTATCACCTTTTCCACAGCCTTCAGTTCTCTGAAACACACTTGCCACTAATGCAGGCTGCACACTAGAAATAAGAGTCTCTCAGATACCTGGATCTAGCCAGGTCTTTCTTTTCCATATGTTCTCATGGCTATGCCTCTTGGCACAAAGGCAGCCTGGCCAGAAGCAAGTGGTCCAAGCCTCGCTATGGGACTACACCAGCACTCAGCAACAATGTTAATTCTTCCCATTGCCTTCGGAAGCTTCCACCAGAAAAAAAGTCATATCTATATTGAACATTGTGCAAGACTCATTGACTGATTAAAATATTCATGATGGTGGAGTTGGAGTGTTACAAATCCTGAGATAAAATTGACTTGGGCTACCTTGAATCCTGCCCATTTACTGCCCACTGCTGTACCTGATCTAACATCCTGTGAGTTAGCTCACCCCAACTCAAAAGCTATGGATATCATCAACAGCATCTAAAACTGATAGCCAGGTTTTCCTCCTTTGCCTACCCACCTACCTTCCATCCTCGGCCTTGTATTTGGTAGCCACGGTGCTTTATGTCAGTATTTGTGCTCTGACTACAGCAGTCATGTGACCACATTCAAAGTGGAACATGTCATTCGAGGAACCCCAGATCTGTGTTCCCAAACCATATTTAGTTTGGAATAAACCATGTCTTACTCATTTGAGGGGAGGTTTGGGTTGGAGCCCAAGAACAAGCCATTTTCATGAAAGGAGCCATCTGTATCAGCACTTGTTGCCTGAGTAGGCAGACATTGGTGAGTCCTTCCTGCCCTGTGGTTTATTCTGAGCTGGTTGCTGAACATCCTTTTATTTGTGAAATCATGTCTCAGAACCATTGTTAGCTAGCAGGCTGTCCTTTTCTCCTCCAGTATCCACCTCTGCAGCTCTCGCTCTCTCCTCTGCTGCCTAAGGGAATCTTGCCTTTTAGTTCAAAAATATGGAACTGGAGAGATGGCTCAGCAATTAGGTACACTGGCTCCTCATCCAGAGGGCTCGGGTTCAATTCCTAGCACCCATATAACAGCTAAGAACTATAACTTTCTTTGAGGGAGATTCTATTGGACACCAGGCAGGCAAAATGCCTAAACACTTAAAGACGAGGAGGAGGAGGAGGAGGAGGAGGAGGAGGAGGAGGAGGAGGAGGAGGAGGAGGAGGAGGAGGTGGAGGGAGGAGGAGGAGGAGGAGGAGGAGGAGGAGGAGGAGGAGGAGAAGAAGAAGAAGAAGAAGAAGAAGAAGAAGAAGAAGAAGAAGAAGAAGAAGAAGAAATAAAAGAAATTGCAAGTGTCTAATTATGAAGTTGCTGGAGATAAGAGGCCCTTGCTCCTACCAGCTCAGTGGAATAAGGTGTTGTAAGACTCTTCAGGACATACAGCAGCCTCAGCCTGGATGACAAATCCCACCCCACTGTCTTGGGTCCCTGCATGTTCCCATAATATGTAAAATAAATCCCAGAGTGGGAGGGACTGACCTTGCTGTGAGCCAAGGGAGTGCTCCCACCACCACCACCACAACAACACAACAACACATAAATCCAAGCATCACCAGCTAGCAGGGGGCATCATTTCCCAAAAAGTTAGAAAGCTACTACAATGGGACATAGGGCTTCACAGAAGGAGGAAACGTCTGGAGAAAGACCACTGTGATACCAGCAGGCTCCACATTTGGTGAGAGCGGCAGTTCAACATCTCCAGAGCATTTGAGACAAAATTTGAAATGAGACATTTTTAACTGCTTTTGTTTTGTTCATACTGAACTAGAAGTCCTAGGTAAAAAACGGTAAAGAGGCAACCAGATTTAATTGCAATTGTAAAGCATCTGGAAGCAAAAAATACAAAGTTATTAATCTCAAGAAATTAGAAAATATTTTTGAAAAAGAGACTTCTTTAAAAAAAAATAGGAAAATTTTAGAGGCCTTGTCAAAACTGATGATAAACTTTAAGGACTCTCATATTTCTTAGCCCCCCTCTGTCCTCTCTGACCTAGCCTCTCCCTGTCTTTATCGTCTTCTAGGAACACTCGTCTCTTAAGAAATCCCTGAGCAGAGCAAAGTCAGTATTGAAGGGAAAGATTCTTACAGCATCCCCTGAGATAGAGCAAAAGGCAGAGGCCAGCCTGAGACTGTTCAGTCCCCTGGCTGAAATTGAAACTGACTGTGGCATCCCTTAGTGCTAGCCTGAGTCTGCACGGGAAGCTGCCTCTGCTGGCCTCTCTTGCTTTCACAATTTCCAGAGGGACCACCCTGTGAGTAGTGGATGGGGAGTGGGAAGGGGGCAGATGGGGGAAGGTAAGGGCGGGAGAAGGGGAGGGAGGGGGAGCTGTGGTTGGTATATAAAATGAAAAGTAAATTATTTTTAAAGAAAGAAAGAATACATTTCCCCCCTTAGTTCCATTAAGAGTCATGTCTTT
The DNA here is from genome assembly GCA_030556225.1 of Cricetiscus sungorus. Taxonomy (NCBI): domain Eukaryota; kingdom Metazoa; phylum Chordata; class Mammalia; order Rodentia; family Cricetidae; genus Cricetiscus; species Cricetiscus sungorus. The sequence continues at coordinate 13,740,539 of JANBXA010000366.1, read as the reverse complement.
GCAAGTGAAGATTTAGAATTAAGGGATGCTTAATGCTATGGGGGACATAATCAGATCAGTGGTCTATTAAAAATGACAAGTGATGCATCTACATGAAAGCTATAATGTCTTTAGGGGCAGTGAATGGCCTGTGTTTTATGTATGGTTGTATGTATATCTTGCTCTCAGGGGTGTTTATGTCTGTACTTTGTTTAAAGAAAAACAAAAGCTTATGAGTATTCCCGTAAACTGAAGTTGTTAAATTAGCCCAAATTCCTTGTAGTTCATGGTACAACAGGAAGTTTGGGGCAAAGGTGTCATCTCCAATAACAAGCAAGGCTCAGCCACCCATCACAATATGCCAACTAAAGAGACAAATAGTAGTGGGACATACAAGAGAGATTTGGTCAATTTGAGGGAAACAGATAGGGGGAGCCAACTTCAGGTACTGACCCGGCCTTTATGTTTAAATGGAAGAGAACTGAGCAAAGACGAAAGAGGCACCGCATTGTCTCATCGCAGTATCAGATCCCTATAGCTGCCGAGAATGGTGGGAAAGGAAAGCATCTTCCCAATGAACTGGGTTTTTCTGAAGCCAAGAAACTGAGCTGAGTTCCTTGTGCATGGAGAGGAAGGGTCAGAGTAAGATGAAGAACATAGTGAACATCAGGATTGGCCTGCAAACCCTCAGGAGCTGAGCAGGAGCAGCTGAGCTCTCTCGGTCCCTCCTTACACTGCCATCTACTGAGACACCCCCTCCTCTCCTCTCCATGCAGTAAGCAGATTGGTTTCAGCACTTTCTCGTGTGGTTTCATTTCTCCTCTGATTTACTATTCTATCTGTAAGTAAGAGGTCTCCCCCACCCCCTTTCAGAAATTAATTACTGTAATTATCCAACTTTTAATAGCTGCTGATTTGGCATCTGCAGAAAATATCCGAGAAAATGCATCACTATGTTCATTTGCATATTTGAGAAGCGGGTGAAGATGAATCGGGACTTTTCCTCAATTACATATTGACCTGAATAGAAGAAAAGCATTGTGCCAAATGGATTTCTTATTTGCATACTTAATTTGTGGGGTTGATATCAGAGTGAGCAAACATCTGAATGCCAGGTTCAGCCACATTCATGGGGGTGAGTGGCAGCAGAACAGCCCTCTGTGTATCAGCTGTCCCTTCATTGTTTGTCACTGTAGTGGGTTTCTGCAGAACACAGGCATCAGGTTGATTGTCAAGACGCCAGACCACTGGCATGGCCATTCTCATAGTATTATATAAAACAGTTGAAGGACCCAGCCTCATGCTAACTTGAATGACCCAGGAAAGATGCACCCCACCAATGCATATCCCTGCACTTCCTGGGAGCTGCAAAGCAATCTACTCAATGAGCATGCCCGATGGTCAGGTCTTTCAGAGCTTCTCCCTCACCAACTGTAAGGCCTTAGGAAGCCACTCTCCTGAGCCTCAAGAACTTGCAGAATGAGGCAGTAAACAGCTGCTCATGGACCTCAAAGAACTACCAGGGAAGTTGGCTGACATTGCATTCCTGGCATAGAGGGGCTGTCTGATGTATGTGAACTTTCGTTATGCTTAAGATAGGCATGTCTTGGGCATTAATGTAAAGAAGATCTCAGACCTCAGGTGATGTGGGATCTCCTTCTGTATGTTATAAATATGTATTGCTTTTATTGTTGATGAATAAAGCTGTTTTGGCCAATGGCTCAGACTTCTTACTGGCTAGCTCTACATATAAATTAACCCATTTTTACTAATCAGTGTATCACCACATAGCTGTGACTTACCAGTAATGTTCTGTCATCTTACTTCTATGGTAGCTACATGGCATCTCCCCAACTCCACCTTCTTTCTCTTTGTAACTCTATTTGGATTTTCTACCTACCTCTATTCTGCCTGGCCATTGGTCAAAACAGCTTTATTCATCAACCAATAAAAGCAACACATATTCACAGCATACAAAAGGACATCCTACATTGCTCAGGTAACACATTGACTACCAGGCACTTGATTTAAGGGTAGATGCCTAAGAAAGCTGGTCCTCAGCAAGTCCCCTTTCCTGTGCACACATGACAGCACTCTCATTGATAAAGGATGTTCATTTTCCCTCTGTGCTGAGACTAAGCTGAGCCTGTGACTGTCTCACTTGGATTGATGAAACACTGTGGAGACAATGTTGACTTGTCTCAGACCTGAATTTCCAGAAGGTGCAAAAGCTTTTGCCTTTGTGCCTTTGGGAGTCCTAAAGGGGGCTGTGTGCCCCCCTGAGAATCCACACAGAGACACAGGTAGAGGCCAGATGCAAATGATGCTGGAAACCCAGGCCATACTGACAAGAACACAGGTAGATGACCAAGCTAAGCTAGCTCTTTCTATGACCCCTTGTCACATGTGCTGGCCCCCTGAAGTGGAAGAGACTTTTGATGGGTCTATCCAAGACAGTACCATGTGGTACATATTTCCACTCCTGTTAACATACAGTGTCATGAGAAATAATATCACCTGCTACCTAAACAAGGACACACCCTGTTAGGCTGACTCTGATAATTGTGGTACACTCGAACCAAGGAAAGTCTCACACCAGACAGCTCTCTGTAGACAAGCCAGGTAACAGAGACAAAGTGCTCATCAGAAGATACCTGTGGGTGATCATCAAGGTACAGGCAAGGCAGCAATCTCACCATGATGCATATGATCCCAGGATGCATGATCATGACCTCACCCTCATCCATCCTGCAAAGAGAGGGAAAACAGGACACGTGACATGACTTCTTTTAGTCTTCTTTTGTGTAGTTTTCTGAATTTTTTTTTTCTAAAACAGACCATGCCCCACATTCTCGGTGTACCACCTAATGACTGAATGACCTTGAACTGATGCATCTGAGCCTAATGTATTCAACTGAAATGGAGTAAACAATCTCACATTTCCTTCTAGGGACATAGACACACATCTGTCTCAACTGCTTGGTGCTGGGATCATAAGCATGTGACACAACTCTAGCTCATTGTTCTTTTCATGCTTGCAAAGCAAAAGCTTTAACAACTGAGCTGTCTCCTTAGCACCTCAAAGGGAAAAAAATAAGTATGTCAAACTGATATGGAAAGGGTGCACATTCTAAAACACTGTGTTGAGAAGATTCCTGGGATGAAATGCTTACATTACACAAGAAATAAGGTCTTGGATCAAAGGTGTCCACCTTTGGATACTATATTTAAAAAGAAAAAAATGTAAACTCAAAGCGAGTAAAGAAATATAATAATGATAATAATAATAATAATAATAATAATAACCAAAGATGATCCAGAGAGTAGAGGTAGAGGAATAGAAGCAAGCAGCATCTTCCCACTTTTCTGAGACCTGCTCAGTGGGGCAGTGGGTGGCCATCTTGAATAGGTCCCGCTCAGTCATGCTACTTGGCAAACACAAGTCCATACATTCTCATTTCCCCTGGAAAGCTCACAATGCTTCCCAGCCAACATTTACCTAGAGGTTCAATGTGTCCCCAGAGGAATGACAAGCAGCAAGTCTATTGAAAATGTGTGTAGTAGAGGAAAAGAATGTATTTCACAAGATGGATAGATGAACAAGACAAGTCAGGAAGGGACTTGTCTTACCATGTCCATCACAGTCAACAAGCAAACACCTAATAGTCAGTGAGAAAGAAGGAAGCAAACCACCCAAACATCCAGAACAGCTAACCATCCTCAAGAACTGGAAACACTAAAGACATGGGCAAATCTGTAAATGCACACGAACTGTCAAACTAAATCAGTAATGTATTAGTAACTCAGAGAGATCCATAAGCAATGAAATTGAGGAAGTGACAAGAGGCCTCCCTACAAAAGCAAAGAAAAGCCCAGGGCTAGTGAGGTAGTTGGTGACATTGCTGCCATCAAGCATTAAGATCTGAGATTCGTCCACAGGACTTACACGGCAGAAGGAAAGCATCAACTCCCACAAGGTGTCTTTTGATCTTCGAGTTGTACGTGCACTCACATGCACGTACCTGCACTCAGATGCACACCAAATAAGCTAATCAATTAATAAAGAGATAGATGTAATTTTCTAAATCTTTTAATATTTTCAGACTAACAGATTTGCAGCTTAGTTCTGCCAAACTTTTAAGAGCTGACACTAAAGCTTCTCAAGCTGCCCCATGGAAGCAGAAGAGGGGAGTGACCCTGACATACTCATTCTATGAAGTCAGTGTAACCCTGATATCAAAACTGGATATCCATACAACACCACCAACAAAAGTACAGGCCAGAGTCCCCGATGTGCACAGATACAAGATGCTCCCGAGATCACCTGCAAACCAAACTCAGGAGCCCGTTAAGAGGATCATATGCTGTGACCAAACTGCATAGTGAGGAAGTCACCTCCCAAGGACAAAGCTGAACGCAAGCTGGTAGATTTTGCAGCTGTCTTCAGAGCCTCTGTACCAATGAAAGAAAATAAACAAGAGAAAGAAAGAAAGAGGGGGAGGGAGGGAGGGAGGGAAGGAGGGAGGGAGGAAAAAAAGAAAGAAAGAAAGAGAGAGAGAGAGAGAGAGAAAGAAAGAAAAGAAAGAAAGAAAGAAAGAAAGAAAGAAAGAAAGAGGAAAGACAGAAGAGAGAGAATAATGGGGAAGGAAAGGGAGAGAGGGAGGGAAGGATAGAGGAGGGAGGGAGAGAGGGAGGGAGGGAGGGACGGACGGACGGAGGGACGGACGGACGGAGGGACGGAGGGACGGAGGGACGGAGGGATGGAGGGACGGAGGGACGGAGGGAATAAACCTCAAAACACCAGAAATCAGAAACCAAATTTCACTTGAAGGTAGGAATCATAGATGAGAATCAGCCAAAGATTAGCCCGTGTGACTTATCCGTGAGTCCCCCTTCCCTCTGCAGAGACTGGTACTGAGGAGCATCAAGGGGAGGGGAGGGGAGTGAGAGGCTACATCAATCAGCCTAAGAGGAAATAGCCACTGATGTCATCATAGCTTCTATTTCATTGTTTCCTTTTCTGTAAGTTTCTATTTCTGTGTTTACCTATTTTTGCATTTGCTTGCTTGTTTCCTGGCAGCTTAGAACGCCCCAGAATAGGTTTTTATGACTGTTCTTCCTCTCCGTGAACCTAATCTGTCTTTATTCATTCCTCATACCTCTAACCCGTACTGAATCTTTCATTCATACTTTACTCCGTTCCTTTCCCATTCTCACTTTACTACTTAATCATTAGTACCCTTAGCTCTAAAACCTGCACGCCCAGTTTTTCCATTCTGTGCTCCTGTGCCTCTATGTGTCCTCCGAGACACACCTGACATACATGTGTGTCTTCAGCTACAGGCTAACATCATGACTCTTGTTAAATCATTGTATCTGCCATCCATTTGGCTTTCCCATCATCTGTCCTAAACAGAAGTGAGGAACAGAGACCCAGGTGAAGCCTTCACCAGGAAGATCCCTGTGAAATAAAAACAAGCAAACAATAGTGCTGGGTAGAAAATAGAAACTCTCACCCTATCAGACACATAAAACTTAACAAAGAAACAAAAAGCTGAGAAGACAAGCCACTACAACACCCCCACAACTACACAGCTTCCCAATAGCAGGAACAAAACACTGTGAGTCAGTTGAAGGGCCAGAGAAATATTGCAGAGTCCTGCTTTTGAAAAGTGTTGGTGGTCACATAGGGGATCGAATGAACAGATGAATGAGGTAAAGAAATTAACTCAGAACCCAGACAAGAAAGTTAGCAAAATACAGTAATGAATAATTAACTTCCATCATATGAAAAAATGGCAATTGCTATTGAGAAAAAATGTAAGATGAGACAGAAGAGCCAAGAGTGCTTTCTTGGAGACAGGTTAAAGGGGGTAGAGATACCCAGGGGCAAGTCATTTTAAGCAAAGAGTGTTGCCATGGAGCATGCCTGGCATATTCATGAACCAGCAAAGGAACCTGGTTATCACCTGACACCAAAGCCACATAAATACAACACAGCAAAGACCAACAGAACAATATCCTATATGAATATACATGCAAGCCCCCATCCACAGCATTAGCACATGGGTATCTCCTACAGTGTACACCAGTGACTATACACCAGGGCAAACAGGACTTGAGTCAAAAAACGCAAGAGGGCTAAGCATAGGGAAATCATTGGTAAATCACCAGTTAGGAGAACATGATCACCTCAATGTTGCACACTTGACAAACTCCAGCCCTATTTCATACTGGAAATGTGAGGGACAGAAAACTTCTTCAACGTGACAAAAGGCACTTACGAAAAGCCTTCGGCTATCATGCCAGATGGTGAGGGCCAAACAGAAAACCAAAAGTGACTCTAAGCACTAAAATCACTACTTACAAGATAAGAGCCAAAGTGGATAGCTCACCTTGCTCAGTGTAAAACCTACAGCAAAGCTACAGTAATCAAAACAATGTGGTATTAGCATGAAGACAGACACAGAAAATAGTGAGATAGATTTAAAGATGCAGAAATAAACTTGAACATCTATGTCCACCTGGTTTCCAACATGGGTACCACCCCCTATCATGGATGGACTCTTTAACAAATTGTGTGTGCCCAGATATGAGAACATGCATTGATCATACACACACACACACACACACACACACACACACACACACACACACACACTTCATGCAGAGAGATTTGATTTATATTTTTAAGGGGAGACACTGTTGGAGCAGTAATGATTAGGACAAATCTACAAGACGACCAACAACAAAGGAAGACAAGAGAAGGGACTGCTCAGCCCTGGAGAGCGCCCACTGAAACCTTCCCATTGCCTGATGCTTGCCAACGTGCCACTGAAAATAGAATGCCCCCTTATGAACACATGGCCCTCTGCCCCTGATCCCCAGCCTTCCCAGGGTCCTGCCCTCTACCCCAAGGCTCTCTGGGGTTTCACTTCCTGTTCTTAAGCACCAGGAAAGGTCAATGCTAACCATCTGTTTCACTGGAGTAAAATGATCTATTTTCGAAATGGAACCCTTAATGCATCTTAAAATTACTCACTAAGCCAGGATGACACCAGGCATGGGTGTCATCTATAAAAGAAGCAGCGCTGTGCGCCCTGAAGAATAGAACCTGACCTTTAAGCATCTGTTTTTCAAGCTACAGTGAGAGACCGATTTGGCTTCGCCTTTCTTGTGGTACATCAGGAAAAAGCAGGAAGAAAGCATACACAAAGCATGTATGTGCAGGCACACACATGCACATCACACACACACACACACACACACACTCACACACACACACACACACACACACACACACTCACACAATTCTGGAAGTCAGCTGGGTTCACACTCTGACCCTCACTTGTGGTTTTAGGCTGTTCCTCATTCTCAGGCTTGGTTTCCTCATTGGCAAAAGCCTAGCATGTGGGAGGAAATTAAATAAAAATAAACACTCAAGCTCAATGTTAGGGACAACGCTCAGAGTTTTCTGACGCTAACAAACATGCCTTGCTCTCCAAGAGCTGGTAAAGCGAACAGACTTCCTGATGAGGACACCAAGTTACCCTGCATGGTGTCAGGTTACTCCTGAGAGCATCCCCTGGAACACAGAGATCTGGATTTCCTGAGAATAAGTGATCCCTAACACTGAGACAAGACAGCAGAGCATGGGAGCCTGGCAAGGCCTGGCTGATACAGGACAACACCAAGTGCAGCAAGCATTTCTATAGCTTCAGAAAGTCAAGATAGCCAGAGAGCGATGGCTTTCACAGAGACCTTAGAAGATACAATTAAAAGTCACAACCCTCACAGGAAACCTTCAACAACAGCCACAGACATAGAATTAGATTCTCAAAAGACACAGAAGACAAAGTCATCATGATTTGTGTGACTGAAGAAATAAAAGAGACAGAAATGTGAGCCAAGGAAAGGGGTCATGAGACCATAAAGTTGATTTATAAAAGGCAAAGCAGTGTGTGTGTGTGTGTGTGTGAGAGAGAGAGAGAGAGAGAGAGAGAGAGAGAGAGAGAGAGAGAGAGAGAGAGAGGAGGGAGGGAGGGAGGGAGGGAGGGAGGGAGGGAGGGAGGGAGGGAGGGAGGGAGGGAGGGAGGGAGGGAGGGAGAGAGCATTGTAGCCTTTAAATTTTGAAACAAAGCCTAAAAAGCTAGTGGTGTACATAAGATTAGACACAATTAATAGAAGACTCACTGAATTGGAAAGAGACCAAATTAACTCCAGAAAGACTACCCAGAGACGAAGAGATGGAAAGAGAGGGTGGCTGAGACATGGAAGATATGAGGGGACAGTGAGGCACATGTCTACCTTAGTTACAAACACCTACTATACATATGTGCATACATACATACATACATACATACATACATACATACATACATACATGAGACAGGGTTCCTTTCTAAACAACTCATTTTGTAGACTGGGCTAGTCACAAACTCAGAAGTCCACCTGCCTCTGTCTCCCAAGTACTGGGATTAAAGATGTGTACTACCACCACTTGGCTGTAGTATATATTTGTTGTTGTTGTTGTTGTTGTTGTTGGTTTTCGAGTTAGGGTTTCTCTGTAGCTTTGGAGCCTGTCCTGGGACTGGCTCTTGTAGACTAGGCTGGTCTCAAACTCACAGAGATCGCCTGCATCTGCCTCCCGAGTGCTGGGATTAAAGGTGTGCACCACCACCACCTCACTGTAGTGTTTTTTAATTTTTAATTTAGAAAGGTGTACTAAAAACTCTATGCAGAATTGATGACACAGTAATTTCAGTGGATGTCAATCAAGCAGAATGAAGTTTTAAAACCATCCTCACCAGGAGCCATGGAGTGAGGATACAAAACAGAAACACCGCATCTCTTTAAAGAACTCAAAGGAAGCTGCTGGCAAAGATTTTTCCAAAGAAAAGCAAATTAGCTAGTAGCCACAACTGAAATCAATAGTTAAGAGGACCTTTTATGTGTTCCAAGAAAAAAAAACAAAAACAAAAACAAAAAACCTGTTCACCCAAAAGTGCATACCAAGCAAAACCATCTTCCAACAATTAGGGAAAGAATTTTTTAGACTAATTAAACATAAGAAAGTTTATCACAAATAGACCTTAAAGAAAAAAACTCCAATGGTGTTCTATGGGAAAACAAAATAATACCATATTAAAAGGTGCAGATGCAAGGAAGAATGGGATATGAGAAGTATATAGTCTAAATATAGAGTGTGAATAATATATAGAGGCTAAATAAACATAAAGGAAGTCTAAATAAACTGAATAAAACAATATATAACAGATTTGAGAGGTGAACTGAAGTAAAGTAGAACTAAACAACAAATCAACACTAATATACAATTCACAAACTTGGGCTAAGAGCTTTACGGTTCCTTCTGCATAAAAGAAAAGGCAATGAAGATAATATTTAACTTGAAACATTTTGAGAAGACCTGTTGAATTACTTCAGGCAATCACTAAAATACTAAGCATGGAGGCTGTACACTGAATACTAATAGATGGAAAATGTTAAATTAAAAATCCAGCTATTCAGACCCAAAGAAAAATAGGTCAAATATAAAATGACAAAATATCCACTTTCCACTTTGTCATTTTATACTGGATATTCACCTGAATAAGAATAAAATTACATCCACATCATTCACCCTGTAAAATAATCAATTCGAAGTTAAATGTCTTAATTTAAAATCTGAAACATGAAATTTCTAAAGGAAAAGATGCTATTGGTCCAGGCAAGACTTTGTGAGCAGGGCTCTAGTAGCACATAAAATAGTTTCAAGAATTGGTAAATGAGATTATTTAAAATTAAAGAACTTCTCTATGGCAAAGGAAACCATTCTCAAAATGAAAAGATGACAGTCTACAGAATAGGATAAAACTCTACCAGCTGTATTTCAGACAGACTGGTAACTAGAATACATGAACTGAAAAGACTAAACAATAAAGAAACAAAATTTCCAATCAATAAAATGAGCTAATGAGTAGCTGGTTCTCAAAATGAGAATTATAAAGCGTCAACAAGTATCTTTTTAAAGTGTTCAACATCCTTAACCTTTAGAGAAATGCACATTAAAACTTTTATAGGATTTCCATTTGACCCCATTTAGAATAGCTCACACACACACATACACACACACACACACACACACACACACACACACACACACACACCTGTTAACAAATGCTGGCACCTATCTGAAGGACTTTTAATTATGCTTGTGGGGGTGCAACCACTCTGGAAATCAATGCAGAGGATTCTCAGAGCACAACAGATAGAACTAGCCTGAGACCATGCTACAACAGTCTTCTGCACATTCCCAAAGAACTTTGTCCTACCACAGGGACACTGGCACATCCATGTTTACTCCTGCTTTATTCACAATAGCAAGGAAATCAGATCAGCCTAGATGTCTAGCAACAGACAAAAGGAAAATGACAATGTGATACATGTACAAAATGGAATTTCATTCAGCCACAGGGAAAAATGAAATTTTCAGGAAAATGAATGGATGGAAAATGTTTGTTAAGTTGGGTAACCAAGGCTCAATAGACAAATGTTTCTGGTGTGTGTGAGTGTGTGTGTGTGTGTGTGTGTGTGTGTGTGTGTGTGTTAGTGTGAGTAGAGGCAATGAAACTAGAAGATTCTGTGAGATGGAAGGGAGAGTTTCAGGGAGGGAAGTGGGAAAGGTGTAGACCACAGGAGGTGTAAAAGAGGAGGGGGGAGGTTGGGGATGGAAAGGTAGACAGATGGGCCAGGAAGATGGGGGAAAAGATGGAGCACGGGAGAATCAGCCCAAGTAAGTTATATATGAAATTGCCATAAGGAATCACTTTACTTTGTATACAAATTAAAAATAAAACATTAGTAGATACATGTTCCCCAGTATAGTAGTTTTTAATGCATTGTTCTTGACAAGTGACATGCCAAGCTGATTTAACAATTTAATGATAATGGGAAAACAACTACAAATTTGACCCAATGGTCAAAAACTGAACATTGTTCTAACACTTAGAGGATTGCATTCTTTCCAGGCCCATGTGGAGTATTTATGAAAATTTGCCACATTTATGGCCATGGAGGTGGCAGTGAACAGCAAAAGATAAGCTGGTCTGTAACACTGCAAATGCAAAGACCCAGCACAGACCCCAAGGAAAGCAGGAAACACAGAAAGAGCTGCATAGCCATACCACATCGACTGCATTGGACATGGGATGCAAAGGATACAGAGAAGTGCACAGATTTAAAAGAAGCCTGACATTAATCTCCTAAGATCTGAGGCAAGAAAAAGATTCCAGAATGAGCCCCAAAGGAGAAAATAGTAAGGACAAATCAGAAGAAATTAGAAGATTCAAGGAAGAGAAAATTTCAAAAGCTGTTCAAATGACAAATTAAAAAGGGAGCCTCTGTCTAAAATTCTGTGGGAGGGAGAGCCAAGGAAATCACTAGGCAGGGCATCCTGGATGAAATGGGGACACCCCGGCATCACTATGCAGGATGCTCAGGATGAGATGGGGACAACCTGGCAGAGGACAAATGCTAAGATGACAACAGGGCCCACTGGCCCACACCTGCATTCCTGGCTACCCACAAGGCTCATACAGAATCTCTCCTGAGCTCAGAAGTTTGAGACTAACCTGAGCAACACAGTAAGACAATACCCCTTCCCATTTCATACAATTTGTATGAAATTTGTATGAAAAGGGGGTAATCTTGAGCAATGATTTACCTTGGTAAGTTCAAAACAAATAGAAATTTGATCTCCAGTAAGAAGTGTTCCCACAGGAAATATCAGGCTCACAGAGGTTTAGCAGTAAATCCTAACACAAAGCCTAGGTCTAGAAGTGTTTTTTTACACCGACTCTGCTAGAGAACAGATGATGATCCAACTTATGCCTGGACAGCATACATTCCACAGTAAAAACAGCTAAGGAAGGAATGTGAAAAACCAAATGCTCTCATGAACGTAAATACAAAATAGGCAAATCAGGTGTGACAATCAATATACTATGAACACCTTGGTGTGTGCAGGCATGCAATATTAGGCACGATTGGGTGTGTTCAGGATCGGGCATCCACAGACAAGGAGCAGGATCCTATTAGAAACAGAAACCCATTCACAGACCAAATTATCCACACACAAAAACGTCTTATGATTGTCTCAGTCTGTGGAGACTTAACACACACCTCTGGAAAGTAGAGACCTTCTCTGGACAAACTTTCATGTCTCCCAGGAGACGTCACTACAGTATTAACATCACCTGTCTTTGTCGCTTGTGTGGAATGGAAGAGGGCATCGACTATTGATATTATGATCTTAGCAGAGAGACGAATTATGTTTTCTCTAACTTGTGGGCCCTAGGATTCCTTAAAGACATGTAAATACAGAAGGGACATGGGAGGAATGTAGGAACTATTGAGAGAGGGGCACTAGACAGCATACTTAGGGTGGTAAATGACATTGGGACGAAGGCATGGTATGTTTGAAAGAAATGCTTCCTGCAGAACCTAATTCCATGTGCAGGGAATTTTCATCACTAAAACATTTTGAATAATAAAAATATGTAAACTATGATATCGCAAGAGAACTTTTAAGCTAATATTCAAAATGGGTGGGGATGGATCCTCACATTCCTTGCTTTGGTGGAATTATGTTCTGCAGTTAAATACTTTTGCAAACGTCTGAGGCATGAAGCGGTGTGGCTTGTAGGAAGGAGGAGAATGTCTTTGCTAGGGAAAGTGGGAGTGCCACAAAAGGCAAGGAGCAGCCCTGGGGTTGGACCCTGGGGTTGGTGCCCTAACAAAATGAAAAGGCTCGACCAAGCCCCTGGCAACACTCTGGGAGAGAGACAAGGCCACAGAGGCCAAGGTCACCTGAACACTCTGGAAGACCCCATGTAAGCACCCACAACTCCCAGGAGCATAGAGGATCTCCGAGGAGAAAGTGTGTCTCCGTGGAGGCCTGCTCTTTCCTTCCAGGCATCCTGAAGCCTTACAGGCTCTTGTACAAATCAACAGACTCATCCAGCCCTATGCTGTCTCGAGTCAAATTTGCTACCAGTTCCCAAGATAAAGGAGCTTGGAGTCCTCTAGCACAGCCAGTCTGTAGCTGGGCCTGCCTAACCCCCTATACCCACAGGGATGGCTGTATAAAAAAGGAACGGGCCCCAGACACACTGGTGACCCACAGCAGAAACAGCTAGTCCAGTACTAACCTCTCCTCCAGGTCTGGCCACTGTTTGAATTTGCCTTGGCGGCCACTGGCATCTCCCTTTTGAGCATCCACAGAAGGCTCCTGCCCAGCCCTGGCTGGCTCCATCAGGTCCCTGCGGAGGTGAAGGGTGCCACTGGCCATGCTGTCTAGGAAGCTGAGGATCTGCAGGCAGCTCTGAACCCTGGGTGGGAACGGGCAGCTCGAGGAAAAGGCACAGCTTAGCAAATCCACGAAGGGCCTGGCCTTCATATCAGATGAAGAGAGCCGCTGGGCACCTTCTTCCTCTGGGGCTCCAAAACAGCCCAGCAGACAAAGGTCCTCGGCCAGTTTCTCAAAAAGCCCATTGATCCTGAAGAAGTACCCATTGACCGGGTCCAAGTGCAGTGCAGCAGACACCACACAAAGGGTATGCAGCACCAGCTCCAGGGTCTGGCTCGGGGACACGGCACCCGATGTTGGCACCGCAGGTACTTGGAGGGACCCTTCCAGGTCAGAAAGCAGGGACAGCAATCCATTGAATCCACTGGAGACTCGGAACGCAGCATGGCCCTTAGGCGTCTCCAGGATCCGAAGCAGAGACTGGAAGAACAAGCAAGTCAAATGAGTGAAACCTGGCGGGCAGGTCAAGGCCACGTACAAACACATCCATCCCTGCACAGCCCTCTTAGTCACAGACAGCAGAAACCAGGTAAGCTAGATGGAAAGTTCTCAAATGTTGTGATGTCAGTCTCGTTCTTTTCAGTTGTTATTTTAGGTTGTTCGTGAGTGCCTTCTTTAAAGGACAATCTACCAGCCAGCATCATTATGTAAATGCTTTTCCCTAACAGTGGTTCTCATTCTGTGGGTCAGGCACCCTTTGGGGTGGGGTCACATATCAGATATTTGCATCACAATTTATCACAGTAGCAAAATTACAGTTGTAGCAACAAAATAATTTTATGGTTGGGGCCAATACAACATGAAGAACTGCATTAAAGGGTCACGGGTTAGGAAGGTTAAGAACCACTACTCTAGAATGAGTTTTGACTCCTGGCCTGCAGACCACACACACACACACACACACACACACACACACACACACAACTTCTGGGAAGTTGTCTCAGCTTGCCAACAAACTGGGGCTCCATTTCATAAGGAACCACACCAGACTTGCTCACCCCGAGAGAATTCAGCTGCATTTAATTTTCTACGTGGGGAATGAATGCCACGTCTCTCCAATGTGCAGGAGACACATAGTGACACTGTAAAGACTCAGCTTATTATCCTATCTCTCCCTCCTTATTATGGCAGTAGGGCTCTGCCACATGAGAAGAGACAGTATAAAGGCCATCTACCCAGCGGCAGGCTGTAAAGATGAGGATTTCCAGAAGGGAGGACAAACCTTCCATGGAGAAAGATACACAGCTACCAGACAGCCTAGACCCTGTGTGGGAAATGCAGCTCAAGTGGTCAGAGTACACACAGAATCTACCACCCTCCAGGTGGCTGAGACATGCACAGGAAAACTTGGCAAGGAAAACCACCGCACATAGTACACGGTGTGTAATAGATATTCTATACACAGACGAGGAGAATGAGGGGGGAAGGAGAGGGAGACAGAGAGAGAAAGGAAGGGAAGGAGAAAGAGAAAGGGAAGGGGGGAGAGAATGAGGGAAGGAGGGAGAGAAGGAGGGAGGAAGGGAGGGAGGGAGGGAGAGAAAAAAAGGGAAGAGAAAGGGGGAGGAAATAAAGTAGGTATGGACAAGTTTACAGAAATACTTAAAGCCTATAGACCTGGGCATTGACCTCTAAGATGTCAAGCACTGGAGCCCATCTAAGACCAGATGTCATCTCTGGCATGTTTTTGGATAGTGATGGCCTTTATGAAGTACATTAAAGAGAGAGATTTGAGATACTTTATTCTTTTTTAAGAATCATAGAAAGGAACACAGTTCAGAATCAACTCTAGGATGCTCGAGATATGGTTCAGAGTTCAAAATGAAAGAGACTCCCAGTTTGGGCTAAGAGCCGATACTGTGGCTTAATGATACAGCTTAGGATGATAACCCAAACTTGAAAGGCAGAAGTCAACAGACAGGGAAACCTGGGTACTCAAAAACAAAAGACCCAGACCTGTCCTTCAAGACAAACATGCGTGTGGTCAGAGCAAGTTTCCTCCAGAAGGATGATGCTTAGTAATTATGAACGCTCATGGTACACACTGGGCAAAGCCCTTGTCTGTATAGATAGGGTCACAGATACCTGCCATTATCTCTGGAGACCTGGCTCTGCACCCCCAGCCAAGAAGCATTTCTTCAGCTAAACAGGGAACTCACTCTAACTGTGAAGTAGGCAATAGTTTAAGCCTCTTCCTCCTAAATGATGATCCACACAGCAGTCCAAGCATGAAAAATCAGTCTGTAAAAATCTCCTTATCTTGTGCCTGTCACCAAGACATTAGAAAGTCCTATAAATGCTGGCATAAAACAGTCTACATTTCTACAACAGCTTCTAGAGGATCATGACCAGGTGGGCTTCAAGCAAAAGGAATAAAGAAAACCCTTTTGTTTATCACATGACACAGACCAAAGCAAATGCGGGGGGGGGGGGATTTAAAAGAAGACTTAATAGATGGTGGCTAATTGTCTGAGCACTGGACCCGGGTCCCCATAGGAAGCAAATTCCAGTATCCAACCTTATGCCAAATATGTCTAAGAAGAGTTCCATCTATCCTCCCAAGAGTGGTGACAACAGATATTTAAAGGAGAATCAACCCAACAATAATCTTTACCCGTGATCTGTGTCTCTCAGTGGGTGTCACCTAGATGGCCACTTTCTTTCTTCTGGTTGGGAGGGGGAGGAGAGATGGCTGCCCTTAATTGTTGCTTTGTTCGATTTATTAAATTCTGGGTCATTATCTAAAATGGGGGTAATCTCATTAGAATGTAGACTGCTCTATTATTTCTTGGGATGGGGTTAATTTCATATTTGCAGAGTCATAAAGTAAAGAGTCCAAAATCCAATTACAAAGGCTTAATTTCATAGCAACTAAAGAGAAACATTTCTATCATAAAGCAAAATAAATATTTCGGGACTTCGGGAAATGATTTGTCAGGAGCTGGGGGCCTAGGAGGAGGGGTTTCCATTACTGTCATTCAACTTTGCATGATAATGCATCACACCGGGTTCCAAGTCTGCGGAAAGGAATAAATTGAATCAACAGAAGTCAAAGTAATCAGGGTAGGGTTGACACATTTCAAGAAAGGTCAGCCTTAAGCGCATTTTCTCCTTCTTAACTCAGTTACCATGTCATCGGCTCTGAGTTAGTATTCCTCTAGCCCGAATCTATAAAATGGATGTCTGCTGCATGGCGCTAACTGTGTTAGGACTAACAGGATTTATTTCACATCCTATTATTTGTTATTCCTCATAATTTTCCATGTGTCATGCTGGAAGACTGGTGAGGTAATGCAATTAAGCTCCGAGTTGAACAGCTAAATGTATATTAGCAAATCAATCTGAATTTGTGCATAACCCAATCACAGTCCCTCTGGCCACAGGGAGGAAATTCATTTGCTTACATTATCCTTTAACTCCTTTATCCTTTGCCAGAATTGGTGGTGTAGTCACACGGCTTTGGTGTTGGTACGGAAGTGCCACTGGATTCTGGAAGCATCTGCCTGAGGTGGCCTTCTCCATATGTGTGATGTGACTGCCCTCTAGAGATGGCAGCCTCTCTGGGAAGAACACTGCCAGCCTCCTTGCCCCCCAACACTCCACAGGGGGTCCCCTCATCCTCTATCTGACCCTCTATGGAAGCCTAACCCCTGGGCACAGCCAGCCTTCAGCTTCTGAAATGGCTGTCCAGCCAGAGAGAGCTCATTTCACATGTATGTTTTCGAAGCTACAAGGGGTTCTCATATGATTTCAAAACAATCACAGATCCCACATCAGATTCTGGGGAGCATTCACTAGCTACTACTCATGAACTCAGAATCTGGGCTAGGCTCTGGGGACTCAGCCCTCTCTATCACCCCTGCACAGCAGTGTGCAGCAGTGCTAGTCCACCGAGGGTGGTGGCAGCTCCTGGGACCTCCTAACTACCCAGCAGAGCCTTGGAATGAGGAGAAGGTGGGAGGAGAGGCTGTGGGCTCTGACTTTGTTAAATAAGCTCACAGAGGGCTCATTCCTTATGAACTCTCTTGATGCTGTGATTCTGAAATTATATTGAATCTGTAAAACACCATAATGGTTTTGCATTGCTAATTCTAGAAGTTCCGTCCTATTACCCAGGGGCTAACACTCCAATAAAATGTCTCTAGGCTACAGAATAAACAAGATGAACTCGCTGTGAGCAAGACAGAGCACTCTCCTCCGCATTGGATGAAAACTCCTTCCTGGTTCCAGCACAGTCAAAGCAAAGTTTTCTTCTCTAGTGTCTGTCTGACTTTCACTACAAACATTTCCGAATTAATTTTTCACCCGACGGAAATCCAAAGTCCCAGCCGTGGCCCTACCTTCCCAGTTCCTATCAGAACACACAAATCCAGCCAACAGAAGCTTGACAATATGGAGAGGTTGCTGGGCTCACCATTTGAATGACAGTAGTCTTTGAAGCCCTCTGGCTGCTGCTGCTTCAAACAGGAGAGAACTAGCCTGTACCAGTCTTAGGTCTTTCTCAGCACTGAATTTCAATGAACCTTTCTCAGTGCTAAATTCCAATGGATGGTTTGCCCTTCTCTGGTGCTGTCTATTAGATCCCAGTGCCTCCCTCATGCTGGGCAAACCCTCTACTGCAGAGCCTCACCCCAGCCCCCTTAATCTTTGTCTTAGTTCACATTATTATGGTTTAATATGTCTTTCAAAAGACATTTATCTTCCCTTTTTGTTGTTTATTAGTAATCTCTTTCACTCTTTTTTTTTTTTTTTTTTTGCTCTGTAATTAAGTTATTACTTGAGTTCTTATCCTCCATGAAACACATAATTATGATCATGGTGCCATTCTCCATTGGGCCTCTTGGGATGCCTTAAGTACCACCTATTTCATAGTAGTCTAGACAATAGCAGGAATGACTCCCTCAATGCCTGAACTCTGCAGAAAAATAGATAGAAAGACCCAAACACCACACACCTTGCACTAAAAGGGATAGCAGAGAGAGAACCTCAGCTAAGCCAGTTAGTTAGGGTTCTTAAAGTTCCTCAGTAACCAAATATGACAAGTTCAGGAGACAAGAATGTGTTTCTTTTGTGTTGCGTCATACACAGAGTTGACAAGCTCTGCTTAAATGTCCAAGGGAGTATTTGCATTTATGCCCCTTCACTCAAACACCATAAAAAAAAAGAGAAGCTAAAACAAAACAAACAAACAAAAACAATTACCAGTTGATAGTTCAGCCATTAAAGGCTCAGGCTCACAACTGAAAAGACAAAAATAGATAAGCAAAATTTAAAAATAAAAGTTTTTGCTGTTGTTTGTTCGTTTTTTGAAACTCAGGATCTCAATACGTTTGTAGCTCTGGTTTGCCTATATTACAAAAATAAATACTTCTTTCTGCTAGACACATGCGATAATCACATGTCCATTTGTGTCCCTGACCCTACAACTTTGAGTCTCTTCAGCTTCCTTCCCGGTTCACACACTCCCTGTGAGCCCCCAGACCAGGTGAAACTGCATTGGTCTTGCCTATCTCTCTCTCTTCGCACAGCCACCAGCACCCACCAGGTACCTACCCAGACAGCCCACTACTCTCCCTGAGGTGTGACCAGCGCTCATATATTATGAGCACTGTTCCTTAAGCTCCCAGATAGCAAGGGCTCTGTTTCAATTCTAATATGTGTTTCAAACACTCTCGACAGACCTGGTCACTGGTACATATAATGGAGTCAGCACAGCACCTATCGGGCCACCACTGATGCACACCCTACTTTCATGCTATAAAGTGGGGCTGCAATGTTGCTGCCAGATCAGGGACTACATTTCCCATCAACCCTTGAAGCTGAGTGAGTCCTGCTCAAAAGTCTGTCCAACAAAAACTGAAAAGAACTTAGAGTATGCTAATTCCAGCCTGAATGAATATGCCTTATGCCATTCCCCTCTAGCCTGTCTTCCCTCATCTTACAGCTGAGTTAAGTGCCCCAGTGACAGCTGTCCCTGAATAGTGCCCCAGTGACAGTTGCCCCTGAATTGCAATCCCAAGTATTCATTGATTCTCCATAAAACAAATAGAAGGCCAGATCTGAGGGTGCATACCTGGAATCCCAGCTCTTGGGAGGTAGAAGCAGAAGAAACAGAAGCTCAAGGTAATCCTCAACTACATAATGAGTCTGATGCCAGCCTGAGCTACATGAGACCTCGTCTCAAGAAATTTTTGTGTCCGGTAGCTAAGTATATTGGACGTATTTATTACAGCAGCCTTAACTGCCTGGCACAACTCTCTGCCTACCCAACGCAATGCACAAACAAAGGTGAATGACTTGGTGCACAGACCTGAGAAAGACAATTACAGAGGAGGACTGCCCTCACCTTGAGAAGATCCAGCTTCAGCTGCAGCTCCCCCTGGGTGGACGAACACAAAGCACCCACAATGATGCTCATGTACTCCTCTGCATTGATGACGGAGAGCTGCTCCAAGATGCTGAGCGAGGCTCCTCGGTAGCACTCATCATCCAGGAAGATCTTGATGAAGGGCACCATGCCGTGATCTTTTAGGACAACTGGGAACAAGACAGGCAGGGCAGTGCTGGAGAAAGGTGGACCTTAGCACTGCAATTGCATCACAACGAAGGCTTTTTCTTTCAACTCCCCAAGTCCGTTACACTCCATTCTCTCTTTGGCCCCCTGGTAAATAGTTTCATATTTTATAATACACACCCACAATGGATTAATGGCAAAGAGAAACTTTGGTGCTGAAAATTAGGAAGAAAAACCAATTCTTCACCAATGAGGATTCTATTGGGGACGGGGGGACACTTATTTGGCCAACATCTTCCCATAGGAAAAAGTTCAAGAGAGGAGGGATAAGTTCAAAAGGCTTACTCTACAAGACAGTGACTGAAGTTAATAACAAGGACCATGGCTTTGAAATCTTTTTCAAAATCTAAGTAACACAACCCTCAGAGTCCATGCCCCATCCATTTACCTTCATTCCTAATCCAGTACCTACACCAGTTCTTTACCCTCTGTCCTCTCAGTGTTTCCATTTATTATCTGAGAATTCCACACAACATATTTTGATCATATTATCTCCCCTCTACAACTCACCTATATACCTACCTGATGTCATATATTTTCTCGCACCTGAGCCTGGGGCCTGCCTTGGGGTGTTCTGATATACCCACGGTCACTCCATTAAAAACAAAGCTGTTTTCCCCCCTTCCCAACAGCTGTCAGTAGAAAACAGCTTCTTGTGTAGGGTTGGGACCTTGTCTTCTATCAAAACTTCATAGAATGCAAACCAGAATTTATGTTCCTAACATATTTAATTTCCTAGATCTTTCCTTGGGGGAAATATAAAAGGAATCTACTTGTGATTTGCTTTTGTGTATAGGCAATCCCAGGCTGTTCTTGCCCAGGCTGGCATGCAGATTCATTCTCATGGAATAAAGATTCAACTCTTGATGACCAAAGAGCTTAGTGAGGATTTGATCCTTCAGGTCCTAAGTCAGGACTTTCAAATCATGGCCTCTATGCTAAAATCATGCTGGGGGCCCCTCTTTAAAAACAGATTCCCAAGATTGACCTCCATCTACTACCAACCAAATGCCCGAGAGTCACCCTAGAAATGCAAATTCTAGCCAGTACTTCCAGGCAACATTTCGTAGGCTTTCCCATGCTAGAATAAAATAACAGGCTTTTCTATTTAGAAAACCTCACTCTGTGAGGGTTCCAATGCCATTGACAGGGATCTGTGCAGCTCCTTCATGATATATACTGATATATAAAAAGGAACCCTTTTTAACAAAACATGACAGCCACATGATCTTAGAAAACTAAAACAAAACAAAAACAGATAAATACAATTGCTGAATTTATCCTTGACTATGAGAAACACACACACACACATACACACACCACACACACACACACACACACACACACTATATATATATACACATATGTATATATATATATATATATAATGTTCACACACATATACATACATACATATAGATAGTTTGTTTTTTGAGACAGCATTTCTCTGTGTAGCCTTGGTACTGTGGGATAATACTTTTGTAGAGTGTGAAGATGTGTCTTTTCAAAGGTGCCTTCTAATTGGCTTAATAAAGAGCTGAATGGCAAATAGCTAGGCAAGAGAGGATATGTGGGATTTCCAGGGAGAGAGAGGGTGGATGGGGATGAATATAGGCACGGAGAGACACCAGCAAGACAGGGAACAAGTCAGATATACAAAATGGAAGAGAGATTAAAATAAAAACCCACATGACTTAACATGAGTTGGTTGGAAACAAGTCTTAAGTTAAGGCCAAGCTTTCATAATTAATAAGAAGTCTCTGTGTCATTATTGGGGAGCTGGTGGTCTGACAAAAGTGATTGATTACACCCTGGCTATTCTGGAATTCACTCTGTAGACAAGGTTGGCCTCAAACTCACAGAGATCCACCTGCCTCTGAGTCCCAAGTGCTGGGATTAAAAGCATAGTTTTAGTGTTTTACTCTGTTGTTTATTATTTAAAAATCATCTCTGTTCAATAAAGCAGGGTACCAAGAGGTCTTATTCAAAAGAGAAGAAAGGATGGGTTTGGGCCCCATTAATTTAGAAAATACTACATTATGCAGTATTTATTTATTTATTTATTTATTTATTTATTTATTTATTTGCCTACCAACTTCATTATAAAATAGTAAGAAGTATCAACAGGTTGTGTACTTTACAGGTGGTCATTAAGTATCAACCAGCATTTGAAGGTTAGCCAACACGTTGGTACTCACTATTTCTTGAATATCGCCTTTGAACACTCAAAGGTTACTTGTGGTTCATGTTTTGCTGAAGACTGACAGGAGAAGGTTAGTACTATCATTACCTGTATTTCGAACAGAGCCTTGCAGAAGTGCGACCACTGTGTTCAGCATCACACAGGTAAGTTCCCTCTCTGGATCCTGCACACCAGGACTGGGCTCTTTGTTTCCTGCCACATTCAAGGATAAATAAACATGTACTAAGTCTGCACAGTACAATCCACAGTCTCTCCCTCCTTTGGTGTCCCGCCTTTCTGAAGAGATGTACTTCCATTAGAAGGGAGCGCGCATCCCAACCCTGATGGTACCACCCTGAAAACCCAGCCTCAGTGGTTCTCCAACTTGAGCACATCAGAAATCTGGAAATTCAAAGAACTGTGCTGAGCCTCTTCCTTGGAGCTGGTGGGTTAGGAAATCTTGGATGAGACCAGGTAATTCTTGTTTCTAACACGTTCCCAGGTGAGGCTAATGGGCCTATTGAAGCAACCACTCTCTGAGAAGACTGCCCTCCATGATAAATCAAGCCCTGCCACCCTGATCTTCCCCTTACAGCCTGTCACGTGTCTAGAAGGGACAGCTGCCATCTCATTAGCTGAGCTAAGAAGCAACTCAGGGAGTCTGGAACAGACCGACGGACCACTAAATCTTTGAGACCCTAACTGGGTCGCTTCATCCACTGCTGATTCCCACTGCTGGGAAATTACCAAAACAAATTGGAAGTTTACCTCCTACCTGGGGAATTAAAAATAACTAAATGAATAAGAACAAGAAGAATTTATTTACCAGAGACAGCGTATGCAAGAATCAATAGGTAACGGTTAAAAATACGAAGTGAGACTGGAAACATTAGCTCCCAGAAAAAGCTAAACTCCTCTGGGAATGGTCCTAAGTCTGGGGTTGGATCGAAGAGGGGATCTGATGTTAAGCTACGGCAAGGCTTCGTCTGGCTGGGTGTTACGGGGACACTGAAGGAGATGTTCACTGCCAAGGAAAGCAAGGGAGCTGATAACCTCATGCAGGAGGGGATTGAAAACAAGATGTTAGCTAAGGTTGGGATGCTTCTCCAAAACCCATGCTGGGGACTTAGTCTTTAACTCACACATTAATGGCATTTGGAGATGCATCCTTCAGGAAGTAATTAGCATTGAATGGAATCATGAAGATGGCACGTGTAAGCTGAAAGAACTGCTCTGTCTTTAGTGAGTTACAGTAGAGCAGCAAGGCTTTCTGCATATGCTGGCTCCATGACACTGGGCTTTCCTACCTCTGGAACTGTAAGCCAAATAAACTTCTATTGGGGAGATAGCTCAGTGGTAGGGAACTAGACTACAAGTAAATTTCTATTCTTTATACATTTCCCAGTCTATGACAATTTTGTTACAGTAACAGAAAACAGACAAAAAAACTACCAGTCAAGAGAAAGAAGTATACGGCCACCTACTTCCCAGGCTTGGTCTCACTAGAGGCCTGGATTTCAAGGGCATACAGGAAACACATAAGTTCTAATCCTATTTGCAAACATTCTGGGGAAGACACAGTTCCTTCCTGAACTCCCAAAGGTACTTAGGCTCCTTGTAAAGTACCTATGTTAGTCTCCTACAGAACAATGCTAAAATGATAGGGACACAGTGTGCAGAATTTTCTGGATATCTTTTACACGCCACATATAAGAGTGGGTCCTTTTCCTGTAATGTGTAGGAGGCCTGTGGCACAGCTGTTCAGAGAGAATAGTATCAGAGATGAAGTAACAGGGTAAGATCACCCTGCTTATACCTCTGCCATGCTTCCAAAAGAGACTGACCGGCTCCCACATTCCCACTCTCTCTCTAGCTTCCTTCCTCCCGAGAAGCAGAACACAGGGTAACAATTTTGACTAAAGTCAAAGAGCAACCTCCAGGCCTATCCAGAAAGTGCAGCAACGGAAGATGAGAAGGGAAAGGCAAGAGAGGTAAGCAGCTAGATTCCTGTGACCTGCTGTCCCACCTTCAGTCCGGTTTCCCAGGGCAGCAGGGAGTGGCAGATTTGAGCAAACCAAGAGGAACAGGGAAAGAAAGGCCTCTTTATGGCTAGTTCCTATTTAAAAATCACAGAGGTGAGGATTGCAAAGACCCACGTAAGTGTCCCCAGGAAAACATGCATGAAGCATGGTAAAGTAGGTGTGGCCCAGCAGGACAGAGGAGCATTCTGGGCCAGCAGGGCTCTGGAACCCCACTCTCAGTGGGAGATCACAAGGCCATACCCAGCAGACTCCAGAAGAGCCTCCAAAGCCTAGGTTTCTCCAGGCTCCAGCCCCCCCCCCCTTTGCTTTACTGAAGAATCAGCCTCCTGGGTGGTTTTCACCTGTATGCCCAGCAAGGAGTAACTGAATTTCCTGAGTCATTTCAGGAATTCAAGTAGTGTCTGTCCCTCTAAGCTCTGGCTGAGACTTGGAGACTGCCTGTTCTTTGTGAAGCTATGGGTGCCAGAGCCTCTCTCTGTATCCAACACAATGTGATGCACCTGCTCCCATCCTGATCGGCAGACCCAGCCTGGCTTCCAATGACGTTGGCGCACTTGCCCACCTGACTTCCTCATGATCTTGGCCTGTTTCCGGAGCTGGGCCAGCAGCAGACCTAGCAGTCCTGAGTCCCGGAAGATGTCTGTGAAAAGCCGGTCACTGGCTGTGATCTTGAGGATACTCTGCAAGGCCACAAGGGTGCAGGACAGCTCGGGGCTCTCCTTGATCAGACCCTGCACTTTAGCCAGGATCTCATGGGGGACATAGAGAAGCTTGAACACCAGCGTCTCCAACAGCTGGAAAAACTGCACCTGCACTGGGGCTGGCTTCAGGGGAATGATCTCGACAAACTGCGAGATGGGCTGCAGGGTCCACTCCAGCAGGAAAAAGTTTCGAGGGTTCCAGGCCCACATGGTCTTGATGGTCAAAAGCACTTTGGTGCAGAGGACAGAGTCATTGGCTCTGTGGAAAACATTCTGCAGGACCTGGAAGGCCTGGAGATTCTTAACCGTCACTCCTGGAGATGAAAAGAGCAACAGTTTTGCAAGTTAGCTCCCTGCCTGTCTAGAAATGCATGCATGCGTGGGTTCTCATCAGGACACAGTAATTGAGGTTTCTCTTTTTTAGTGCCTGTGAGTACGTGTCTAGGGAATCCACGAGCTCCAGGCTGTGGTGGGGAAGAGGTCTGCATCAGCATTTCAGAGTTAGGTTAAGCTAACTGAGTGTCCCAGCTAAGGTCACTCAACCAAAAGGTGCCCATGTGAGTTAGATACACAGGGTCCCCAAGGGTCAGCCCCAAGAGAAGCAAGAGTCTCGTTAACGGCCCTGCCTTCAGCTGCACATTAGGGTGTATTATTTGGGATCCATTAAGGTAGATAAAAATGTGTGATCAGAAATAATTCAACCAGTTTCTTCGTATTTAAAATCAAAGGTAGATGACTGGTCCACATTATATATTTCCACAGAGCAAAGCTGGGCCAAGAGATTTGGTTTCAATCAACTAGAATCAAGCTATGCTGGAGATGACCGAGCAAGGTCGGGTTTGCTTCTAGACAGGTAAATGGATGCATGCACCTTCTTTATCCACTTGGTCCTTTCTCCCCCTTTCTCTCTCTCACCCCAGGACACCTCATCTGAAGCCTTGGATTTGCTAAAACTCTGAGGCTCTCCCCCTACCAGTCATCTCTGATCCTGTTTGCTTAAGCCTCACCCAATGCCCTTCTCCCACACAGCTCCCTCTCCTCACAGCGTGTAATGTCCTGCCCTGGCTGGCATCTCTAGACCCACCCAGCTGTATCAGACCACTGTTTCTTCCCCAGTCCGTACTTTGTGCCTTTAAACTCTTCCCTTTTCTGTCATCCTAGACAACTCACAACTTAACCTGCAAAACTTTCTCACCAGCCCCTCGTTTCCTAACAGACCCACTAGAGGTCGGGCATGTGCAATGCTTTCCATCCTGCAGCCTGTGGTTTGATGTGAGCATGGCAGTCCTCAGCAGAGAGATATCAGAGAACTGACAATAGCTGCTCACATCAGCACCCAGTAGGGGGCAGAACACCTGCTGCTCAGAAAGCCTCAGTGCACTCACAGGCATCATCAACTCATGTTCAGCATCCTGGGAAGAGAAACCACCAACTCTGAGCCTGGGTGGCTGACTCACGATCATCAGTTGCCACTATACAAGCAAATGGTATGGAGTAAGTCACGCATGGGTAGGGGTGGAATCCAGAGACTGCCTCTGTTGCTTGATAGGTGCTTTGCCTCTATTAAGCACACACAAAACTGAAATTGCACAGCTGCAAAGTAGATTAAGGGGATATTTAATATCCACTGGTCTGAACCATGTCCCTGAAGGTCACAGAAGCACCAAACCATGCAGCATCATTGACAGATGCAAATGAATTAGAGACATGCTGAGCCTTATCAGGACAACACACTGATGCTCCAATTACTTGGAGCATCCACCAGAAGACCCACCAGAAGCCTCATAATGGAACTTGAAGCCTTCAAGCTGAGGATAAGTGACGCTGTCAAACACCTTCAGCTCTGACCTCCCGCAGGTGGTCAGCCACATGACCAGCTCCAGAAGCTCCTCAAGATGGGGTTCCTCCTCTCCCTGGGTCAGCCCATCATACCTGCAGGACAAACAGGGTCAGTTCCTGGGACTTCCTGGATGGAGCGGCCACATTTGCATGCGGTACCCCTCACAAAGACCAGAAGGTCTCTAGCCAGGGGAATTCAGCACCAAAAGTGAGGGCAGTGCCCTGAGTAAATGTCACTCCTTTTGCAAACTCCAGCCTTCCAAAAAGAAGTGTAATCAGATTTGTGTGTGTGTGTGTGTGTGTGTGTGTGTGTGTGTGTGTGTGTGTGTGTGTTTGCCTGCATGCATGTATGGGCAGTGTGTGTGTGTGTGTGTGTGTGTGTGTGTGTGTGTGTGTGTGTGTGTGTGTTGCCTGCATGCATGTATGGGCAGTGTGTGTGTGTGTGTGTGTGTGTGTGTGTGTGTGTGTGTGTGTGTGTGTGTGTGCCTGCTGGTGGTTGTAAGCTACTATGTAGGTGTTTGGAACTCTAGCCACGTCTTCTACAAGAGCAGCAAGGGCTCTTAACCACTGAGTCATCTCTCTGGACGCAACACTCCCCTCTCATTAGTGCTCTGCTCTCTAAACCTTCCACTGCCGTTAGTCAGCTGCAGCCTCAGAGCATCAGTCAGAACTGGGGTGCAGGTCGGGTGATGGAGTATTTGTCCAGCATTCATAGAACCCTGGTTTTGATCCCTAGTACTGCATTGGACGAATCATGGTGATGGATGCCTGTATTCCCATAATTTAGAACGTGGAGGCAGAAGGATCAGAAAGTCAAGATCATCCTTGGTAGTATAGAGATATTGAGATCAGCCTAAGCCATATGAAACCTTATCTAAATAAAATAAATGTTAAAAGCACACATACACACACACACACACACACACACACACACACACACACACACGTGTGTGTGTGTGTGTGCACACAATCAACTAAGGATTCTAGAAATAAAAAAAATCATGCTTTAAATTAATTTGTTATAGGACTGCATATATTGTATTGTTGCTAGCTTCTAACTGTGTCCAGGTTACAAATTCAAGTTGATTATCAGTATGTGTGTATATACAAGGAAACATGTATGTGTCGGGTTCTGTGGGATCCACTGTTTCAGACATCAACTGGAACGCCTCAGAGCATCCTCTCTGTCAGGAAGCAGAGACTGATGTACAGAACAACCTGCAGGAGACAAACTACAGTCTTGTTTAGAGGAAGGCTGCTTTCCATGGCTAGCTTCCACATGCCTAGTCTATGGCTGGTGGTTGCTTCTGTGTTTATCTGGTGATGGCCAGGTGATGCCCTTCTCTGCTCATGGGGCAGGGCCCCAGAGTCTCTGTCCAGCTCTATCCTTTAGATCAGGAACACATGAAGTGTAGCTCCTGGGAAGGCAGTGAGCTGAGCAGCTGCTTCCTCACACTGGTCCCCCATCTGTCTTCTACAAGAAGACTAGGAAAAGCTGCCCATCAAGTGAACAAAAGAAACGTATAGGAAATGCCATCCAGGGTACCACAATGGCCACCATCATGTGACCATCAGCCAGGCTGCTTGCTATGCTGTGTGGTATACCCACTTATTCTTAGCATCATTTTGAAGGAGAGTTTCTTTATTTAAAACCTTGTGGGGATGGAGACTACACTGAGGGCCTTCAGCCTCTCTCATCCAAATCATCTCCAGTACACTTCTATCATGAAGTCTGTAAAAGACATTGATAAGGTCCACTCCATTGAGGAGAAGCCAAGCAAAGCCCAAGGGAATGTGCATAGCCTTACCCTGAAGCAGCAGCGAAAGGGTTTGTGCCACAGAGGGATTCCTTTTAATTCCATCTTTTGCTCTTGCTAATACCTAGGCATCCATCCTCTGAATACAACACAGTAAGCCAGAGTGGAGAAATTGGTCCAGCCCCGGATGCACAGTGTCTTTCCCACTGTTCACGGGTCTGAGAGAGAAGACCTTCACTTGAGAGTTAATCCCAGAAACAGTAAGCAGGGGTGGAGGGGTGGGCCATATGGAGTGGCAAAAGGAAATGCATCCTCAAACCGGTGCCTCCCCTGACAACTGCACTTGTCCTTCTGATGGATTTGTGACAGTGTGGGGCAGAAGCTATTGGGTAGTTACCCATCAGCTCCCAACAGTGATTGGTGGAGAGCCAGGGGTGGGGCATGGTCTCTACACACAGCCCTACAAACACTGAGGTAGGGTAAATTGCCGCAGACCCCAGAAAGCTTCTGAGAGAGGCGTGTGAGATCTAAGAGGTAGAAGCCAGGCCAGCAACGTGCAGGTGTGCGTGCCATGCAGCAGATTGCTGAAGTGGCTATTAATGTAAGTTGCTGATTCCCTAAAGAAGTGGTTCCCATGCCTCCATTGCTGGTGGGAGTGCAAACTGCACAGCCACTTTGGAAATCAGTACGGCGGTTTCTCAGAAAACTGGAAATCAATCTACCTCAAGACTCAGCAATACCACCATTGGGCACACACTCAAAGGATGCACACTCACACCACAAATACACTTGCTCGACTGTGTTCATAGCAGCATTATTCATAATACCCAGAACCTGGAAACAACCTAGATGCCCCTCAACTGAAGAATGGATAAAGAAAACATGGTCCATTTACACAGTGACGTACACTTTGAAGCATGCAAATGGACAGGAGGAGGAGGAGGAGGAGGAGGAGGAGGAGGAGGAGGAGGAGGAGGAGGAGGAGGAGGAGAAGAAAAAGAAGAGGAAGAGGAAGAAGAAGATCCTGAGTAAGATAATCCAGACCCAGAAAGACAAACATGGTATGTACTAACACATAAGTGGATATTAGACATAGAGCAAGGAGTAACCAGCCTAAAATCCACACAGAAAAGCTAGGAAACAAGGACCCTAACAGAGGCATCCATGGATCCCCCTGGGAAGGGGAAATAGGGAGGGTGGGAGGGGAGAGGAGAGCATGAGGGAAAAGGATGGTTGAGATTGGGGAAGGACAGACAGGGAGAGCAAGGAAAGAAATATCTTGATTTGAGGGAGCCATTATGGGGCTAACCAGCAACCTGGTACTAAGGAAATTCCCAGGAACCCAGAAGGATGGCCCCAGCTAAGGTCCTAAGCATTAGTGGAGAGGGTGCCTGAACTGGCCTTTCCCTGTAATCAGATTGATGACCTTAATATCTTAATACTCATCATAAAATCTTCACCCCGCAACTGATAGAAGCAGATGAAGGGATCCACAGCTAAGCACTGGGCTGAGCTCCCAGAGTCAAAGGGAGGGAG
This sequence comes from Cricetiscus sungorus, assembly GCA_030556225.1. Classification (NCBI taxonomy): domain Eukaryota; kingdom Metazoa; phylum Chordata; class Mammalia; order Rodentia; family Cricetidae; genus Cricetiscus; species Cricetiscus sungorus. The sequence goes on along the minus strand of JANBXA010000366.1, from coordinate 13,710,566 downwards.
GAGTGATAATATGAGCAAAGGGGTCAAGGCCATTTTGGGGATGCCCACAGAAACAGCTGGCCTGAGCTAGTGGGAGCTCACTGACTCAGGACTGACAGCAGGGGAACCTGCATAAGACCAAACTAGACCCTCTGAATGTAAGTGACAGTTGTGTGGCTTGAGCAGTCTGTGGAGCCACTGGCACTGGGACTTGGATTTATCCCTAGTGTTGAACAGACATTTTTGGAGCCCTTTTTTTGTTTGTTTGTTTGTTTGTTTGTTTGTTTGGTCTAGATACAGGGGGGAGGGCCTTGGTCCTGCCTCAAAGTCCTGTGCCAGACTTCTTGACTCTCTGTGGGAAGCCTTACCCTCTCTGAGGAGGAGATGGGGTAGGGTGGGGGGAAGGTGGGGGAGCAGTAGGAGGGGAGGGCATGGAAACTGGTGTTGGTATGAAAAATGAGAAAAGATTGTTTTAGAATAAAAATAATTCACACACACAAAAGAAGTGGTTCCCACAGCTAACGGCATGTTCAGACCTTCAGTTACTGCTGCCTGGAGAGGGTGTTTGTAGTCATGCTCTTGGAGTCTTGAACTTCAGAAGGCACGCTTAGACACTCTTGCTATTTGTCTTCCATCAAAGCAATAGGGTGATTCTGAGCACCACAGCTTGACTGGTCAAGTTTCCCCCCACTCAGCAGGCCCAGCCACTCACCGCAACAGAACCTTGAGTAGCAGAGGATAGCCCTCCCCATTCTCAAACTCCAGGAGCAGCGCAGAGGAGACTGGGTAGGAGTCTTTCACGAAGTTCAGGACGAGGCTCACAGCCTCGCTCACCTCGGGAGCAGAGAGGGTGTCAGCCAACTTGGAGAGGTTCTGAACTGAGAGCCGGACCCAGTCAGCCGCTGTGGGAAGGAAGCAGAGCCCTGCTGAGCCAGGAAGCAAAAGATGCTGCCCCTGTCCCCACCACCTATCGCCTCTTCAACGTGTACAGCAAGACTGGAGTGTGAAGAAATTGAGAGTGTTTTTGCAGCCTCTTGGCTTCAAGAAGACGTTCCCCGTGGGAGATGCCATCCACAGAGCAGCTGACACTGGGGTGTGGGGGGCATCCTCTTCGTTCCTCCTTCCCAGAGTGTAAGAGAGTCCCAGTCCCTAGACAAGAGATGCCATATAAGATGGGAGCACTGCGGAAGGTCTTAAGAAACAACATGGAGCCGAGCATGAGGTGCTGAGCAAATCAGCTTGATGAGAAGCCCGAGAAGGGGGCAGCATATGAGTGAGGAGGCGGGAGACAGTAGAGGAAATGTTTCAGAAACACAAGAAGCAGGGGCATGCAAGCAGAAGTGTGAGCTGTGGGGAAAGAGAGGTGGGGTCTACTCATGAAGAGCCTGCCACTGACTTTGTTGGTCACATGGAGTGGTGGGAAGTCAGAAGAAGGATGCCCTCAGACTGTCATTTGCATGGAGTGGAGACTCTTCCTTAGCGGCAGGAAAGTTACAAAAGTGGAGCTGACAGGACACTGGCAGGATCAGACCCTCCGCTGTCAGGACCTAGAAGAGCCTGAACAGGACCCTTTGGCAAGGGAGGACCCAAGAGTAGCTGATGGTGTGGTGGTGACTGGCAGGCCAGCCTCCCTTCCTAAGTACCTTCTAGACCCCACAAGCCCATGCCTGTAAGAAGGCTCTGGGCATAGTGCCCCAGGGAAGGAAGCTTTCTGAGGCCTTGGCTTGGACAGCAAAGGGTAACAGTAGAGACCCCTGCAGTCCCTGCCCGCAGCCTTTCCCTAGCCACTGAGACCCTAGCTAGAGGGAGGGTAAAGGAGACTAAAATGTCAAGGCATGACTCCGCTTCAACTGTGTACCTAGGCTGCACTCATGGGAGGCTTTGAACCCCACAGTGTCTCCTCTAGGGACTGGGTTACAGTCAGGGAAGAGGCTGGTAGGCTTTTTCAATTCTAACCAGCAGATGTTCCTTATTGCAGAAAAATTACAGAGCAGAGCATGTATTTGTGAACATGCAGGTGGTATTAGCAGCTCAGAAGCCCAGCTTGTCCCCAAAGAGCCTATTCTCTGGGATCAGCCCAAGAAAAGAAGTGCTGTGTTCCCATATGGCTTCTGTGCTCATCTGAAAGAGCTGAGGAAATGTTGGGCAGAGGGTGGGAGGTGAGTAGAGATGGAGGCAAGCCTTCTTCAACACATCCTCTTGAGAACTGGGTTTAGAAAGCTTTCTTCTTTACTCCAGATCAGTTGCATTGTGATGAGGTTCCTGCCTCACTGAAGACTCATGTGCAGCCCACAATATTTCATCTCTAATAAAACCCAAGTGATGAGTCTGATGTTTGAAGCCAATGTATGAGTGATGTCTAGGCACTGTGTATATGTCAACCCATTGATAATTATAACAATGCAAGGCAATCGACGCTGTCCTACTGCCCGTCTTATAGATGAGGCAAATGGGATACCCCTGTGGTTACAGACCTGCAATCACTCATCAGAACTGGAGTTCACATCCTAGCTGTGGTTCCCATCTCCAGCCTTCATCCACCCCAGCACTCTCCCTAACACAAGCACTAAGGTACAGGATCAGATATCTTCGAGTTTAAAAACAGAATTTGCCAAGATCTTAAGCTCCACTTTCCCCATGCTAACAGCTGTCTCCAGAGGCTGATGATGTAATGAGCATTCAGACCCTGCATGTTCTCTGTGGAAACACGCATGTGGTAAATGAGCCCCCCTTCTCTCCCTCCCCCGGTGAAGCATAAGAGAGACAACATTCATGTTTTCACAAATGGAGCCATATAAGGTCGGGGCGTGTCCTGGGTAGGTTGTCCATTCAGCTCTTCTTTCCAGGAATCCACACTGATTTGGAAAGAGCCAGTGGGCCCTGGAGCTTTGCTCTGAGCTAAAGGAACCCCTCAAATGACCCACAGCCCACACCTGGTCTCCTGGAACCTACTTCGAAGATACTGGATGATGCTGGGGCTCTGAGCCTTGGAGATAGCTCTCAGCACACAGAAGGTAGGCTCTTTCCAGAAGTAGCAGCTGTGTTCCCGCAGACAGGTGGTAGCAATCAGTAGAGACTGCAGCTCGCTTCCCGAGAGAAGTCCCTCCAGACCCTGAGACTCGCTGCAAATATTTAACAACATCTGGGAGGAATACAGAACAAGAAGGTCTGGTTAGGAGGGCGTTCCTATGGCAGCTTGCTCCCTGCTTCTCTGGAACATGGACAGCCGTGCAGGGTCTGCAGTGGGAGCATGTTTACCCTCTGCCCCAGCCAGGACTGTGTACACCAGCAGCTAGGAAAGGGACATCCTTCTCCTACTTACAAAACCAACTTCCTGTAAAACATGTACTTCTTGAACATATCAAAATCACACTGGGTGACTGAGCTGGGACATCCAGGCCTGTGCCTGCCCTCTGTGATGCTCTCACAGTGATGAATGACAGCACCTAGCTATTCACTTCTCAGAAGTGATGTATCGAGTGTCTTGTGACTGCGTTTTTGAAAAGTTTGGCTCTTGTTTTTCAATCCAGACTTGGGGGAAAGGTCCAAAGAGTTGGACTTCCAGATGCTGAGTTGGAAGGGGAGCTGGGGCAGGGAGGGGAGCCAAGTGGGGGAGGGAGGATCCCACTCGCCATAGAGAATACAGGGGGACATAGATATTGGTACATGGATGAAGACAACAAGGGAGAAAACCATCTTGCAGCCACGCAGATGTTGCATAGTAGAGATGCAAGAAGAGCAGTGCCTGGAGAGGTCAAGGCACCTGGAAACTAAGGTTGAGACAGGCAAAAACCTCCCTCGGGAACAGCCAAAGGCCTGGCCCTGCTCACTCACCTGCACGAACATCCTCTGCCCTTGGACATCACTCTCTAAAAGCTCATCCTTTTCCACAGGGAAGGCAAAGAAGAGGTACAGGCACTGCAGGAGCAGGGCTGGGAGCCCTGATCCAACCACTCTGCCCAGTGTCTCCTGCAAGGGAAGAGCGCAGGTCACCCACAGCAGAGGCAACTCTAGCATGCATCGAGCCCTCACACCTGTGGAGCTGTGTGGAAACTGCTTCCCTCTCTGCATTCCTTATCCTCAGCTGGGAAATGTAGGTGATCATGGTACCCACCTATGGCGACTGCTTCCGTGGAAGACAGTGGCCTCCCTCTATTTATTGGAGCCCTGGTTTTTTTGTTTTGTTTTGTTTTGTTTTTACTTCCCTGGAGTTGCATTTGTCCCTGTCCTCCTCAACAGCAAGCTCTTAGTTTTCCTCATTGTTTCGGGGCTGTCTGTTTCTGTAGACACTTAGACTGCAGACAGACATACCCCCCTACTCAAGGGCAAACTCTGAGTTCAAGTCAGGGTTTCCCCTTGCAGTTTTAGCATCTATGACAAGGCTATGAACCTGTACCAGACAGTCATGACAGGCTATGCCACCCCAGTTCCACACAAACATCCAAATACCTATCTGATTCTTCATGTTGAGGGCTGCTGCGCCCTACCTGTCCCTTGCCATGGTTCCTACTTACAGATACCCACTCCTGCTACCTCTGTGAAGCTCTTGATGTGTCTTGCAAGTGTTTGGCCATTTCTGCTAATGCTTAGGAACACTGCCACGGTTCCTAAGAGGAAACCAGTCACCCATACACTAACCACAGCCTGAGACTCCCAGTTCCATGACGAGAGGTCACAGCCACAACCAGTACAGGGTACAGTACACTCAGGTAGACCTCACTCCAGTTGGATCAGTTGGAAAGCAACATGGAGCCCAGGTCAGGGGCTCTGAGGGTGATGCATCTCTGTATTCCAACTCAGGGTCCTTGAGAAGACTAATTGGCACCATGCATGGGACACACCCACCCACCCTGGCCCTTACAGGTAGGGAGTGGTTGGTGAAGCCAGACACACTGACCCTAGAAGAGAGGGATGACTAACCCAACTTCTAATATCAGAAACACAACACAAGCAAATGGAAGACATGAACTAATTCACTTGTGGTTACACATTGCTTGTCCATTACGAAGGCAGAGCCCAAGCCTGAACCTCGGGCCCTGAAGTCCACATGTGACATCAGAACGGGAGAAGGGAGTTGAGCATAATGTATGGAAGGGGACCTTAGACCTTAATTCTCTGTGTCCACAGCTAAGGGGCACTTTGGGACACCTGGGCAAAGGCCTGGAACTCACCGAGTCTGTCCCCGTGAGCACATACACCGACTTCAGGAGCAGGTAGCCATCCTGATCCATGTCACCCTTCCACCGCAGTAACTGCCCAGCTGCAGCCCGGGCTTGCTCTGCAAGATGTCAAACGCTGATTGGTAAAGCATCCCAGCCACCCAGTTCCCAGAGCCTCCTCTTCCCCAAAGATGTGTTTATGCACTGCTACAGACCTCGGGCCTCCATGCCCAAATACCTCAAGGCCATCTGCATATGTCCCAGACATTACTCCCTTTAAGATTAATAACCCGGGGTGACACTTTTATTTCCCATAGTAGTCATCCATGGTTCCTTGTTGCCAAATGGGTAATAATAGCCCCTTCTGATGGGAGATGTTATTCTGTAAATATGTTTCTCATACTGTTAATTAATAAAGCCCTGCTGGCCAATAGGAAACTAGATAGGCGGGGCTAGGAAACTAGGAGGAAGGAGGATGTAGTTGGGAGGAGTCGAGTTGTAAACCTGAAAGAAAGAAGATGCCAGCTGCAGCTCCCGGATAAGATAACCACGTGGAAATACTTAGATAAGTAGAAATGGGTTAATAATTAAGACAGAGCTGGCCCATAAACAATAATGGTAACTGGCCAACAGGATTGTATCAAATACTGAGTCTCTGAGTGTTATTTGGGGTTCACGTGGCAGGGGGACCTTGGCGGCAGGACCGGCGACAGCCGGAGAGGGGAAAAACCTCCCGTAACACCCTTCACCATTGGACCCCTACAGTCCAGACTCTTCACCCAATTCTTGTATCACCCAGCACCTTACACCACTAAAAACCCAGCAACCTACATCAGGTCAAGCTTCCTTCCACCGGAAATTCTGTCCCTCATCCCACAGGCTCTGTGGCACTCCCCCCCAGCCTCCATCGGCCAGCTCACATGATTGGAAGATCACTAATCTTCCCCCACACCCCCACACCCCCCAAAAAAGATGAATTCTCTAGCCTCAGCATCTTTACCAGACCAAGATTTCCACTGAGCAAGCTTTCCTTCTCTGACCCCAAGATCCAGATCCTGTGTCTGTGTGTGCACATGCATGTGTGCATGTGTGTCTTTGTGTGTGTGTGTGTGTGTATGTGTGTGAATGTAGCATCTGAGTAAGTGAAGTATTCATGTTTAGTGTCTCTGTGTGTGATGTGTGGAATGTATGCAATGTATACAGTGTGCCTGTAAGCATCTCTGTGTGACATATTTGTGTTTTGTGTCTGGGTGTGTATGTGTAGTGACTATGTAACTGTGAAAATGTAGTGAGAGGGAGGGAGAGAAAGAAAGAGAGAGAGAGAGAGAGAGAGAGAGAGAGAGAGAGAGAGAGAGAGAGAGAGAATTGGGAGTCAAGTGGGTCTGCAGCCAGCTGTGTTCTCCATCCCACACTCCAGAGCCTCTCTTACCTGCAGGCTTTCCAGCAAGTGCCTGCTGGATTTCTTGGGCAAGCTGGTCGGACACATCTTCTGCCAGCCTTTGGAGACTGCGAAAGCAGATGATACCCACGGAGTGTTCCCAGGCCTGAAAGGCAGCAAACAGACTCCAGTTAGAGGGAGCAGTGCAATAAGCCAAGCATGAAGTCACCTGGTCTGCCTCCAGCCAGACAAAGGCTCCACTTCCTGTCCCAGCTATATCCAAAAGGCTCTATCATCCACTGTGATGGTTAGTCTTGGTTGACATTCGGCGAGGCTTGGAATTGTCATGAGGAATTTGCTCAATGAGGTTAAGTAAATGGGAAGAGCCACATGCTTGTGGACATCACCTCTCAGTGTGCTAGACCCAGACTCAGTAAAAAGGAAAAAGGGAGCTAAGCAACAATGTTCATCTCTCTCTTTCTGCTTGCCAACTGGAAATGTGATCTGGGCCTCACTTTCCTGCTGCCATGACCCCCTGCCAGGATGGGCTATTCCCTGGAACTCTGAGCCAAAATAAGCCTTTCCTCCCTTAAGTTGCAGCAATAAGAGAAGTAATCCACTCAATCTTTGCCCAAGACCCACACTCCAAATGCTCCAGCTTCCTGCCAAGCTCTGCCTGCTGCTCTTGGACTTTTCTGAGCATATGTTATTAAAACATCAGACACTTTGCACCCAGTGTCCTTGCAGCCCACTAGACCCGCACCCCATGTCAGAAAATGCCCTGTCAGTGCCAGACTACCCCAGGAGAGAGCTCAGGAAGGATGTTGTAGAACAGCTGTTCTCTGGGTATAATATAAGCATTGCTCTCTTCAACCATCAGCAGCTGTGATTACCTGTACAAGGCTGGACCATTTAACTTTCTATCCCTGGAGGGAATGGGACTCAGGAGGACCCACCCTCTCACCAAAGACAGATACACAGGTAACGGCTGCAGGGGAAGGAGACTCACTAGCACAGGCATGCTACCGTAAGAAGCCCTAACTAAACCCACAGCCTCACCAAGCTGAACTTGATTTGTGGTAAGAAGACGCTTTGTTCACACATCTTCAGAAACGTTCACTCAATATGTGGTTCTCGGGGTTTCCTTTCCCACCCTCCCTCACCTAGTCAAATGCTTTATCTCACTGATCATCTTCTTACGCAATGTGCATGTTCTGCTACTATAACAAAATACCTAAGCAAGGTGTATTAAACCTGTAGTTTTGGAGTCAGGAAGTCGAAGACCAGGAGGTTCCATCTGTTTGGCATCTGCGGAGGGCCACTCTCAGTGACACAGCATAGCTCAGAAGCAGAAGGGGATAAAGTAGATGCAGAAGGGACCGTGACTTTGTTTCCTAACAATTTGCTCTTGTGAGATGCCACTTTGAGAGACGAGCATTAATCCTTCCTAAGGGCAATGCCCCCTGCTCACTGTGCTGGTCCCACCTCTTAAAGCTTCCTCCACAGGGTCCACACTTGCAAATGTATGTGTACAGCATGTGTGTAGCTGAGCCATCATTGCTGAGATCGTCACTGCCGTCACTATGCCTGCCTGTTGCCATGCCTCCTCTGTCATGATGATTGATGCTCTATCCCCCGGGGAAACTTAAGCCAAAATAGACCCTCCTATAAGCTGTTCTCGGTCATGGTATTTTATCACAGGAACAGAAACGTACCTGACACACTTGGCACACACACACCACAGGCTCTGTGAGAGCACACTGTAACTGTTAGGATTGTCCTATACATACCACTGCTTCTCTACGGCCCGCCCTCCAGAGCATCCTTATCACTTTCATCTAAGGAATGAAACGACGTTTGTCTCAAGTTCAGTTTCTGGACTGGGAAGTGAAGAAGGGTGTTTTCTGCTTCTGACACTGCAAACTCAGCAGTAAACTGAAAGGGACCCACACCTTAGAGCCCCCAGCTACACTCCTAGACATATTCCCTAGAGAAATACTGGAGCTGAACAAGAAATACTTCTGTTGCCCTATGTGTGACTGGGGAGAATTGGAGAAAATAAGATGATGGATGAATAAGTTGTGGAATGCTTATGTAATAGGATTCCAAAAGCACTGAAAACATAAGGCTGAATGTGTTGACATGGATAAATATCATAAACGGAATGTTGTTTATGCAATTATACAAGTGCATCACAGAAGGCGTCTACAACATCTTATGGTGGCACCAAAACTGTGCTGTAAGCCTCTATTGTCTAAGACTGACAGATGTTTGTGTGTGTAGTAACAACCACACAGGGAATGGTGCACACACCCTACATTCAATAAGTGGTTTGTGTTTGCAAGAACCGTCTCTACAGTGTGTCCACAGGATTTATGTTTCATTTCTTATGTACTAGGTGACTAGGATTCATATGCTACGTTTTTAGCTAAATGTTGTATGGGGCCTGAATGTTTGGTTTTGTATTTTAAATTTTCTATTCTATAAATGTTGGCCTAACTGACAAAGGATTGTAAACAGAAGGAGATATGGCAGCACTTTAGAACTCTGATAGGACAACAAAACTGCTGATAACTGTTGGACACAGTATGTCTTCAACAAATGCTTGACAAGCAGAGAAAGGGATTTCAGTGCCCACTATGCACGGTAATGGTGGCCAAATACATATGATGGTCTTATTTCCACTAATCTTCACACCGTTCTTTGAGGATGGCACTACTTTTAGGGACACTTTGCAGAAATGGAATGGGATGGTTAGTTTTAAATGTCAACTTACCACAACCTTGAATTACCTGAAAAGAAGCCTGAATGAGAAATTTTCTAATCAGGTTGGCCTGTGTGCATGTATGTGGGGATTTGTTTTGCTTGTTAATTGATATAGGAAGACTCAACCCATTGTGGGTAGCAGTAGTCTTGGACCATGGAAGATAAGATAAAGTTAAGTGCAAACAGGCAGACAGTTTTGACAATAGATGTGTGATCTGACTAAATTGTTTGAGTCCATCCATGCCTTGCCTTCCCCTCAGTCATGGGCAGTACCCTGGAATTACGGGCCAAATACACTTTCCCCTGTAGTGCTTTTGGTCAGGGCATTTTATCATAACAACAGAAATAAAAGTAGAATACTGAGAGTGAGAGAGGGATTAAGCGAAAGAATCCATTAAGACGCAGCCTCGAGAGTTCAGTTGTTTCAACCAGGCATGGTGGTACACACCTGTGGTTCCAGCACTCAGGGGCTGAGGCAAGACAATCACAAGTTCAAGGCTAGCCTGGGCTATATAAGACTGTTTCAAAAAAGAGGTGGGGGGGGATGCAAGAGGAGGAAGAGAAAGAGGAAGAGTTGAATTATTTCACACATAGGGAACCCAACTGAGCAGCCTTTTCATGTGCATGAACAGAGCAGCTACCACCTGCAAAGGCGAGTCACTCAGACACACACTCTCTAGATGGAAAATAGTCTTTTGGGCTCTGAATGAGGTGGAATACTACCTTTCCCCAGGACCATGAACTCCATTGTGCAAACTTTCATATAAGCTCCTTTCCTCCTCTCTGTACTCCCAAGCCCTTCAAAGACCAATTTTCAGGCCGTTGATCTGGAGCATGGATATTGTCTTGGGAGCCGTGGGACTCCTGCAGGCCCGGGACAATAAAGCAAATAGGGCCACTGTGATTTGAGCAGTAATTGTACTCAGAGCTGGGGCTCCCTGGGCACAGCTGCTTCCTGGGACTGTGATGGGCGCTTTCTCCGGGCTGCTTTAACTCTTTCGGGCCACCAGGGTGCCATTTGATGCACAGAGCCAATCAGTCACTGAATGGTACCGTGGAGACTCCAAAGAGTTAAAGTAGCTTCCAAAAGGCCCTGAGTTTTTCCCAAACTGGGACTTGCATGCTGAGAGAATATTGCTCAATATTTAAAAAAGAAAAAAAAAAACAGCTTTTATTTACTAACATTATCTAAGCTCATGCCTCATGGCCGTCCCTTCTCTTCCCATGTAAGAAAGAAAATGGCATTATGATCTCTAAAGGAAAACAAACAAAGACAAAAGCTCA
>JANBXA010000366.1:11980000-12222500 GCA_030556225.1 Cricetiscus sungorus | reverse complement strand
GGTAGGGAGTGGTAGCAGAGCTGTGGACACACTTCTTTCCTCTGAAGATTCCTCAGGGCATGTGCCAGTAAGCAGCTATCCATTCTAATCAGAAGAAAAAGGAGAAGGAGGAGGAGGAGGAAGAGGAGGAGGAGGAGGAGGAGGAGGAGGAGGAGGAGGGCAACATTCTATCACTGTTTATCATTCCCTAGACACTGCAGAAAGAAGTCAGGCCAGGTGCTGGGGATGATGGGCCAGGAAGCAGGCCCTCAGCTCCAGGGACGAGGTCCAGCCCAGGGGCAGGTGCAAGGGGCTCTGGCATAGAATGAGTGGTCCAGCCATGATGCAGGTGCACCAATCTCCCTGTCTTTCTCTAGCCGGCCTGACATCCCTGCCCTTCTGTTGTAGGAGATGCATGTGTGATAGGGAACCTCAACCCAGAGCTGTGCAAGTCCCCAGAGGACACAAGTGAGACAGACTTCCCTGAAGGCTGCCTGGGCCGGCTGTGGCTCTCCATGGAGTATCAACAGGAATCTGAGAGGTTGCTGGTGGGCCTGATCAAGGCTAGGCAACTGCAAGTCCCCTCAGAGCCCTGCAGCCCCCTGGTGAAGCTCCACCTTCTGCCTGATGAACGGTGCTTCCTCCAGTCCAAGATAAAGCGCAAAACCTGCAACCCACAGTTTGATGAGGACGTCATCTTCCAGGTACCTCCTTTGGAGCAGTGGTATGCAGTGCCCTCAGGCTCCCTAGGAGGGAGCACTGTGCAGGATAACCAGGCTTCCTACCAGCAGGGCCCTCCAGCCTCCAGCCCCGCTTTACTCAGCAGACAGGAGCAGGGCCTACAGGCCTACAGGAGATAGCCCTGGTGAAGAGGGTTTTTAAAACGAGGCTTACTTAGAGATGGTCAGAGATAGGGTTCCTCCTGCTCTGGGTTCCAGGGGAAAAGAAGAAAGAGAAAGCACATTTTAAAGTGTCTACTCAATGCTAGGCTCTGGCCTATGGGCTATTGGAATTTACCAGATACCCTGGGCATTATGGGCAAGGTCACCCAATGGAGGACCCTTTGAGGCATATTTGAGTTGGGGCAGAAACTGCCTGTCCTAGTGTCAGGGACTGAAGCCATGTGCCAACCTGTTGGTGTCTAAGGTTGGGAAGGATGCCTAGCACCAAACTTACCACAGCCTGGGAACCTCAGCAGGTGTCCAGTGGCTCTTAGAAGGACCTGCCAAGAGTCTTGGACAAACATGCCTTAAGAGCTGTGCAGCACAATGGCCTGAGAGGGAAGGAAAGGCCGGTCCATTTCCAGAAAGCATGTGATTACTGGGGCTGGGGTGAGACTGAGAGCCAAGAAGAGGTGTAGCCCAGCCACGGTGGCCCTGACCCTCCCACAGGAGCCAGGGCTGGGGGACCTGCACTACCACAAGCTTTCATAACTCAAGGGATATTTGTCTGTTCAAAGTTTTTCAAGGGATTATCTTACTTACTCAAATTTGGTTTTTCTTTCTCCCCCCAGCTTTCTTTTGTTTTGTTTTGGGTTTTTTTTTTGTTTTTTGTTTTTGTTTGTTTGTTTGTTTGTTTTTTGGTTATAGGTTGATGCTACACACTTGCCACAGAGCATTTTAATATTAACTTTTTAGCTTTAATATTTCTTTGTGCTTGAGAATTTCATATATATGTTTCCAATATGATCACATTCTCCCCTTCCCCCTTCCAAGTATCTCCATCCAAATCTCCCCAACACAGTTCTCCCAAATTCATGTTTGTTTGTTTGTTTTTTGAGACAGGATACCCTGGTTGTTCTATACAGACCAAGCTAGATTCTTGAACTCATAGAGAGCCAACTGCTCTGTCTCCCAAACCCCGGAATTCAAAGCATTCACCACTACATCTGGTTCTTACATTTTATCTGCTTTTTTTAAGTTGTGCCCTGAGCCTTGATGATGTGGGGTGGGGTGGGGTGGGGGGGCCTAGAAGGATGCTCCGTTTAGGGATGAAGATTCCACAGTCTCTAGTTGGAAGCACCCTCACTTCTTATCTCACCCCAACTTGATCCTGGCCTCCCTGCTCTGGGAAGAAGGGCTGAAAAGGGAAATCAGTATTATCTGCCCATCTACTGTAGTCCAGACACAGTGATGGGGTTTTACAGCCTAGACAAAAATAGTGACCCCCCCTCCCCCCACCTCACAGCTGTGAAGGCCAAGGCTCAGAGAGAAGAGAATCCATTTCCCTAAGACTGGACCATGATTTCTGGCAAAACTTATATTGCAAGCAAACACTTTCTCAGGGAATATTCTGGTTACTGGGCTATCAAGGTCCCAGACAGCAATGGATATAAGTCCTTACAACACTGTAATGATAAGGCTCAGGTCTACCCAAGTACTTCCAAAGGTTCCTGGGCCTTGCTGCTGAGAAGGGTTCCTAAGTAAGCCTGAGTTTGGGTGTGTCTCCTGTCTCCAGCATGTTACATACACCACCTGGCCCCTATCCCCAGACCTGACCCTGGCCTGGGTCCTCTCCGTCCTCAGGTATCCAGCAGAAGCGTCACCAGAGAGTGCTGAAGTTCTCCGCGTACCATGTAAACAGGCAAAGGAGGCGCCAGCTCCTCGGGCACGTGCTATTCCCCCTGAAGAATGAGATCCTGGCAGGGGACTGCCACCACGTCATCTGGAGAGACCTGGAAGCCGAGAACCTAGAGGTGAGATGGTCACCAGGCATGTGGCAGCCGGTGTCAGCATTACTGTGGGTTGCCAAGATACGCAAGCACCTACCAGGTACCGTCTGGCCAGCATCTTCCTTCTGTTCCTAGCCATCACCCTACAGTGGCTCAGGGAGGTGGGCCCAGGCCCTACAGGAGAGGGTGGGACCTATATCTAAGCAGAGACAGGACACTGAAATCCTTTAAGAGATTCTCTGGAGTAACTTAAAAAAGTCACATTTAGGAATCAGGTGTGGTGGCATACCTCTACAATCCCAGCACCCAGAAAGCTGAGGCAGAAGAACCACATCTTTTTTTAAAAAATTATTAATTTATCTTTACATTCCAATTTCAGTTCCCCCTCCCTCCTCTCCTCCTTCACTCTCCACTCCCCTCTCCCATTTGCTCTTCAGAGAGGGTTAGGGCTCCCCTAGGAAGTCTTCTAAGTCTGTCCCATCATCTCGTTGAGATGATGGGACACCCAAGTGACCAGGACAACTTAACCCAATGAGCCACTGAGCCAGCCCATATCACAAATTGGAGGCCAGCTTGGGCTACACAGTGAACCTCTCTCTCTAAAGAAATGTGCATTTGGTCTCTGTGAAAGGGAACATAACAATGGGAAAGCCTAGGTTCAGGGAGGTGTTCATCTCTTGTTCCCTATTCCCCAGGGTGGACCCAAGTGAGTCCAAACAGGCTTTAGGACCCAGAGACCTGGCTCTGGCCCATTACCACAGACTGGGGATCTCTTTCCCAAAATGCTTAGGACTGGGAAGGTTTCACATTTTATATATATATATATATATACATATATATATGTATATATATATATATTATATTTTACAGTGTTTACCATAGAGATATCTTCAGGAAGAAGACCCAAGTCTAATGCAATGTACTTTATATGCACTTTAACCACAATGCACAAATATAATTTTATATAGTATTTTAAATAATTTTGGGGAGAGATGACTCAGCAGTTAAGGTACTGGCTGCTCTTCCAGAAGACCGGGGTTCAATTCCCGGCACCCATATGGCAGCTCACACTGTCTGTAACTCCAGTTCCAGGAAATCTGATACCCTCACACCAATGCACATGAACTATGGGGCTAGAGAAATGGCTCAGTGGATAAGAGTATTCACTGGGTCAAAAAAGAACTGAGTTCAAATCTCTAGCACCCATGAAAAGCCTGGCATATGGCCTTTCAGCCCTGTAACTGGGGTACTGAGGAGTATAGACAGATGCATCCTGGGAACTTGCTGGCCGGCCCCCTAACCCAAATGGAGAACATCCGGTTCAGTAAGAAACCCTGTGACAGAGGAAGGTACCCAAAGTCCCCTTCCGGCCTTTGCACCAGCAAGCACATCTGAGCATACACACTTGTGCCTACACGCATGCATGTGTGCACGCACAAACACACCTAACAAGACTTTAAAACAAACCTGTGTAATTTAGCATTTAACACTCGAAGAGTCTGGAACACCAGCTCATTTCAGATTTGAGTCTTTTGGATCGGAAATGCTTACCCTATACTCCATGAGTATCTTCCAATGCCCAGGCCTTGGTTTTCCTGTCTATCAAAGGGTGGGAGTCACAGGGAAACGGTTCAGGTGTGTCACAGGAGATTCTCAGCTCCTCTGCGACCTGCCAGCGTGACGGGAGCGAATGCTTCCATCTCTGCCTACCTAGCCTCCCTCGGAGTTTGGTGACCTTCAGTTCTGCCTCAGCTACGACGACTACCTGAGCCGCCTGACTGTGGTTGTGCTCCGTGCCAAAGGTCTCCAGCTCCAGGAGGACAGGGGTGTTGTCAGTGAGTCACACCCTCCCCCAACACACTCTCCCAGTCCCAGAGAAGGCCCCTCCTAATGAGCCTAGCCAGGGCTAGGCAGTCTGACCTCACACCAGCCATCCAAATTGTGCTTCGTGTGTCCAAGACCAAGCACTCGGCACTTACTCTGCTTTGCCCTGCCCTCCCTCTAAGGATGCTTCTGCCACCCAAAGCCTTTTCTAAGGCTACGTTAGGTACCAAGGGCTCTGCACTGACTGAAGACCTCGCCCCGCCCCTCCGGTTCCCCAGGGGCAGTGTCTTAGTGCTTTGAACTAGCCTGGCTGCTTAGCCTGCCCCACACCAGCCTATGCCTGAGGAAGGGCTCCTACCCCTTGGGGTGCCAGTACCCTGATAGTGCTGCTGTTTCCTGGCCTTCCAGAAGGCTGGAGCCAGGCACTGACCCTGTTCATCTTATGACCCCCCCAGCCAAGTGGAAGTTGTCGACTACCTGCAGGAATTCAGAGGGTCTGAACTTCCGCACCGGGCTCCCAAGCTTCTGGATGAGCAGGGGCTTAAGGAGGCTCAAAGCCTGAGTGTCCAGCAGGCAATGTGTTGCCAGCAGGGAGGCTGGGCTCTGGTGCCAGGTTCCAGTAAACAGGGCCAGCTGAGCATGGGTGCCTCCAGAGCCAGAGGAAGGAAAAGGAAGCCAGAAATACACTAATTAACTGTTTCCTCCTGTCACATCCTCTGGCCTCAGCAGCTGGGGACCAGAAAGTGATAGGGACCTGGTACTTAGGGAGGGGGCACAGGCCCTCCTCGCCAGGGATCACACTTTAGGGACTGGGTCCTTGCCTACTTCTCCTGCACACTAGAACATGAGCACTGCCCCCACAGGTGTGTTTGTCAAAGTGTCCTTGATGAATCACAGCAAATTCGTCAAGTGCAAGAGGACTTCTCCTGTGCTGGGCTCTGTCAACCCTGTGTACAATGAAACATTTTCTTCAAGGCTGACACCAATGAGCTGGACACTGCCAGCCTTAGTCTGACGGTGCTGCAGATCAAAGAAGGCGACAGTAAGGCTCAGGGAATGGGAAGTGGGGACATGGGGTTGGAGCAATTCAAAGCTGGGGCTACTGAGTTGAAGGCAGTGAATGGTTTTCCTTAAGTGGAGCTGTCCCTGTGTCTGATTAAAGAAGCTAGCTCTCAGCCGGGTGTTGGTGGCACATGCCTTTAATCCCAACACTCGGGAGGCAGAGGCAGGTGGATCTCTGTGAGTTTGAAGTCAACCTGGTCTACAGAGTGAGTTCCAGGACAGGCTCCAAAGCAATATAGAGAAACCCTGTCTCGAAAAGGAAAAAAGAAAAATCTCTCAGAGAGGCTGAGATATTTGCCCAAGGCCACAGGGCTTCCCCACAGGAAGCGTGGAGCTCATACTCGGCTTTAGTTCAATTGGATTCTGTCTGTGGTGCCCTAGGAGGAGGGTGAAGGATAGTCTCCTCCCCCTCCTCATTCTGGATAAATTGTCAGAGATGTCAGGCAGTCCGTTTCCCAGGCTGGGTGTCGTGCTTTCTGCATTTCTTCAAGCCTTCTAGATGAGCACGTAAGACCCTGGATGGGTCTCCTAGCCAGTTGTCCTGCACTACCCATCCCCTAGCCCCTAGCCTTCACTGTCCCTGACTACAGAAGCAAAGTCATTGGGCCTTGATTGTTCACATGGGCTGGACTTGGGACCTACTCGCTAGTAGTTTGGTGAGTGGACATTACTGCCTACTGCTCTAGCCCGGTGTACAAAGAAGCAATGAAAGAGGTCTTCCTTCTACAAAGTGCTTTCTGCCATAGCAATTCAACATGCCTCGGGTTCCACGTGGCCCGGGGCAGGGAGCCAGGCGGTGCAGGGCAGGGCTGAGGAAACAGTGCTGATGGCGCATGCTTAGAGAGGAGGAGCTTGCCGCTTCCTTCCGAAGAGAGAATGGGGAACACAGAGAAGTCAGTGCAGAGGTTAGGATGAGGGTGACATGGCTTCTGTATTTAAGGACGTGACAGCTTTCCCTCCCCTGCAGAGAGCCACCCACTGGGCCGTGTGGTAGTGGGCCCCTACCTGTACACCCGAGGCAAGGAGCTGGAACACTAGGGACGAGATGCTCCGCAAGCCCAAGGAGCTGGTAAAGCGCTGGCATGCACTCTGCCACCCCGCAGAGCCCTGAGCAGTTCCAGGACCTCACTCTGCTTGGAAACCCGTGTCCTCCTGTTACATGCAACACCACAGCTTGGACATCTCATCTAACAGTCAGTGCACTGTGGGGCTAGCCTGAGCCAGTGGTCCAGTGCCCGTTCGTGTGCAGGAGGAAAAAGGGACAAAGAAGCCAGACTTGACCAGTGGCCAGGAGCCTCTCCCAACCCATCTAACCTCTCTTGACCTGTGGGGCTGCCTGACCTTGAAGCCTGGCTCCTGGTCATCGACATCATGACCTAGAACGGGATCTCGGGTGTTGAGAACCGATATTCTGTTTGGTGGAACACAGCTACAAATGCTGAATGGGATTGGACCGTGAGTGGGGTCCCACCATCTTGGCAAGCTGGTGCTGGGCTGAGTCCACAACTGTTTTGTGCTTCAAGTTGGGGTTTCTCTGTCTTCCAACCAGCAGAGTGGAACAACACACATCTCCCTGGGGCCACACCCACATGCCAGGAAGTCAACAAGTGGTCCGCACAGCTTACTATGTAGCCTCCTCCCTGGAGCCATAACACCAGCCCCAAAATTATATGAAGCCTGGCCCACAGCCATCCTCAGACTACCACACCTCCCACCCTAGCCCCTCGGGTGATCTGTTGCAGGGTTCTGTGCTCATCTGGTTAACAGATTTGGCATTACTTTGGACAGGTAAATCCATGGGACGGACCCTGGTATTGTCCACAAGACTGAGGACAGTGGCATGACTGTGCCCTGGTAGGTGTGTAAACTTCATTAGGCAAACAGCCCACCTAGGTCTCTCCTGCTGCATGCAGTGAAGTGCAAAAGCAGCATTGTCTGCACCATTGTCTGCGCCTGTGTAGCTCCACTTCTCATTGCTGTCAAATACACAAATACAAGTTTTGCCTGACTGGTCCAGATGGACAGTCACCTTGCGTTTGCGTCTTCCTTACTCTTTCTGCACGCATTTTCAATGTGATCCACACTGCAGTTTCTTCTAATGGCACCATCGCACACACAGAGGAGCTCCTTGTACCTGTAGGACAGGCCACTTCAGTGTTTACCATTTAACTGAAGGAAAATAATCAAGGCTCTGCTAAACACAACGGATCTTATCCATCTTCTTATGACTTATCACAGCTCCATTGTGGGGCTTCAGAATATAGCTCTGCAAACATCAGCATATCTACAAAGACACTCCATCGGTGATGTTCAAGTCACATGAATCAAGGCATTAGATTTCCTAATTATTGAGGCATGACACAGCTACCAAAGCGCACTAAGAGATGGTACAAGTATAACGTGGCATTGTAGAGACTGGGGAGATGACTTAGCACATTTGCTGCTCTTGCAGAAGAGCTGTGTTTGATGCCCAGCACCCATATGGAAGTTCACAGCTATAACTCCAATTTCAGAGGATCTAACATCTGTTCTTGCCTCTGGAGGGACCAGGCATGTGGTGCTGTACAGACATACCCAGATGCATTAAATAAAATAAAATTTAAATGGCATTGTAAAAGATACATTACAGGTAAATAGAACAATGTCATTAAGGTTGAATAATGTGAAAGAAATTAGTTAAATATGATGAGTTGAAAACAAACTTTATAATTATCATGTAAACAAACTTCACCTCTCTGAAAGAGCATCTAGTCATAAACATGATAAAAGATTTTAAAGATAGTAATCAAATATAAAATACCATCTATAAGAAATTAACTATGAGAATAGCTGTAAAAATATATTCTTTTTAGACAGTTTTTTATTTTCTGAAGGAAATACTTTTTAAAATCATGGAATAAGAAAAAGTATGTTATAGTAATTCTTTAACAAATTTGCATCTGTGTGTATGTGTGGGCGCCTGCTTGTCTGTATGTGCACCATATGCATACATGTGCCTCCAAGAGGCCAGAAGAGGGCGTCAGAGCTCCTGCGATTGGAGTTACCTGATGGGGGTGTGGGAACTGAACCCAGATCCTCAGGACGGAGCAGCAAGTGTTCATAACCATTGTGAGCCACCTCTCCCGTTCCATCAAAATGGATTTTAAAGAGACCATCAAAATCCAAACCCCCATGAGGCATAGTGATGCACACCTGTACTCAGAAGGCCGAGGCAGAAAACTTTCAAATTTAAAGCCAGACAATATAAAGAGTTCCTATCTAAAAAGAAAAGGGGCAGGGGACCTTCAATTTCTCATTACAAAAACATTTCCCCCTCAAATCAATGGGATTTAACTCCTACAGTTTTTGGAAGAGAAGCAATTAGTTTTCATCCTAAACAAAAAGAATGAAGCAGCTCTTCTGTATGTTCATAAAGCTGTTTTTAAGAGACGGTACATGGCAGGTGATACTACTGCAGGCAACAGGGACACTGGAGTAGTAAAGAACCGTCACTGGTTTCTAAGGACATGGTCCATGAAGTCATGGCCACCACTGGCAGCCTTCGCCACCCCCCTTGAGCTCCACAGTGAAGCTCAACCCCAAACTCTGCTGTTCGTGGCCAGTTGCACTGGGACATTATTAAGTTTAATTATCAACTGATGGGATTAACTTTCCTAAATGAGTTTAGAGGGCAGAAGCAGTTAAGGATAGGCAATTATTGATCATCATAAGAAAATAACATCAGTGTTCCGCTCTCCCCAAAGCCAGGAAAACAAAGAGAACTTCATTCTGAACCTAAAGACAGCAGGAACGGGAGTGTGCCATGAGTATGGTATGTGTGTAAATACCATATGAGGTGGTATGGATGCATACAGTCATATTTAAGCTATGCATGTCAAGTCTGGTTTTGAGCTGAGTCATGAGTGTCCTTCAGGGAACCCAACCAAGAGTTCTTCCTCTGTGGGTCCTGACTCCAACTTCTAAAAGAACTGTGGCATGCCTCTAAACTGCTAACTTTCATAATTCAGCTCAGCAACTCAAGGAACTTTCCAGAGGAAAAGTCCCTAAGGGTTAATGTGACGTCGGTGTCTATCTTTGCTCGGCTGCCTTGGCAACGTTAGTCTTCAGTTCCTCGTCTCCCATGCGTCAGACGCTACAGCCTTTGCTGCCCTTAAGGTGACTCTGACCACAAGCTCAGGACAGTGTTTCTCAGAAGACACCCCATCTCTGCCTTGCTTCTGACTTTGTGGCTCTTCATTTTATAACGGGTTGTCTGTGTTTCATTCAGCTTTTCCCCTTGTTGTTAATGAACGCCAGTCTGCCTCTCATAGAAAAAGTCCTTTCCCAGAAAAGGAATGCCCAGCTGGGGTGGCAGAATGGCAGCGATTTGGAAGGTAGAGACAGGAGAACTGGGATTCAAGGAAACGCTCAGTCAAAGCAAGGAGAGCAAATGGCTTGTATTCAAGCAGCTCTTTGTGCTGCAATGGTAGTGCATAGCAAAGGAACACAGATTCTCAGTGTGTACAGTGGGAGCATTTCTGTCTTCTCCGTCTGTGGGTCATGAACTGCCCCAGGTGAGGCCACTCATTTTCAAGTGTGGGTCTGACCATGCTGGGCTCTTCACCAGGCTGAAGTCTTCACACTGAGCACCAGCTAACACAGGGGTAGCTCTTTTAAAGGTGGAGGCAGAAGTGTAAAGAACAGAGGTACTTTTGTCTTCTGCTTACATGATACCCCCCCCCCATATTCCTGGGCCAAAGCAAATCACATGGTCAAGCTGAAAATCAAGCATCAGATAAGTAGAAATGCCTTTTTGCAAAGCTACAGAACAATGGGCACAGCTCCAGGGAGGCGTGAAGAATTACGTATGAGTAATTAAGTGTGAGGCAGTGCCAGGAGCCTGGGCCACTCCTCAGGTGCATCCCTCGGAGAGAGCCTTTCATGCAGTTGCCTCCCAGCAATTTGGCATCCCATAATGATGCGCTACATTTTTTTGTGCAGCCATTTGCCCATTGCGCTTTTCTTACTTTTCACTGTGGAATGTTTGTCCAAATTACTTCAAGAGCCTTGAGTATCCTGCTCAGATTGTACAGAGATAATTATCAGAGGGAGCAAAGATGAGTATTGCTACCCTCTTGCTACTTTTTGGTCTCCCTCGATTGCTATCCCTTGATTTGGTCTCCTCACAGTTAGAATTAACCTAGGATTCAGTTGCTAAGAGTCTGAGAAATATATTTTCAAAACTGACTCCCATTTCTGGACAAAGGCAATGCCCTCTAAAAAATATTGTAAAGGTGTGGCTGCTGGTGGACGTGAGCTGGTGGGGAAGATAACCTCACTAAGGAGTCATGTATGAAAGCCCCCAACACTGTGGCCAAGTGCTGTTTACTGTTCATATGTAGTTTCCTGTTTTCCTGTCCCTTAGGTGGTCTTCCTCCTCACTCACCCCCGTGAGCAAGGTGAGGAAGGAAGGATGGACAGAAACACAAAACAGAGCAACAGGACAGATAGCAAGTCAGCTGCAACCAGATGTTGGATCTTTGGATGAATGTATCACACTAGACACTGTGTGGATGATTATACCACACCAACATTGGGTGGACAGAGTCTGGCTGTGGAACCAGAAGTTACAGGAGGAATTTTATGCTTGCTACTAGTGGTGAGCCAAACAGTCACAATACTGAAGAGAGAGAGAGAGAGAGAGAGAGAGAGAGAGAGAGAGAGAGAGAGAGAGAGAGAGAGAGATAGAGAGAGAGAGAGAACACCCAGGAGTCATGGGACTCGCTCCACATTTTCATCCAAGGAGCAGACAGAAGCTGGCTATCTGCTAAAAAGATCTGAATAGTTAACTAGGAAAATATAATGAAATAATTCACTGATTAGATTCCATATGCCCAGCTTCTTCAACATAATTTACAAATTTCTTAATTGAATTTAGCATGCAGTTTTAAAAACAGACTGTAATACTTGCCCATTATATTCCCCTAATACTCACTGTGGAATGATTTGCCTGAATCACAGTTTGCTTTAGGAGAAATTGTGTTTCAATTGCAAACAGAAGAAACCATCCCTTGGGAACTGAGTAAGGTTTTGTACATTAGCAGGTTGAGGCTGCACCCCAGCCCAGGAGGGCTCTCCCTCCCAGCAGGGGCAGAGGAGGAGGAAGTGGGGGTCGGCAGGGTGTGGTGCTTCTCAGTACCCTGTGGCTAGAAAGCAGCACGAGAGCTGGGATCATATCCCAGATGTCTGAATATGCTATCAGTATTCCATTTCACCAAACGCTCAGAAAAACAGCCAGCGGCCTGGGGTACTTTGCAGTCAGGGTCTGTGGAAGGTAAAAACTTCTTCCTGCCTTTCTCTTTAGACTCCTTGCTTCTCTGTGTAAACTAACTGTCCAACATTAATGATGAAGAATGAAATCTGGCAAATAACCACCTTGTGTTAGCTTGCTGGTTGACAAGCTTTCAGGCAGGAATGAGTGAGCAAAGGCGGTCCACCAAGGGGACCCAGCCTGGAGCGCTTAGTGTACAGGACAAGATGGTAGGCACGTGATTGACAGCCAGGCTGAGCCCCACCAGTGGCACCAGCGAATTGGGCAGCCTGTTGTGGCTTCCAGCTCACACAGTGACTGCAATGCAGCCTTTCCCTGTGCGTCTCCAGCACCCTCTACTGTTTAGCATTGTGACTGCCTCTCAACTGGCTTGTTACCTCAGCGCAGAGCCAGCAGGCCAAGAAAGTCAACCTTCCAGGGTGGCACTGTCTCTTCCTCCCTGAAGTAGACAGCAGTTTTACTTGGTTTTTATTACCTGACCATGCAGTAATAATAGGTAGGCACACATCACACACGTATGTACGTATGTATGCATGCATGCATGCATGCATGCATATGTGTGTGCAATATATAATGTTGCTATGTTACCTAAGGAATAAGAAGCATGCTGTTTCTGTTTGCCTTCCTTCACATTATGCTTCGAGTAGGACTCTGCATGTCAGGTTTACCTTTGTGTGAACTGTGTGATGCTGTTTATCTACTTACTGGAGCTGTTAGCTGGATAGATTCCCCTTTCCCTATATTCTCACCAACATTTGCTGTTTGTCCCTTTGGTTGGGATGCATGGAATCTGAATACAATTTTTTCTTGCCTGTTCCCGAGGGCTACAGACAGTGTTTCTTCGTAGATTTACAGACCACTAGTTTTCTTTTGAGAGCTATCTATTTGATTCATCATTTATTGATTTTTTGTTGTTGTTTCTTGTTCTTCATTCTAGATACTAATCCCAAGCCAAAAACACAGCTGACAATTTCTCTCCTGTCCTGTATGCTGTCTCTTCACTCTGAGGTTTGCTTAATGTCGCACAAGTTTAAAACTGTGTGTAGTCCCATTTGCCAGAGCTTGATCTTACTTGCTGAGCTACTGGAGTCCTTTCTTTCAGTCACTGCTTTTTGCAGACACAGTCTGATATGCCAGGAAGGCCTTGCCTGTGTCTGGATCTTGGAAGTATTCTCCCTGTGTTTTCTCTCTGCACTTCCAGATCTTAACGGCACTAGTCCGTGTTGAATCATTTTTTGTACCCAGTAAGAGATAAGGCTCCAGCTTCATTCTTGTGTGGTTACCTGGCTTTGTCCAGCACCATTTGCTGAAGAGTTCGTCATACATATGCAGTGTTCTTGGCACTGCTGTCAATCATATGGGTGCAAGTGTATGAGTTTTTTCTTCATCCTCTATTTTACTCCATCAATCTACATGTCTGTTTTGATAGCGTCTGTTTTGTCACCATAGTTCTGCAATAAAATTTGAAATAAGATACTTTCTTTTTACATGGCTTTGAATGTCTAGGGCAGTGGTTTTCAACCTTCCTAATGCTGTGACCCTTTAATACAGTTCCTCATGTTATGGTGATATCTAACCATAAAATTATTTCATTGCTACTTCATAACTGTAATTTTGCTACTGTTATGAATCATAATGTAAATATCTGGTGTGCAGGATATCTGATAAGTGACCCCCCAAAGGGATTGTAAGACCCTCAGAATGAGGCGTCTCCTTGTTTCGGTCGGGAGCCCCAAGAACTCAAAGTCCAGTCCAGTTGATGCAACACGCAAGAGGCTTTAATGAATGGGATACGGTTGCACAAGCGGGCTTCCCTCAGCACACAGGCTAGAGAAGCAACATTTTCTGGGTTCAGGTATATTTAAAGGAAAAAACCACAAGCTTAGGGTGGGGCTGTGACTCCCTGTCTGCTGAGTACGTGACCAGTCCTGAGCTATTCTCTTTGAGGCCAGATGGTCTCACTGTTTGGCCCAGCAGGGGCCTCGGGGTGTGCTAATTAATCTTGTCGGGCAAACCAGAGTTGCAGCTATCACTGATGGGAGGGGCAGTGTGAATTCTTGGTATCCTGCTATCTTAGGGTCCTGTGAGGGAAGTTGTTGGTACTTTCTAGGTCAGACTGTCCTTCATTTTAAGTGAGGGTTTTCCTTAACTCTGCTTTTGGACTTTCAGGATCAAGACACACAGGTTGGGAACATTGGTTTAGGGTATTTTTGTTCTTCCATGTGAATCCTAGGATTGTTTGATATTGTTGTTGTTGTTGTTTTCCTACTTCTGTAAAGAACTCATTTTGTTAAGGATTGCACTGAATGTGTGGATTGCTTTCAGGAATACTGCTATTTTTACAATACTAATCCAATTGGTTAAGTATCCTGTCAAGAGCCACAATACTCTAACTAGAAACACTGTGCCCCTCCCTCTGGTTAGCAGAATGCTGAAACAATAGACACCAAGGAATTGGAATTCCTCCTTAAGTTTTGTGCTAACAACAGGAAAGGTTGGCTCTCTAGTTTTAGCCAGAGAGGAAGCTTGTCTCCCAAAAAAGAGACATCACACTATGTTGACTCCCTGCAAGACAGACCAGGGACCACACCTGACCACAACTGTTAAGTTACCCATGCCTCCTGCTCTTTATTTAAACCTAAACCTCATGCCAGGACACCAAGATGCACCCGGGGGGGGGTGGGAAGGAGACAGACGGACCAGTGGACCACTTTGTTTCTCTTCAGAATGATGACTGTACCTTTTGCAAAACCAAAACAAGCCTTCCCTTCCTTAAGTTACCTTTGTCAGGTTTTATTTTTTGTTTTGTCACTGCAACAAAAAAGGAACTAATTCATTTGTTACTCTACCAACAGCACTGTATCGCTAGCCCAGCATGTACAGTTAAAATCGAGAAATTAATCCACACCAGCAATTTATTAAGCTAGAAATAAGAAAAAAGCATGCAGAGTTTACAATAGAAAAGTGACTTCTGAGGAAATGTCTTACATATGGATCTTCAACGTTTAGTGCTTGATGCATCTGGGACTAAATTAAATGACAAATAGGGGACCCATAATTCCCAGGAAACTGTGTATACTGCCTTTATTGCTAGATCATTTCTCCAGAATAAAAAGAATACCAACAAAAAAAGCAAACAATAAGAGCTTTACAGAATTCTCTTTTTAAAGGTTAACTTACATAGTCAGCACAATCATATTATGCTAATAAAATATTTATTTTAAAAAATGAGTAAAAACCCTGTCATTTCATTTATTCCAAAACACAGCTTATATGGGGTTGGATGGTTAAGAGTACTTTCTCAAAATCCATATGGCAACTCACAACCAGTCCCAGGGTATCTGGCACACTCTCCTGGCCTCTGTGGGCACCAGACACATACACGGTACACAGACATACTCAAGCAAAACTCATAAACATGTAATAAAATAAATACATCTTTAAAAGACATTATTTCATCATTCCTTCATTGGAATGCCACCCGTGTCCTCCTCTGACCTCAGAGAAAGT
Organism: Cricetiscus sungorus; assembly: GCA_030556225.1. Classification (NCBI taxonomy): domain Eukaryota; kingdom Metazoa; phylum Chordata; class Mammalia; order Rodentia; family Cricetidae; genus Cricetiscus; species Cricetiscus sungorus. The sequence continues at coordinate 12,207,144 of JANBXA010000366.1, read as the reverse complement.
GCTGGGCTCCACATCTTACATGAATCAGGACAGAAATCCAGTAGGGAGAAATCCTGCTGCAATGGGTAGCTGTTTTCATCCAACTCAAAACGGCTCTCAATCTTCAACACACAGGGCTCTGCACTGACTGCCAATAAGGAGTGGAGCAAGTCTGCTGCGACCATGCCGTACGTGACTTCTAGGGAAGGCACTGAGGAAAACAAACCACATCCCACTCAGACCCTTGCAGCATCACAGAAACACACTCTGAAGGCTTTCCTTGCCCCCCTTGTTCCTCAAGCTTCACATACATCTTACATTTCTTGTTCTACACCTCTCACTCTAGTCTCAAGTTCTTGAAAGTAGTCTAGAAGGATGGTGTGGTCCCCACTGCGCATGCAAGGCAAGCACAGACTGCTCAGACTGACAGCAGCTCCTGGTCAGAGTGAAGACTGAGGTTTGTTCTGGCCTGAAGCAAGAAGGGCAGGGAATTGGGCTTCGGTGGTTAGGAGCACTCATTCTTGCAGGGACCTGGGTTTAATTTCCTGCGTCTGCATGGCAGATCATAGCTGTCCAGTTCTAGGGGACCCAATGCCCCCTTTTAGTCTCTTCTGGTATACAGACATGCAGGTGAATAAAACACTCATACATATAAAATAAATTTTTAAAAAGAAAGGCATGTCCATGTCAGAAAAGGCTTCATACTCATATTTATATAGATCTCAGTCATAGTTATAAGTACATATACAAGCTGAGCATCTTTGAACCAAAGTATTTGGGACCAGAAGGTTTTTGGATGTTAGATTTTTTTTTTTTAACTGTATACTCATTATGAGGTATCATAGGGATAAGACTCAAATCTAAACATGAAATTCATTATGTTTCATATTTTTTATTATATGCTCAACCTATTATTAACAAGAAGAGCAACTCACTATTACAAAACTAAAAAAACAAAGGACTAGCTCAGCATGTCTACTTAAGAAGTCAGAGGCTAATGAGGACAGGCATGGAGCAGGATTATCTAACTGGTGGGATGTGTTTGCTTTCTTCTAGTCCCTGACTGTCCCTGGCATCATAGCTGAGGATCTTAGAGGAGCTAAAGAAACCATTCCAACACAGATTACTTTCAGTGCATGGTGCTATACATTCATTTGTTTAACCATTATGAGACCAGGAGCCTAGTGTTTTGCTGACCAATTAGGAGTTTAGGCTAAAGAGATTAGGTGCTTCCTTCCTTTTTATTCAAGTACTCAGATGTAAAGAACCTTGCAACGTGAGCTTTTACATTTCACTCAAACAAAACTATTTTTCCACTTTTATAGTAACAGGAAAAAAGCCTTATTTACAACATAGTACTCTTTCTACCCTGACTACTCCTATGAACAGTTTCATAGAACAACTGTTTGGTGGTGTGTTGCTATTTTACCTATCACTCTGCTGAGGCGATCTGGAGAGATGCCAAGAAGAATCTGCTCCATCATCTTTGACCCTACATTGACACAAGTACTATGTCCTCCATCAATGATGGTCATTAAAGCCGGCCTACAAAAAATAACAGAATTTAGAATCAGATTCATGAATAGAAAGGAACTTAGTGAAATTAAAAAAAAAAAAAAAAAACATGACTGCAGATTTCATCCCCTTTTTAATTCCAGGTCCTTTACCTTTATACCCCAGTCGCTCTTGGTCTGCCTCTGTCTCTGTCTGTCTGTCTGTCTGTCTGTCTGTCTGTCTGTCTGTCTCTGTCTCTTGTTTGCTCTTTCTTATTTTCCCTCTTGCTCTCTTCTTTCCTTCCATTCTTCATTTCATCAAATACAAACGTGAGTCTCTATCATATACCATGGACTGTGCTAAGTGCTGGTTTACACTCATGACAAGACAAATCTGGTTCCTTCACCCAAGGATCTTGGGAAATTTATAAGAAAGGGGATTTGGATTGTTTGCTTGAGTGTTTTGTTTTATTTTGTTGTTGTTACTGTTCTGGTTGGTTGGTTGGTTGGTTGGCTGGAATTTGGGTTTTGTGGTTAGGAGATATGTATCCAACCCACTCCTCATGCATGATTGTCAAATGCTGCACTATTAACCTTTACATCTAACTCCAAGATTAAATTTTTTTTTAGCAATGCTGCCAAGATGACTCAATGTGGGCCAGAATAACATTTTCAATAAATCATGCTGGGCACATACATATGCAGGAAAAACAATACAGTTGGAAATCATGTTAAATAAAAGCAGCCAGATTCAGAAAGACAAATACCACATATTTTATTATATATGGAGAACCCATGTTTAAATTCTCTATATTCTGTATATGTAATTGTCTATACTAAATATACTACAGATAAGATTTTAAATATTTTATTTATTTATTTTTAAGATTTATTTATTCTGCCTGCATGTACTCCTACACGCCAGAAGAGGGCACCAGATTTCATTACAGATAGTAGTGAACCACAATGCTGGGACTTGAACCTCTGGAAGAGCAGCCAGTGCTCTTAACCTCTGATCCATCTCTCCAGCTCTAGAAATTATATCTATAAAAGTAGAAGAGAGGACTAACTGGATGAAGAAAGGGAATCAGCTGGAACTGCGGGAGGATACATATGGGGAAAGAATCGAATGACAACAAAGTATAATGATACAAACATGAAAAAGCCATAATGAAACCCATTGCTTTGTATACTAACCTAAAATTAATAAAATAATTTTTCAAAAGTCATGCCAGAACACGTATATATGAACATGTAAAAGAGTAAACTGGACTTCTTCCTTATACCACATACAGAAGTCAATACAGGGCAAGTTACAAATCTAAATATTTTAAACAGCTACAACTACTAAGACCTTGAAAGAAAATATAGATGTAAATCCCCATGACCTTGGCTTAAGAAAGGCACCTTTCTTATATCTGACACTCAAACTCAAGCAACAGAAATTAAAACAAGAGACTTAGCACAGTATCAAGAATGTGGAGAGAGTGTGACCCCCACATTGCTTCCCAGAAAGGTGTAAAATTGCACAATTGCTTTGGAAAACAGCTTAGTCAAGCCTTAAGTGGCTAACATATACAACACAGCAAATACATTCCTGGGTATATACCCAAATTCATAAAAAGTATGTCTACATACAAACATGTACACACATGTTCATAGCAGCCCCAAGGAAGAAACAACTCCAATCTTCATCAACTTATGAATGGATGAATAATATAGGATATACATACAGTAAAATATTACTCTGCAATAAAAACAAAGTACTATGCTAAGTATGTATCTCAGTTAGCAGGCTTGCCTAGCATACACAAATCCTAGATTCAATTCTCAAAACCACAGAAACCAGGCATGATGATACACACCTATAATCCCAGAACTCAGGAAGCAGAGGCAAGAGGATCAGAAGTTAAAGCCACTGAGTCTGTTACATAGCAAGTTCAAGGCAAATCTGGGCTATATGAAACTGTCAAAAACAAAACAAAACAACAACAACAAAAGGACCCCCAAAACCTCTGAAGATCCCACAGCAGCCATCTGGGTGAGGAAAAGTCAAGTGTCATAAAGGCCCCCTGTGATCAGGTCAGGAAGAAAAGAATAAGGATAAGGCCTCTGGCCTCTGAGTCTCTTGACGAAACTGCTCAGACTAAAACCCAATACCAGAGCCCAGTGTGTGTGATGGAAAGAGAAGTAGCTATGGGCAGTGCTATGGACAGTGATTGATAGGGCTCCCTAGTACATGCCCAAGTTCCCTAGTACATGCCCAAGTTCTCTGACAGCCAAGTTCGGAAAGCTGCCCTTGCTTAGTTAATTGCTGTTGGCAAGAAAGACCAAAAGAACCAGAGAAAACAACTCTAAGAACCAAGAGTATAAGCAGTCAAGCAACAAAGTCAAGGCACATGAGAAGCTGACCATTCCCAAGACAAAGAGGAAAAAGAATCCATCTAACTCAGCCGGAATGACTTTAGACAGCATTGAACACAAGAGACACACCCTGCTGGCATCACTGCAAGTCTTTCATGTACTGGCTAAGAAAAGCGAGAAAACTGGAATCTCTTCCTCCCAGGCTCTGAGAAACCAACAGCACCAAAGAACTCCAGCCATCAAATCCCACCTACAGGGTAAGGTTCTGAGAAACCCGCAGGCAAAGACAGACACCAGAGAGCGGTGCTGGAAAGGCGCTTCCATCTACATGCCAGTATGAGCTGCCCCCATCTGGAAAGATCAAGTTGGCACCTTTGCCTCTCCCAGCCCTGCACAAGCCTCAAGCATTTCCTCTATCTCAAAGGCCACTGTCCCCAGTTTCATGAAGAGCCACAACAGCTTATTTTGCCTGGCTGCATTCTAAACCACAGTCAACCCATCTCAACCAGCTCTAGCCAACTCATTTTTTAGTGTTGGTCCTGCCAAATTTCAACCCGTGCCACCTACGTGGGTATTACCAACTCCATCCCATCTAGCATCTCTTAGCTGGCTGCTTCTAGGCTTACACTCTATAAAACATCATCTTATGCGTCTCTTCAGAAGAAGCCTGTTCTCACTACTTACAACCAAGACCCCATCATTGCCCCCCACCCAAGCCTTAATCTAGAATCTACTGCAAGAATTCAGCCACCATTCCCTGGCCGCCAGAAGATCCACATCTCAAAGAAATGGGGCTTCACCAAATTTAATGCAGATGAATTTGAAGACGTGATTACTGAGAAACGGCTCATTCCTGATGGCTGTGGGGTTAAATATATCCCTAATCGTGGCCCACTAGACAAGTGGCGAGCCCTGCACTCCTGAGAGCTTCCACAGTGCTCTCCTGTACCCTAACAAATCATGTTCAATAATAAATTTCACATTCAATCTGCTTAAAAAAAAAAAAAAAAAAAAAAAAGAATTCAGCCACCAACCAATTCCATGGGGGAGGGGGTATTAACATTCTAGAGCCAATCATATCAGACCCCATCACAAAAGAGAAGAGGCTGGGGAGAAGAGGCTGGGGGGTGGAGAGATTGCTCAGCAGTTAAGAGTACTTGTTGTTCTTGGCTTCTAACCATACAAGACTCCAGTTTCAGGGTATCTACATCCTCTGCAGGAACCAGGCACACACATGGTACACATACAGGCAAAAAACTCATGCACATAAAAAAAAAGACAAAAAGGCCAAAGAAAAAACCATAAAGAGGAATGTTCAGGAGAGTGTGAGAATGCTGCCAATACTTCTCTGGGTGAAAGAGCAATTTCTTCAGAAGGGGAAAGATAGGAAAATTTGTTGATATTATGGTTATACAATATAAGCAACCAAGATTGTTGGGGCAAAGTGGTTTCCCACAAGGATATTAAGATAAATACAAATATATAGACTGAATATAGAAATATGTAAATATGTAGACATGCAGATAACCATACATAAGTTAATATATAAAATTCTTCTGAAATACTTTTTAAAACACAATAAAACTGTCAAAAGACACAATTCAGTTACTTTTATAAATGAGTAATAAAGACTTTATTCATTTTCTCATAATTTGATATTATTCACATTAGTTTTCAAAGTAAAATATCTTAGAGAAAGTATTTGGTATGAAGCTAAATGCAAATATTTCTTCAATAATTAAGCAAATAATAAAATATTTGTAAGAAAAAATTTAAGGCCAGCAAAATGGCTCTGAGGATAAAAGTACTTGCTGTGCAAGCCTTGAATCTATGTCTTCTAGCTAGCTTCAGCTATCAACTTAACACAGCCCAGAGTTATCTGAGGGAGTTTCCATCAGATGGATCTACAGGCTATGAGCAGCTCTGTGGGTACTATCTCTAGGTGGGGGTCCTGTGCTGTATAAGAAGTTACCTGAGCAGGCTAGAAAGCAAGCCAGTAAGCAGCTTTCCTCCATAGTTTCTGCCTCTGATTGGTTTGAGTTCCTGACTAACTTCCCTTAATGATGGCCTGTTACCTGAAGTATAATCCAACAGGCCCTTGCTTCTCCAAGATGTGTTTCCTCATGGTGTTGATGGTTATCACAGCAACAGAAAGCTAACTGGGTCACCACAGAAGCAGAGAACCAACTCCATAAAGCTGTCCTCTGGCCTCCATATATACCCCATGGTATGGACACATAAACATCACATGCAATAATAATAATAAATAAAAGTATTTAAAGTTCTGATACAGTCCGTTACATAGATGAGTTTTGAAAACACTATGCTGACAGGCCAGTTATAAAAGACCCCACTGATGGAAGATGTCATTCTGTAAATATGTTTCTCTTTTTGGTTAATGAATAAAGCACTGTTGGCCTATAGGGAAGCAAGATAGGCAGGACTAGGAAATAAGGAGGTTACTGGGAGATGTAGTAGAGAGGTGTCAAAATGGAAGACGCAAGAGGAGTAAGAGGTCCGGACCCTCTCTCTGGTAAGATAAGACCATGTGGAAACACCTAGATTGATAGAACTTAATTAATATTTAAGACATAGCTACACAATGAGAAACGCCAGTAACAGGCCAACAGTTTCATAACTAATACAGTGTTTCTGTGTGTTATTTGGGGCTGACGCGGCAGTAGGACCCAGCTGGTGGGAAAGTGCTCATAACACCCTACACTGTAAGATTTAATTTGTGTGAAATGCAACACTATAGCAACAGAAAATAGGTTAGCAATTTCTACTGTGAGGAGTAGAAATTCATGAATATGGTGCTGATGATCGGTCTATAGTCCTGTGGATGTACTATAATCATTAAATTATATAGTTAAAATTATTAAATATTTTAGTGTGTGTATGGGTGTCATATATGCACATTCAATGTGTAAGTTACTGTGGTGGCAACTTATTGCTCAATAAAAAAACATTTTTAAAAGACAGTATTCAATTAACTACAAATTACAAAGCATGAATCTGAGGCCTATCTGGAATACACAGTAAAACCCTGTCCCATCATCCTCCAAATATTCTATATAAAATAAATCAACTACACATCATTTTGAAGGCCTTAGTTATTAATAAATCTAATTTAATTATGTGTGTTGTACACCATGCATCTTAATTCAGTCTCCTTAGGAATGCCTAAAGCAACAGTAACCCAGCACAGACCTATGACATAGGAAGATCACAACTTTCAGGACTGTGTGGGCTACATAGTAAGTTCAAGATCAGCTTGGGTAATTTAGATCTTGTCTCGGCATAAAACGTAAAAAGAGACTAAATATAGCATTTGCCTAGCATGAGGCCCTAAATTCAATCCTCTGAATTGAAAAATGAGAAAGAAAAAGTAAAATTCATTCACTTACTTGTTTTTATTTTATTTATTTACTTTGTTGTTGTTAAGATAAGATCTTGCTATGTAGCCCTGGCTGGCCTTGAATTTAGATACTACTTTAGTCTCAATTACTGGGATTGCACATACGTAGCACAGACCCAGCTTTATTCATTTATTTCTAATGAACATCAATATCTGTAAAGAGAAATGAGCCTTACTGATCAAGGTCCTGTACATTATCTTCACAGATGCTATGACAAATGGCACATGTATGTTACTTAGGAAGGTGATGTAGGACGATTGTGAATTTGAGACTAACCTGGGCTATAACAAGACAAAAATAAGCAAATAAAAGTACTGAATACACATATACTTACTTTTGAGATACTTCAATAAAAGGAAACAACAGGAAAGGATGCCAGTCCTTTGTAAAGGGCTGAAACTTTATGATTATAAAACATTGATTATCCAAGACTTTGAACACTGATCTAAAAGCGATGTGTTTTCACTGAGCTAGCTAACAATTTTACCACAGAACATACATTGACTAGCTGTCTTTCAATTCTAAAGTAAAGGCGAGAAACGGAAACACTGAAGGCTAAACAAATATTCCCCAGCCTCTGCAAACAACTTAGGGAGAGGTCACATAACCCTTTTAACCTTTACAGTGTCATTATACGCAAGATGAGGAAATGAGTTATTGATGGAACTGCCAGGTGTTGATTAAAAATGAACAAAGTCTTCAGTATAGCTGTTTAAAGAAAATAAGATCCAGCTGATTCTTTAAAATGGTCTTATTCATTATTGGGAATTTTTGCTTTCATAAATAGTTATTTGTCACTCAGGGAAATTTTATTCACCTGCTTAAACTCTCAGCTATATTACAAAGGTATTTGCAATTTTTAGTCACTTCCAGTCCTATGCAATAAATATATTCCATCAAATCAACAAAACTTGATACTTTGTTGCCTTACCTATAGAATGATTTCTTCCTAGCAAATGGCAAGCAGCTGAGACACTGTCTGTAGATCCTGTTCTCATCTGTTCCCAGTTCTACACCACACTGTGCACAGCCAGTGTATATAATGTAGGGAAGAGAAGAGAAGATGTGTTTCAGAGAACTTCGAGCATTTAGAGCTATCTTCTGAGCTGCTGTAACAGTAAACACTAGCTCTGCAACCTTGGCTTTAATCAGAACCAGTCCTAAATAAAACAAGAAACGTTGCAATTATTAGAGCCAACAATAACTTTAGTTGATAAACAGCTGGCAATGTGTTCATTTACACTCAGTGTATAGGCTACAACAAGGTCTTATTCTTGGAATCCATCCCTTCCTAGAAAATCTCAACTCACACACGACTTCCATAAAGAACCTAGAATATAATGGAGGATTTGCTTGCCGCTGAGTAACCATTTGAAAAGGAATGGATGGGGGCGGGGTATGGCTTCTTTTGTCATTCACTTTAACCTCAAGCATGTTAACTCATGTAACAATTCATAATTCATTTATCCACTAAATATATATGCTGAATATCTACTATAATCTTTTGATCCTTTTTTTTTTTTTTTTTTTGCCTTTCTGAATACTAGTACAGCCTATTAATCTATGTGATTATTACTGTCCTCTCCATACTCAACTAAAGGTGTCTTTAAGCTGTCAGATTGTTTGGTTGTTGTTGTTGTTAATTAGCTTTCCCCACTAAAACAAAATATCCCACACAATGTAAAGGCAGAGAGATTATTTGGGCACATGGTTTCAGAGGTTTCAGTGCAGGCATGCTGCAAGAGGTTGCAGAGCAGGGCAGCTCACACCATGGCAGCCAGGAAACAGGGAGAATGCTGCTGCCAGCTAGAGTTTTCCTTTCCCCTTTCTAACACCTGGGCCCCCAGCCTACAGGATGCTGCCACCCACAGTCAGAACAGGCCTTCTCCCTTGGTGTCCTTGGAATACCCACAGACATATGCAGAATTGTACTTCACTAAGTTCCCAGTCCTTTATCCAATCAAGTTAGCAGTCAAGATTAACCATCATGATCCTCTTAGAAATTATAAATTATGACGTATCACGCTAGTCCCTGTTCAGTTTTCTGGCTATCTCTTTTGGAATTCAATACTGCTGACTCCTTAGTTCACTGTAGTCTCTTGGGGCTGGGAGATGCTTTCCTCATCTCTATTCAGGGCACAGACCTCCCAAGAGTTAGTGAGAGTGGGTAGTGGCCACATGTTTAATAAACTGAAGCAGACAAACGTTACACTTTTTCACAGACATGTTCAATCACACACATACAAAAATTGAGAAATGCAATAATTTCAGAAGACTGTTGATAATGTCCTGTCATTTTATAAATTTGCATTCCTCTTTCAAAAATTGAGACCATTCTAAAAGTGGACTCCGCTTTCAGGAGTATTCTAGAATGCTGGGTACTAAAATTCTGCTTCTCGTAGGAGAAACTGAGTGTCTTCAGCTCTTTACAAGAAGCCACCTCTCTCTAGCTTTGGTCAGCAAGAAGACCAGCTCAGGGCATCTCCCTGGTTTGATAGTCCCTTTCACTTTTCTTTTATTTAACTGGAGAAAAAAAAAAAAAAAAAAAACAGGCTAGGAAAAGTTGGTTGTTCTTGCATGTTCTCTTTCCATTTTTACATTTAAAAGAAACTATGCATCTATTCTTGTGGTGGAGCATAAGAGAATGAAAAAGGCTAAAGAGGCCTTTTGAATACAACCTCAATACAACCTATCAAAGACTGGCCAAAACAGTACAGTTTTGGTACCCAATGGGGAGCACACCCCCAGAATTTCCAAGAACATTCCCAGTGCTCAGCATCACCCCCAAGTTACTGAGGCTGTATCTTTGTTACCATTAATCATCCGTTCCACAGCCACATACCCTGCTGACTTCTGTGAGTTTGCTTATTTTTATTTTTAAGTCTAATTCTAGGTTTTGATCCTAACAGGCCACTATCTTGTGTAAGCAGTAGATAAAGTTGACTCCTCCATGGTAACAAATAAAAACTGTGAATGGCACAGCCCCTGCTGCCTATGGCCCGCCTTCCTATAGCAGCCATCTTGAGGCACTACTGCATTTTGAGGGTGGACACAGTTAAAATTTTCATGATGCTTCATTACCCAAGAGCTCACCGTTAGTGTAAATCTGGGCTCTAGACACAGCAACTTCAAGTTTGAAAGTAGACTAAAAGGCATCACTATAAAAGACTTGTGTTTGATGGAGGGTGGTGGCACACACATTTAATCCCAGCACTCAGGAGGCAGAGACTGATGGGTCTCTGAGTTTGAGGCTAGTCTGGTCTACAGAGTGGGTTCCAGGACAGTCAGGACTACACAGAGAAACTGATATCAAAATAACAAAAACAAACAAACAAAAGGTCTATTAGAAAAGCTTATATTTTAAAAATATAATGTGCTTCTTAAAATGTTTATTTAACTGTTAACATTAATAAAGCCTCACTGTAGAATTTCATATATGGATTTATTTTGTAAGCATAAAATCGTGATTTTCAACTAAAATGTTTTTTTGTTCATTTCATTCTGTACTTGCAGTTTTCTTAGTTTAGTTTGATGATGTAGCAATGCTAACCTATATTTGTATCTTAGAAAACATATATACACACATATATTAGTTACTTTTCTCATCACTGTGGCTACATCATAAAGTGGAGCAAGAGCTACATTTATATTCCCACCTTGTTATATAATCAATCTCTCTCTCTCTCTCCCACCCCTCCCCTGGCACATAGTTCCTTACACTCTAGGTATCTCAGAATGGTGAGAATATTTTTTGTATTGCAGAATCTGAGATGACTTGGGTCATGAGGCTAGCTGGTATCTGGGTCCTTGGATATTTTGACTAAGTATATGTGGCCAGTACAAAGCAGAAACAGAACAATTCCCAAAGCTCCTGCAGAGATAGGATTGCGTCTCTACCACAGTGGAAGGACAAAAGCTCACAACTCACAGGGCACTGGCAAGCCCAGACACTTTGCTGCACAGGAAACTTTTGGCATTAATGGTTCACATTGGTGAGGGGGGCGGGATTTATCAATTTCCATCTTAAATAAAAAAAAAAAAAAAGCAAAACCCAAGTAGGCAGAAAAAAAGAAAGAAATAATATGGATCAGAACAGAAAAATCACTGAAACCAAAAGGTGATGGCAATCAATAAAATGAATAAAAACAGAAAACAAAGAGATACAAATTACTAATACCAGGTAAGATCAATAGCATTACTTATCCTATCAATATTCAAAAGAATAATAAGAGAATGGCTTATCAATAAGTTATCAATGCATATCAATAATTCCTCTATGTCAATAATTCAAATGAACATATTTCTTGAAAACTATAAACCAAAATTCACTCAAGTAGATAATGTTAACATCTGTATATCTATTAAATACATTGAATTTATACTTAAAATCTTCCAACAAGGGAAATTTCAGAGCCTAGGATGGTGGCATATATCTTTAATCCTAGCCCTGGAGTAGCCAAAGCAGGAGGATCATGAGTTGGAGATCAGGCTAAGCTATATAATGAGATCCTGTTTAAAAACAAAAGCATCATTATACATGAAAAATATAGTTGATTCTTAATACTAAAGAAAAACTCACAGAGTTAGAGGCAGAAGGCTAAAAAATCAAAATAGGTTTCAGCTATTTGTAGAGATCTACATTTCGTTTCTTTTCTTTTTCTTTTTGGCTTTTCAAGACAGGGTTTCTCTGTGTAGTCCTGGCTGTTCTGAAACTTGCTCTATAGACCAGGCTGGTCTTGAACTCAGAGATCCACCTTCCTCTGCCTCCAGGGTGCTGGGATTAAAGGTGTATGCTACTACTGCCTTGCTACATTTCCCTTTCATATTTAATTATATATATTCTCACAAATGGTAGCTTTTTTCCTGATACTAAAACTATAAACATTTATATATGTATATATAAAGGTCATACCTGAATACTTATCCTTTAGGTGAGTTGCTAAGTCTGATGTCTTGACATAGGAGGATATATTTTTTTTAAATTTTGCTTTAAATGAAATTGCTCTTTTATCATCATCAAACAGGCATTCACAGGATGACCAAAGTGTTGTATGCAGCTCTAAGTTTTCCAGTATGCAATTGTGTTGGACAAAAAGGTACTTAAATTCCCAAATACAATCTTAAAACAAAAACAAACAAAAAGTCACCAAAATAAAAGCATCACTGCTCAGAATCAGATTAAGTAAAATAACCTAACTAAATCAGCTAAAGACAACTTCTATCACTAAAGAATTTGGGCCAAACAGACAAGATACAAATTAAAGCCATTGAATTTAAAAGCTACAGACTTATTTTTTTGAGAGTGTCTCCCTAGAGAGTCCCCAACTGGTTTTGAACTCTTATTCCTCTGCCTCTAACTACATATGTGCACCACCACACCTGACTAGATACCATTTTAATAATCTTTTCTAATGATTTCTTAAACCCCTAAACAACTGCCTTTTAGTATGGCATATTCTCCTTTGGAGATATATGGTTTTTATTAACTAGTTTTTTGTTATTGTTTGTTTATATTTTATGTATAAGTGCTCTGTTTGCCAGCAGAGGGCATCAGATCCTACTATAGATGGTTGTAAGACACCATGTGGTTGCTGGGAATTGAACTCAGGACCTCTGGATGAGCAGCCAGTGCTCTTAACCCCTGAGCCATTTCTCCAACAACAAGTTTTGTTTTGATTTTTTTAAAGAACATTGAAATGGATGTATTCTAATTCCCTCAGTAAGAATTGATTTTTGGACAGGCGGTGGAGGCGCACACCTTTGAGGCAGAGGCAGGTGGATGTATCTCTGTGAGTTCGAGGCCAGCCTCGTCTACAGAGCAAGTGTCAGGATAGGCTCCAAAGCTTCACAGAGAAATCCTGTCTTGAAAAAGAAAAAAAAACAACAAACAACAAACAAACAAAAACAAAAAAGAAGTGATTTTTGTTATTCAGAATTGACAAATAGGTCAATAAATCTATATAGATAGCATCATTAGATAAATATTATTAGATGGGTGCTGGGAACTGGACCTAGCTCCTCTACCAACAGCCTATAACTGGTTATCAGTACTGAGAAATCTCCTTTTGCTTTAGTATAATGCGCGGGGGGGGGGGGCGGGTATTTTACTTTGCAAGATATAATCCATCATTAAAGGAAGTAAAGGCAAAAATTCAAGGCAGGAGTATGAACAGAAACCAATGGGAGACCACGGTTTACAGAATTGCTCCCAGATTTCCTATACAGAATAGCCAACGCATTTAGGAATGGTGCCTTTCACAGGAGTAGGTCCTTTTACATCAATTAGCAATCAAGAGATTGCCCATAGACCAATCAAATGGGTCAATTCTTCAGTTAAGATTGTGTCTTCCCAGAGTGTGAAGTTCAATGAAGATTAGCCATCACATCTTTTCTTTAGGATATCTTAAGCATTCTACGAGCTTTTCTATTGGCCAAAAGTATACTGACTATACTTATATGCTAATTACATGCAGATATTTTACATTACCTATGATTCCAACAGTAACATCAACAATTTGATATTATATTATCATTTTCTTTAATTTTTTTTTTTACATCCCAATCAGTTTTTCCTCCATCCATTCCTCTTAGCTGTCCCCACCTCCTGCTTTTAAAGTCTATATTGCTATTGTTTTAAAATTAGAACTGTTGAGCTGTTGAAAGAATGCCCAGCATGACTGAGATTCTGGGTCTGATCCCCAGCACTGCATAAATTGAGCATGATGGTGCATACCTGTAATGCTAGCCACGTGAAAAGTGAAGACAGGAAGATCAGAAATTCAGTGTCATTCTCAACTACTCAGTGAGTTGGAGGTTAGCCTGGACTAGTCCCTGTCTCAATAACAACAAAAATCAGTCCTTACTGAGGTTATTTTAATAGGTGCTATTGTGTCTTAACACCGTTCTGTTATCATGATTCTAGAGAAGTTAGCTAAGTAAGACAGCTAAATTGCTTTATTGGTTATGGCAAACTTGAGGACATTATAGAAGACAAACTGTAATGTATTTCCACATCTGAACTGTGGATTTAGGATATAACTGGATTAAAAATGTTCACACAGACATAACTGTGACTTTGGATAATAAACAATCATATATTGAGTTATTTTCATAACTGCTTAATTAGCTATAAGAGTACTATTTCATAATTTGTTATGTATTTGAAATGGTAACTGCTTCTTAAAACAACTGCATAAAAATGGCATTTGATTCTGTACAGATTATTTTATGCTTAACTAATTATTCTTTTGTTTGCTTGTGACAGAGTCTAACATAGTCCAGACTGGCCTCAAAACACCTATGTAGTCAAATATAGCCTAGGACTTCTGATCCTTGTTCCTCTATCACCCATGTGCTAAAATTACAAGCATGTACCACTTGGCACAGTCCCATTACACTTAAGAAACATAATTTATGCTGCTAGTGTGCCCTCCTTAGAATCTAATCTGTGACCAATATGTGAGGCATACAAAGCATGCTAGCTTCCTACTAGCAATGCATATTTCAAAGGAATGTAAATTTGAAATTTCTTAATATTCTTCCAAAATATCAACTCCATTATTGTTAGTATTGAATAATAACTACTTGGTGATTATTTCGATTATATGAGCTAAGTTTGTTCTCTTTAAGAATATGTGAAAGCCAGTGCCTTCTATAGAGACTTATATGGAGATGGCCTCAAGAACTGCTAAAGGAATAAAAAGAAAATTAATAGTTTCTGAAAGTACAATCAGTTACTTAAATGATCCTTCAAATTTGTAATTTTTCTATTAAAAGGAATTGTCTTGAGGTATTGAAGCAGATGTTGAAACTTTAAAGTGATGCAATAAATAAATGTAGGTGTAATTAGTGAATTCAGCAAAAAGAAATTTATATCATAATTCCTGGATTTATAAGTTTTCAGTATTTACTAAGAAGCCATAGAATTATCTAGAGATACCAATAATTCCTCTTCTTACAACAAAATTCTTAACTCTAAAACCAGTCAAATTAAGAAAGGAGCAGTGTGTTTTGCTCCAACACCAATCTACCTCTGACCTACATTTTGCTTAGCATGCACTGGACTCGTGTTCACAGCTGAGATAGAATGGTCAGTGATCATGTCTGTCATCAATACATGTTTGTCAAATTTCACAAGTGGACAAACATCTGTCCCTATTTGATCCTAACATAAAAGTCAGGCTTATCTCAAACTCTAGTTGCCAGCTATTAATGATTAAGAGACTGTGTGACAGATCCTACCCTCCAGATAAGCACTTGATGTCTAAGTTTGGAATGCAACACTAACTCATTCAAGTACAAAATATAAATCAGGTGATCAATGTCTAATTATTTGGCAGAGTAAGGTAACTAAAAACCACTAATTAAACTCTCTCTGGTTGTTAAAATCAGAATTTCTCAGCAGCAAAGAAAGATACTGCACTAATTTTTAAAACATCCCTTTTAAGTTCATGTACCATGAATTATTAACTTGTGCTTTTAAACAATGTAGTTCTGGGTCGTAATTTTAGGCAAGTATTCTATAATGTCTAAGAGCTCACATTTTTACCTGGAATAAAACCCCAAAACATAGGAAGTAATTAATTCAATAGGAATTCTGACTTAAAAGACTTAACGTAATTGCCCTAACATTTTCCTTCTGACAGAGAGGAATTTGTTTTTATGAGCACTCTGGCTGAAAAAAACAAACTGCAGACACGTTTCCAGAATTATTTTGTTTTGTTTTGTTTGAGACAGGGTTTCTCTGTATTGCTTTGGAGCCTATCCTGGAACTAGCTCTGTAAACCAGGCTGACCTTGAACTCACAGAGATCAGCCTGCCTCTGCCTCCCAAGTGCTGGGACTAAAGGTATGCACCACCACCACCACCACCCAGCCAGAATTAAATTTTTAAAGAACATCTCTGAGGGGCTAAAAAGATGCCTCAGCAACTAAAAGCATGGACTGCAATTGCAAAAGACCAAATGTCACCAACAGCCACATTAGGCAGCTGTAACTCCAACTCTAGGGAATCAGATGCCCTTTTCTGGACTCCAGAGGCACCTGCTCTGACATGCAAATAACCAGACAGACAGACAGACAGACAGACAGACAGACAGACAGACAATACACATGCAATTAAAACATAACAAAATCTTTAAAAAAAAAACCATTATTTGAAGGAGATAAAGTAATTACAAACGACTTCTAGATAACTTATTTGTTGTAAGTATGAAATTACAGCAAGAGAAATTTGCAGAGGAGCATTTAGTCACTGTATTTCAAATGCTATAATCTCTTCAAAGACTGCACCTCAGACAAATAAACATTAATCATTTACCAAAGTATAAATAGGTTAAATGCTTTTTTTCCCAGTGTATTTACCTTTTTTCCTTTGAAGCTGAGTATACCAGGCTGCTCCAGGACCCCATAATACAAGCACATAATGTTGACCTTGAACCTGTTCCACAGTTAACAGAATTTTCCTTTGCTTCTGTCCTCTATAACTATATAATGCCTCTGGAAAGCAAAAAGGAACATTCTAGTTGGTATTACCTTGCTTGGATGACAACATAGCATCTCATGGTAAATACACAGTGGTGATTAATGCACTAAGATGGTCTTATATATTTTTTATAAGCTAAAACTAAAGAGGCACTCAATACTTACCTGTCAATACAGTGACATCCACTACTCTGAGTACTACATGGACTAATGTATCAGGCTGTAGCTGTTGCAATTCCACAAACTCTACAGTGTTCATTTTCTGATGCCGCCTCTGAGGCAAATCTTTGAGATAGGAATGTTTTGAAGACACATATGCCAGTAAGTCCTGAAGTATAAAATTAGCAACTATATTGGAACCTAAGAAACACAAAAATATGGACAAAGAAAGGCATCATATTTTGATGGTAATCACAAGTATGAAAACAACAGCTATGGTGGTTTGAGTAAGAATGACCCCCACAGGCTCACATATTTGAATGCTGAGTCATTAGGGGGTGGCAAACTCTTACAAAACAAAGCATTTGATTAGGACTTGCTTACAGTTTCAGAGTCCATTATCATCATGACAGGGATCATGGCAGCACACAGGCAGCCATGGGGCTGGAGAAGGAGCTGAGGGTTCTACATCTGGATCTGCAGGCAGCAGGAAGAGAGAGGGCCACTGGTCCTGGCATGAGCTTTTGAAACATCACTGCCTCCAACAAGGCCACCCCCCCTAATCCTTTTCAAGTAATGCCATTCCCTGTGTAACACATGCTTAAATGAGGGAGGAAGAAGCTTTATGCATGTGGTAGCTATGCTATGTGGAATTCAGTTGGGAAGAGAAGTGTGACCACTTTATAGCATCCGTGAAAGGCAGGTTTGGGAGAGTCTGTTAGGTAGCTTGTAAATATTCCAAGTAATGTGCTAAGGACTTGTTGATAAAGGACGGTTGTCATGAAAGCTGGGAAAGACAGGATTAAATTAGACTAGAGATTTGCAAGCCAACTAGAGAGTTTCAGGATCACATATACTAAAACTGGAACGACACAGAGATGATTAGCATGGCCCCTACCTGTTCTACAGAGGGAGTTCCAGGACAGGCTCCAAAGCTACACAGAGAAAACCTGTCTCAGAAAAATAAAATAAAAAATGGAAAATCTTGAGGCTGGCTACAACATATTGGGAACAGAGTGAAATTTTTGGAGATGATAATAGGTTCTATTGCCTAACAAAATCAATCATTATTTTTTGGCCTAAGCTGAGTAAAAACTAAGCTACATATTTCATAGAAATTAATGTTTTGTATGCATTTATATATCATAACATAAAACACAGTGCACAGAAAATACTATGCATAGTGTGAACAAAGGGTCCTGGAAAGAAGCTGAGTCTGCAGAGACAGGCTGATTTGCTGATTAGTATTTCAATTGTAAGAACAACCACTTATTCAGTCATAATACCATTTAAATGATTTTAATCTTCCTCTCCTAATGTTTATTTTTTAAGATTATTTTATTTTATGTATACGACTCTTTTACTGTGTACCACATGTGTTCCTGGTACCCACAGAGTGTGTTGGATCCCCAGGAACTGGGTTTTTAGATGATTATGAGCTACTATATGGATGCTGGGACTCAAACCCAGGACCTCTATACAAAATGTACTCTTAGCCACTAAGCCAAATTCCCCAGACCCTGTTTTTTATTTTGTTGAGGCAAACTTTACAACTTTACATGCAATAAAATATACATATTTTAGAAGCACTGACTGAACCACAAGATAGCTCAGCAGGTAAAGGAATTTGCTGCCACATCTGATGCCCTGGGTTTTAACCCCAGGACTTATATAAGAAGAGGAGCAATTGGCATGAGTTGTATTTTGAATTTTACACAGGTACTACCACCCCATGCAGACTAATTAAATAAATAAATAAAATATTTAAAATATGGATTAATGAGCTTTTCTGATGAAATTTAAATTCTCCTGAAGGGAGCTATGATCATAGATTTACGATCAAAAGAGAATGTTACCCAAATATACTTTGTTATTTTTAAAAATCAAGAGTTTATAAACTAATTTATGATTTTTTTTTCTCCCATTGAAATGCTCATCTGCAATCTACTCCATCTGCTGCACCAACACCTTATTATTTACTCATTCACCAGAGGATCAGCTACTAAGTGACAGGTGCTACACCAGGTGCTAAGGATACAGAGAAAAATCACATCACAATCTCAACACAGAAAGAGTTACTGATTGACCTAGAAACAGACATGACAAACATTCAGCATAGAATGTAAACTGAGGACAAGGCTGAATCTCAGTCAATTGTTTACCTAGCACTTGGGTGGCACTGGGCTCTATCCCTGGAACCATAAATGATCTGGAAAGATAGAAGAAGGGGGAAGGGAGGGCTAGGAAACGGAAGAAACGTTCCTGAAAACACATACACAGAAAAAGTAACTACCTAGACAGCAGCTGGCTAGAATCTCCAGGGAATAAACTGGAGAAAAATGTTTAACAGCTATGAGACGAGTAAAGTGATGGCTGTAAATCTCTAGTACAATAGCAAAACAAAACAAAAACACGCACACAGTCTATCCCAGAGGCATTAGTGTAGTCTGGGAATCTCCCTCCTCAGAGAGATGACTGGAGTTATGCTTAAGACAAAAAGCCTCAGAAAATAGACACTGTGCTTTCAGTAACAGCTATCTTAAAGAGAAAAAAAAGAAAGAAAAAGAAAGGAGGGAACAAAAGTTGTACATGACAACAGCAGAGGAAGAAGGGATATCCCAGGAAAACCCTCTACTCTCAGCATTTACCTGGAGCATCAGCAAGACCCCGATTTAAAAAGAGCTCTAGCTTCAGTAGCTCTGTGCTTAGACCCTCAGTGGATCACATTCCCAGGACACTCAGAGTAAATGTTATGGGGCTAGACTCTGAATTCCGGCCACAAGAATACTTCTAGATTGAGGAAAGGAAACGGGACCAAAAGTCCACACAGCTCAGGCTGGAGAGATGATGGCTCAGTGGTTACGAGAACTGGCTGCTCTTCCAGGGACCCGAAGTTCACTTTCAGAACACTCATGGCAGCTCACAACAGTCTGCAGCTCCAGTTCCAGGGGATCCAGTGCCTCCTCTGGTTTCTGCAGGCACTTAATGCACATGGTGTGCAGATACACATGCAGGCACACACACAGGCAGAACTCATCTACCTAAAATAAAATATAAATCCTTTAAAAGAATACAGCTCAATGAAGGAAATCCAGCCAGAGATAGAACTTGAAGTGTGACAAAGACACAGGGTCCAAGCAACATGCCAGACACCAGAAATAACATCCCAGGAAGGAGCATCATTCTCAACAGGACCCCTGAGTGACTACCTGAGGTATGACCAGCATCTATAGCCATACCTGCTGTAAGTGGTTTGAAAGAAAATGTCCCCCAAAGAGAATGTTGCTTTGTTGGAATAGGTGTGGTATTATGGGTCAAGTGTGTCACTGTGGAGGCAAACGTTGAGGGTTCATATATGCTCAAGTCATGCCCAGTGACACAGTCTACTTCCTGTTGCCTGAATATAAACATATAGCAGCTCCTTCTCTAGTACCTGCAAGCCACCATGCTCCCTGCTATGATGATGATGGACTAAACCTCTCAAACTGTAAGCCACAACCTCAATTAAATGTTTTTCTTCGTAAAAGTTGCTGTGGTCATGGTGTCTTTTCATGGCAACAGAAATCCCAAGACATCATGAAGGACCACCTACTGACAGGACCAAGATCTGTGATCCAACCTCAGTCTAGCAAAGGACTGCCTAGGCAAAAATGGCATGCACATCCTGACCAAGGAAGGAACACAGGAGGGGAGACCAGCATCTATGACCAAATTCACAATGAACTGCCCAATGACACCTCAACTATACCACAATCAGGCTCTGCTTGAACTTAAAAGTGCTTCCCTTGAAAAAATCCATCCAATAAAAACAAAACAAAGAAAGATCCAAGCAATAAAATAAACCCAGATTCATAAATCCCAATACAATAATATAATCACATATTTACATATATATAAAAACAATGCAGCACAAATCTTCCAAAAATCACTAATCCTCAAGTAACAGCCTCCAATGAGAGAGAACTAGATGACATCCTAGACAAAGAAATCAAAGTCAAAAAAAAATTCCTGAATGAATCCCAAAACAACACAGAGAGAGAGAGAGAGAGAGAGAGGAAGAGAGAGAGAGAGAGAGAGAGAGAGAGAGAGAGAGGGAGAGAGAGAGAGAGAGAGAGAGAGAGAGAGAGAGAGAGAGAGAGAGAGAGAGAGAGAGGGAGAGGGAGAGAGGGAGAGAGGGAGAGAGAGGACTGAATAAAATAAGAGTAAGGTCATACTATATAAAATATAGAAATATTTCATAAACAGAACTAAGGGAAAAAACCAAATTGAAATAAAGGAAATGAAAGCAGCCATTTAATTAAAAACCTCAATATAAACCTCACCAACAGAAAAGACAAATAGAGGATAGAATAAGCTTACAGGCAATGGAAGAATTCGAACATTCTAAAAAGGACAAAGACAAAATAGTAAGAAGGCAAGAATGGCACTTTCAAACCACCTGGGATATTAAAAAGACAGAGAAAATACTTTTTTTTCAATTTAAAACTTGTGAATTGTTTATTTCATATTTTTCTTTTTTTCTTTAAATTAAAAAAAAATCTTATTTTACATACCAATCCCAGTTCCCTCCCCCCTCCCATTTTCCCATTCCTTCCACCACCACCACCATTCTGCCACTCCCTCCTACCCCCCCCATCCACTACTCAGGGAAAGTGAGGCCTCCTGTGGGGGATCATCAAAGTCTGTCACATCATTTGGGGCAGGACCTAGGCCACCCCCACCACCCACCCTCTACCCCCTCACCCCTCTGTATCTAGGCTGAGAGAGTATCCCTCCATAGGGAATGGACTCCCAAAATCCATTAGTACACTAGGGATAAATACTGGTTCCACTGCCAGAGGCCCCACAGACTGCCCAAACCTCCCAACTGACACCCACATTTAGGGGATCTGGTTCGGTCTTATGCTGGTTTCCCAGTTGTCAGACTAGGGTCTGTGACCTCCCACTTGTAGAAAATATTTTCAACAAAATTATAGCCAAACATTTTACTCAATTACAGGAAAATATGCCAATCCAAACACAAGAGCCATTTAGAACATTAAACAGACAAGATCAGCAAACAACTTCCTTCATCACCCTATAATTAAGCTACTGAATATATGGAACCAAGAAAGTATATTGAAAACAGCAAGAAAAAAGTACAAAGGCACATACAAAGATGGGCCCATTAAGCCAGGCAGTGGTGGTACATGCCTTTAATCCCAGCACCTGGGAAGCAGAGGAAGATGGGTCTCTGTGAGTTCAAGGCCAGCCTGGTCTACAGAGCAAGTTCCAGGACAGCCAGGGCTACACAGAGAAACCCTGTCTCAAAAACAAAACAAAACAAGAAAGGCCCATTGAAATAATAGACTTCTCAAAAGAAACTTTAAAAGTGATGCTAACTCAGACTATTATACAGGAGAAGCTATATGTCATAACCGAAGGAGAAAGAAGGAAGAAACAATTCCCTTAATAAAATCAGGCTAAAAGAAATTCATGACCACTAAGCTAGCTCATTATTTGGACTGAAGAAAAAGACACATGTACCACTAAAACCAAAGGAAAGAACAAAGAGAGGAAATAGAAAAATACCAACCACTATGCAATCGACAAACATGGCAGAACTAATACTTTTCAGTAATAACTCTTAGTATACAGTTTCAATTCCTTAGTCAAGACACACACTAACAGAACAGATTAGAGGTTAGGTGTATTGGCTGGTTTTCAATGTCACCTTGACAGAATCTTGAATCGTCTGGGAAGTCTCAGTGACTATCTAGACCAGGCTGGCCTGTGAGCCTGTCTGTAGGGATTGCCTTTATTGTGTTCACTTATGTGGGAAGGAAGACCCATGTGGGCTTTCCTTAGACTTGGTCCTGAACTGCAGGAGAAAGTGTGCTGAGTGACAAGCACACGTGCATTCACTTCTCTCTGTTCTTGACTGCAATGATGTAACTAAATGTTCTAAGTTTCTGCCACCTATAAAGTGGAACTGTGAACTAAAATAAACCCTTTCTCCTCTACAGGGTATTTTGTCACAGCAAAATACATGAAATTAGGTCAGCAGGAGACATCTATTTGTTGCCTCCATGAAATGGACCTCACCATAAAATGGCACGAATACCATAGGGTGAAAGGGGTAAAGATATTCCAGGCAAACAGAGCTAGGAAACAGGCACCTGCCACTATTCAAATACCTGACAAAGTAGACTTCAAAACTAGCCAGAGGCAATGAAGAAGGCCACCTCAAACTGATTAAGTGAAAAATCCATCATAAGGAAATTGTAATTCTAAACATATATACAAACACAGGTGTAACTAATTTCATAAAACAAATAATACTAAATGTAAAGCCACAATTAACTCTAGCACATTCAATACCTCACTCTCAAACTGACAGATCACTCTGGAAAAAAAATAAAAATACACAAATAAACAAAGAACTATCTGAATTAAATGAGATCACAAATCAAATGGACTTAACAGACATTTAAACACTTAAGAGAATAATTCTCAGCCCATGAAACCTCCTCTAAAAGAAATCATATATTAGACACAATGCAAGTATTGAGAAATAGTAGGACAATCTCAATTATTCTGTCTTACATATAATCACATAAATCTAAAATCAATAGCAAGAGAAACCCTAGAACATATACCAATTCATGAAGTTTAAAAAACACACTACTGAAGAGTGGATATTTTTTTAGATTTACTACTATATGTTGTTCAAAGATTTTGTAAACAGTGAATTCCTTTACTTGTTATTGGGTGTCCCAATCCAGAAATCCAATTGATTTTCATGTTTACCTTATATCTACATACCATGCTAAACTCTCCCATTAACTCTCATAAGTTTTGCAGAAGAAAGTCTTAATATATAAGCCATCATATCATTTATTAAAAAAATATTTTATTTCTTTCTAATCTGTATGTATCTTTTCTGTATTTTAGTACACTGGTTAATGCCTCTAATTAATGTTAGTAAGAGTGGTAATACAGTTTTCTTATATTCCACACTCTATACCCTCTAATGTGAATATTTCACATGCCATACAATAAAGATTTTTACTTTATTATTCCATTAATAGTAACACAATAAAAATATATTAAATATGGGGACTGAAAAGATGGCTCAGTAGTTAAGAACACTGGCTGCTCTTCCAGAAGACCAGGGTTCAATTTACAGCACCCACATGGCAGCTCATACGTGTCTGAACTCCAGGTCCAGGGGATCCAACACCCCCACACAGACATACATATAAGCAAAACACCAATACACATAAAATAAAAATAAAATTTTAAATATGTGTATATTATATACCAAATGGGTCTTTATAAATACTTAAAGTATTTGTTTCACAAGCACAATTAATACTGCAAAGTCATACTATAAAAAATTTAAAGATAATTAAAAATAAAAATACATTAAATTTTTAAAATATCCTCATCAAATATCCTCACCAACTATAAAGAATATGGGGTAACAGAAATACATTAAAGATGCCATGAATCATGATGGGAAATTGAGATGGCTTATACATGACATTTGTACATCCTACCCACAACAAAGTATACACCTTTACAAGAAACCATCAGTCTTTTAAGTTTCTGGATTCTCCTCCATGCATTTTCATTTTCATTCTACAAATTAACAAAGCTACACATATCTGACTCTTGCTCTTCCTTACATGGGCAGAGAAAATTACATACACTTCTGGGAGCTTTGTGTTTTTATGTAACTTTTATCAGTCATCCTTTTTCAATCTGCATTTTCTATTATGTGAATGTACCATAATGTAATCATTCTTGTTTATGAGCATTTAGAGTTTCCAACACACACACACACACACACACACACACACACACACACACACACACACACACACTATAATTTTGTAGCTAATGCCAAACCCCTCCAGAAGGGTTGTGGAGTTCACATTCTCAGGATTAAATGTAAGAGCCCCTGTCTCTCCATAGCTTCACCAATAGAATGTATTGTCACATATTTAATTTTGTCAGTCTAATAGGAAAGAAGCTATCATTTTAAACATTATTTATATTTATTTACTTATTCTTAAATGGTGTGCCTGGATGTACACCTGTGCACCACATGAGTGTCTGGTACCCAGTGAGGTCAGAAGAGGGTGTCAGTCATCTGGAACTGGAGTTACAAATAATTGTGAGACACCAATATGGGTGCTGGGAATTAAACCCAGGTCCTTTGGAAGAGCAGAATGTGTTAACTGCTGAGCCCTCACTGCAGCTTTTAGAACTTCTTTGTATTAGAAATATTAACTTTGGGCTTGGACTGGGACTTGGCAGTGGTGTTGCACACCCTTAATCCCAGCACATGGGAGGCAGAGACAGGTAGATCTCTACCTGCCAGCCTGGTGGTCTACAGAGAGAATTCCAGGACAGCTAAGGCTACACAGAGAAATCTTGTCTTGAAAAACCAAATCTTTACTGTAGTACACCTTGTAAAATGTTTAATAATTCAGTTTTCCTTTTATAGTGTTTTCCTACAATATTTGCTTCTTTGATTTTCCATTCTTCCGTATCAAATTTTATGTACCATAACATAGCTTGTTGTTATTTTACTTTTTTGAATTGGGTTGAATTTATATATTAACTTTTGGAGATTAACACTATAATGTTGAATCACATCCATGAAACAGGTCGTCTTTTCATTTACTCGTGTCCTTATTTCTTTCTGGAATATTTAAATTTTTCCCTCACACACTTTGAGAGAGAGAGAGAGAGAGAGAGAGAGAGAGAGAGAGAGAGAGAGAGAGAGAGAGAGAGAGAGAGAGAGAGAGAGAGAGAGAGAGAGAGAGAGAGAGAGAGAGAGAGAGAGAGAGAGAGAGCCTATGCATGTTGGTATGTATGCAGCACATAAACAAGTATGTGTGTGCATTTAGAGGCCAAGGGTCAACACCAGTCTTTTATTGCTCTCCACATTAGGTTTTTGTTAGTTTATTGGCTGGTTTGCTTTTTGTGACAGGGTTTCCTTCTTTAATAATTTTCATTTAAATTTGAAATAAACTTGTTTTACATGTCAGTCACAGTTCCTGAACCCTCCCTTCCTCCCCTGCTCCCCCGCCCTGATCCCATCCCCTTTCTACTCCACAAGGGAGGGTGAGGCCTTCCACGGGGAATCTTCAAAGTCTGTCACATCTTTTGGAGAGGGCTTAGGCTGAGGGAGTATCCCTCTATGTGGAACGGGCTCCCAAAGTCTATTTGTACACTAGGGATAAATACTGATCTACTACCAGAAGCCCCATAGACTGCCCAGTCCTCCGAACTAATACCAACATTCAGGGGTTTGGGTCAGTCCTATGTTGGTTTCCCAGCTGTCAGACTGGAGTCCATGAATCCCCCTTGTTCAAGTCAGCAGTTTCTGTGGGTTTCTCCAGCCTGCTCTTGACCCCTTTGCTCATCACTCCTCCCAGTCTGCAACTGGATTCCAGGAGTTTGGCTCAATGTTTACCTGTGGGTGTCTGCTTCTGCTTCCATCAGCTATTGGATGAAGGCTCTAGGATGGCATATAAGGTACAGATTTGGTTTTTTGTTTGTTTAATTAATTTTATATTCTGCTAACCATAGAATTCTTTTACTATTTGAATTAGTCTTATCTTTTATTTCCTTGGAAATTTCCAGGCATGTTGCATCAGAGCATACATAGAGACTTAATTGCACTGGATAGAAACTCTAGTATAAGAGGAACAGCTCCAAATGTGGACATCTTTATCTCCTTCCTGATACTGTAAAGTGCTGAAAGAACTTTTTCTTCTTTAATTAGATATTGGCAGGCTGAGGATGTAGTAGTGCTGACAGAACGCTTCTCCAGAATTCACAGGCCCCTGCTTCAATCCCCAGAACCACATAAAACCTGGTATGCCACATGAGGCACAGGCAGAAGATGTAAACAACAAGATCAGAGGTGCAATTTTCTTATCTAATAGCTAGTGTGTTTAAATTTTATATCGTTAATGAAGTCAACTTTAGCTGTTGTTCCCTAAAACTTTCTATAGCTAGAATTAAAAAAAGCTTTTTGTTAGTTTTGATTTGTTTCAATGATAATTTGTGCCTTAACTTTATTTTGTATATTTATACTTTATTTTTTTCTTAATCAAATTAGTCAACTGACTTATCTCCTTTAAAAACAGGACTCTGGTTTATTATATTGTTTTATGAGTCTAATTTCTGATTTATGTTATGATTTTATATTTTTGGGTTTCTATGACTTGGTTGTTTTGTAAATTTTCTGAGCTTGGAATTTTATTTCTATTCTTTCATTCTTATTGATATAAATGTTTGACTAAGAATACTTGTCTGTTAGCTGCTTTAACTTTAGCTTCTGTGTTTTAATACATATCACAGTTATTACCTCTGTAAAATTTTGTATCAGTCCTTTAAATCCAAAATTTGTTTTAAAAGTTTTAAAACTTAAAACAGAACCTGGTTTTGGTTGTGGTTAAACAATTAATGACAGTTTTACAACACTTTGGTAAGCGTGGATGTTTCACTTCTACCTGATGGAAGTTAATGTTTCTAAAGATGCAGCATGTTCTATATGACCTTATCTACATACATACCTAATTTATGGAGTACATTAATTAGATCTTCTTTAATTAGTTTTGTATATTAGAGCTGTCTCGGGCCATTAGGGAAGGACTCCTCAAGGAGTTGCAGTACACATCTCTCAAAAGAAATTACAGTTTTTTCAAAATAGAATGACTACAAACGTTGACAAGGGAAGAGAAAAACTGTAAAAGGTATTACTAGTATGAATCCTACATCATTTATTTCTATGGTGCTAGAGATCAATTCCAGGATGATGTACATGCTAGGTCAGTGCTCTACCACAGTGCTGCATCCCCAGCTTCATTGTCTTTATTTACTAAAATTTATTACATAAAATTATACATATTAACGTGATGCCACTCAATGCTTTAATGCATGCACACATCATAAATGTTCAAATCAGGTTAAACTGACCTATCTCCACATACATTTCTTGTTTATAGTGAAAACATTTCAAGTACTTAATTGTAGCTTTGTTACCGTACGCACTATTTCTTGTAATCACCCTACTGTGTAACAGATCAGTACATATAATAATTTTTCTTATAAATACACTAAGACATGCCAATAAGGTTGTACTATATTCCTACCAAGTGGTTGTATTTATTTATTTATTTTGCAGTGCTGGAGATTAACTCAGAGTCTCTGATTTTATCTACTTTTTTTGTTAAGTATCATTGCCTAAGCTGGCCTCAACTTAATAATATTCCACATCACCTTCCCAAATATCATTTTAGGCTATGATTGATTTCAAGTATGTGATAGTCCACATGGCTTGCTCATTCATTCATTCATTCATTCATTCATTCAAAGGTGTTAGAGATCAAACACAAAGCTTTGCACAGAGTAGGCAAGCCCTTGTGCTTACCAGTGTGCTATACCCCAGCCTATGGGAGGACTTTAAAATAGTAGAACCACAATAGAAAATAGTTTAGTAATTCCTTATAAAACTATGTATGTAACTGGAGTCCAACCCAGAAATTACACCCTAGAAATCTGAGTCACAGAATGAACATTTATGTTCACACAAAAATCTATACTATTAAAAACCTCAATTGGGAAATAATTCAAATGTTCTTCAACAAGGGAATGATTATGCAAACAATAGTCGATCCATATAACAGAATGCTATTCAACACTGAGAGAAGTTACTCTTGGTATATGCAATGGTCACCAAAAAAGGAAGCTAGTTTTTCAGCAATAATAGAAAATGTTCCAAACTACATTTGTTGACTATGAGTCAACAGCATTTTTAATTATCTCAAAGACTCAGAGGCTCAGATATTACACAGGTGAACTTCACAAGTTTGTAGAATGACTAAGAACATTGTCTTCTTTTTTATATCTACATTTTTTTCTGTAGATATAAACCACAGCATCTCAGACAGAACTCATTAAATACTAAGAACCACCACTCTGCAGACCCCCTAAGCAGAAAATGAGACACAAACCACAATACTTCATGTAACTGATAACATACAAGTTCATCTTTTTTTCTCTCTCTCTCTCTCTTCCAAGCACACAGCAGTCATCTGAGGCTGAACACCCTCCCCGCTGCTTATCCTTACCACAATCATCTTTTAAAGTTCTATTTTCAATTCATTTTTAAAGACTGATGGTAGTGCACAGGTTTAGCACTGGGTGGGACCCTATGTTCAATTTTAGTAATGCAAAAAAATCAAAATAAATGAGTTTCAATTTCATCTTACAAATGAAAATGTTTACAAAACATAAAAATCATTTTATTGAGATCATTCCTAATATATTTGTTTGCAGACTTACAGTAGATTTACAGTAAGGTAGCACTCCAATAACTTCACCGTATATCAAAAATATAATAGATATACCTAATCCATCATCTATCCCTGCTTAGCAACCCAGAACAATGTGAGGTCTCAGCGGTTTACCTTACAATCAGCTGACTGTGAGCCATAGCTCTCAGCCACTGGCAGCATCACTAGTCTAGAAAAGATGGAAATCCAAAGTACGCTCATACTGGTTTTGTACCATCCAAAAGCCAAAAAGTCATGAATTGAAACATCCTAAATTCAGCACATTCAAAATATGTCTTACATTTTTCAGGCTGGACATGTGGATAACTTCCAAGATTTAATAACTGACTCGTAAATGTTGATTGGAGTACTGTCTCACCAACCCATTGATCCTCATAAACAGTAACATCTAAAAACAGAACAAAACAAAAAACGAGTCATGCCATGAACTCCTTTTGACTATGGTTAACTTATTAAACACACAGTAGTAACTAATCATAGCAAAACATTATGCATAGATCTCACACACTAGGCAACTAGAGTTTTGAGTTTGTGCCAGCAAGTTATACACATGACAACAAGAAAATGTACACATACACAAGAAAATGCTATACTCTTCCATTGGGCTGCCATCAGTAACAGAATTAGTTTATTCAGTTTCAAAGGCTGCCATTGTGGGGAACTTGCCTGAACTCAACACCACTGCACTGGGCCACAAGACAAGGTCATTTATCCATGCTGGGCCAAAAGTGAATTATGGTACAGATCCTTCATTAATAGACTGAGAATCTATAATGGATGTGTTCATTGGGCTGCTCAGTTTGGTCATATGCCATAGTGGCTTAACTCGGGGAAAAAAATACCAGATATAAATATCATGGATCTGACTGAAGTAGCCCTCTTGATGTAGGGAACTTATGGAATTCATATCACACATTCAACTTGATTGCTTTTAATGTGTTAGTCATATGGTGACAAGCACCATAGAAACACTGAACTGCACTGAATAGTACCAGCAAACATCACAGCCTTCTGGAAGCTAGAGTCCAGAATATCAAGAGTGAAACAACATTTGATTTGGCAAAGAGGAAAAAGCACATGGATGATTGATCATTCACAAAAGGCAAGGCAAGGATACAACTAGCTTTCCTTAGAAAGCTCGAAGTTAATAAGGAATGTTGTCAGAAAACAATGCTAGGAATTCCCTTCCTAGTTATTAGGCTGGTTGGCTTATAGCAGGCCTAAATACTGATTCTTGTCTCATTAAAGAGCTATGTGGTTTTGGGTTACAACTTTTTCAGTCCTTTTTTTAATCTTTCAATGCATTGTCTCTTGAGATATACTTGGTACCCAGTTTCTAAATGTGACATGTTGTTCTGTTTAGGGAATGATGTTAACTTTTTATTTGTCTTCTATTCCTTGCCAATAGTTATATACTATTCTGCAATCCTGGAAAAATTTAAAAATCAGATCCAGGGATTTTTAAAGCTAAGGAAGAACAAACGAAAAAAATAATAGCTGAACTATGAAGACAAGATGTCTGGATTCCAGCATATTCTGCAGTACCTGTACGATTCAGAAACCAATGAATTACAAACACTGTGGTGCGTCCAACTGCTTAAAGTGAAATTTAATCATCATTGCACACGGATGGGTAACTGTGTAGGTATAAGTAACCACAGATACTTTATTCCTACTTGCAATGATCTCCTGGAGGACTAATGATTGTATTTCTTACTGAGGACTTGTCTTACATTTGCTTCCTACTGCTGTGATGAAGACCATGACCAAAGCAGCCCAGGGAAGAAAGGGTTTAACTTAATCTTTCAGCTTACAACTTTTCATTGAAGGAAGCTGGGCAGAAACGTGGTGCAGAAACCTGGGGGCAGGAACTGAAGCAGAGACCAGGAGGGGACTGCTTACTGGCTTGCTCTCCACAGCTTACTCTCCACTGCTTGCCCAGCCTGCTTTTTTATACAATCCAGGACTACCTGCTCAAGAATGGCACTACCCACAATGGGCCAGGCCCTTCCACACCAATCCACAGTGAAGAAAATGCCCCACAGGCATGCCTACAGGCCAATCAGATGGGGGCATTTTCTGAACTAAAGTTCCCTCCTCTCTGGTGACTCTACAGTCTGTATTAAGTTGATAAAAAAAAAAAAAAAATACTTAACCAACACAGGACTTCACTGTGAAACCAGCTACATCACAGATGGATATCAGACATATAATATTCAAACTATTTCAAACAACCACATGTTCACCTTGAAATACACACACACATATATATTTATATTTGAGACTGGGTCTCACTATGTAGTTCTGGTTATGCTGGAACTCACTAAGTAGACCAATCTGTGATGGGTCTGACTCTACCTCCTGAGTGCTGGTATCAAAGGCATCAGCTACCAAGACCAGCTGTTTTAGGTACTTCCAAACAGCTTTTCATTTCATGTTGGGGACTATATTACTCATATGTCATATACACCAAATATCACATTCAAGTGTTACTACAAATAAAAGAATGATGGGATAGGGATATAACTTAATGGCAGAGTGTTTTCCTAGCATGGTGTGGTCCTAAATTCTTAGGGTGAAAATGAAACAAAATGGTTTCACCATACATAGTAGCATGCCTATAATCCTAGTACTCACTCAGTAAGCAGAAGCCAGATGACTACCATGAGTTTGAGGCTAGCTTGGACTATAGAGTAAGACTCTGTCTCAAAAAATAAAAAGGGGAGCAGGGTATGTTTATACATATCTTTAATCCTAGCTCTCAGGAGGCAGGCAGATGGCTTTTTGAGTTTGAGGTTAACCTGATCTACAGAGAGTTGCAGGACAGCCAGGGATACACAGACAAACCCTATCTTAAAAAAAAAAAAAAAAAAAAAAAAAGGCATTCATAAAAATAATAATCTAACTGTCCTATAATAGAAAAAAACAGTTAAATAAATTCTAGCAGTCATTTGTTACCTATTTATAAACAATTATATGGATGTTAGGCAAGAAAGAAAGAAAGAAAGAAAGAAAGAAAGAAAGAAAGAAAGAAAGAAAGGAATAAAGAAAGAAAGAAAAATAGGTAACTGGGCTGTTTCTACTTACCTAGAAAAGGTCTATGAGAAGATCACACAGTGAATGACCTTAAGATAAGATGGCCTTGATTAAAAGTGACCACAGTAGAGGTCCATTCAGTCACCTCTTTACTATTGGGGAAACCTAACTTCTTCAATACCCCAAAATTCCAAATTTGGCAAATAGTCCAAAAAAGCAAGAACGCAAGGTCATCCTCAACTGAATAGAACAGCAAATCCAAGGCCAGCCTGGACTACATGAGACTGTCACAAAACAAGGAACAAAAGGCCATCAACATCTGTGCCTGTTCCTTCAGTAAGATTAACGTACACAGCACTACTGGAGTGAGTGGTAAAAACGCTGTCTTTTCATAATAATACCTCGGGGAAAGTTAACAAGACATATATAAACAACATAGACATAAAAGGACCAAAAGAAGCCTGGCAGTGCTGGTGCATGACTTTATGCCCAGCACTCTGGAGGCAGAGGCAGAGGCAGGAGGTGGATCACTGAGTTTGGGGCCAGCCTGGTCTACAGTTCCAGGACAGCCAGGGCTACACAGAGAAACCATGTCTTGAAACAAACAAGACAGCAAAAAGGAGCCTCAGACAGGACTTCAACTGTCACATGATGGATGATCTTGAGAAACAACAAGGCTTCTTAAAGAGAAATGAATGGGAAGGCAGCACGGAACAAAGAAGGGAACTAAAGTCCACAGAAGGACACACTGTCACACATCCAGGGAAGGAGAACAGCAAAGAAAGTCCTGGGAGGCAAGAAACAGAAAACGCAGCTTTACAAAGCAGTCTACCACTATACTTGATGACCTTACCTGTAAGCACAATTATATCCCCAAGAAACACTGTAAGTGCCCAAAATGCTGCAGTCCTCCACAGAACAACTCGCTTCTTCATTTCCGATTGATCGATTACTACAATTGTTGCTAATGGCACTTTAGAACCAGAATTTGGTCCAGATTTTACACTTATTTCCTTCACATTATATGTGTTTAGCACCATGACTAAGCAGTTATACTTCTGACTTTTAGAGTCACAATGTTTTATTAATGATATTTTTTTGATGGTCTTACATTCAGACATGGTCCTCTGCGACACTGCTGTGTCTGACTCTCCTGTATTAGAATCCATCCTTGGTTTCTTGGACATTTGATAGGCTTCTGAAAGAGCTTTAGAATGATGGGAATTATCTTTAGAGGACCTGCTTCCTTTAGCAGCATTGAGGTGGGAGGTACTTAGTTGGGAACACAGTATCCCTGAGCTACACAACTCAATGCAAACCTCACTTGGTGGCAGGTTTGTTTCATTACTGAAAAGATCTCTCGAGCTCATATTATCCTCAAGACTTTTTCCAGGGTTTCTGTGAACATGACTGCTTTCTGATTCAGGAAAAACAGGACTAAAAAGTTCCAGGGAATACACCTGGCTTTTCTCACTTCCAGATCCTTCTTCAGAATCGTCACTGGGCTTTACAAGATTATCTTCAGCAAGTTTTCCTTCTGGACTTTCTGTAGGTTTCATCTCCATGGTTATAGTCTCTTTATTTAAGTGATCTTGTCCTTTATTATTCCCTTGAATTATAAAAGCACACTGGCTGGAGGTCATTATACTGAGAAATTCAGTGTCGGTAGATATTGTCTGGTTTGAAGTCTTCCCACCTGTTCCCTTGGACTCTGGCTCACACCTTGTGCCAGAGGAAAAGATCTCCGGACTCTGTCTTTCACGTTCACTTGGCACAGGATTTGTTCTCACAGCTTCTGGCCCTATATTAATATGTCCAGTACTACAATCCAAATCCAATGCAGCTGTACATTTATGATCTAATGCAGACAAATCTGCTTGAAAGTTCTGAACACAGGGATTTGACTGGTTTTTAGACTGCTCATCTACAATTTTCTTATTTTCACACTGAAGCTTTTGATTTTTTTCTTCTTCAGGTAAATGCTGAGCTTTGTCCTTAAATTCACATGATTGCACATTAGTCATATGACTCTGGCCTGAGGGGTTAATCTTCTGGGATGTTACACTATGTGTTTCAGAAGCAGAACAGATGAAGCCATCTTCCACGTGCACAGTCTTATTCACATAAGTTGTTAAAAGGTCATCACTAAGAAGAGCTGGAGGGCCAACAGCTCCTGGCACTTGGTAGTCTTGCAGATTTTTAAGCTCCTGGTTTTCACCCTTCAGATCTGGAGACTGCTGTCTGCAAAAAAGTTGGATTTGTTCCCAGGCATTGGCAGTGGACATTAAGGAAGTTGTTCCCTGTGATACTGTCATTTTCAGAGGAGCAACTGGAGCACCCCAAAAAATGTGAACATGAGATCCTCGACTCATAATTTCTGATAAAAGATAAAAATTCAAATTAATTTATTAGTATATTCTTCTATATGATGAAAACAAAACATTAATCAAAAACATGCAGTTTAGTCTGGTATACTACATAATTATAAAATTAATAAAAAAATTATAAGGAAATCAGACAGTTGGTAGTGGCCAGCTTCATTTACAGAGAAAGTTCCAGGACAGCCAAGACTACAGAGAGAGTGAGAGAGAGAGAAGAAGAAGGGGGAGGAGAAGGAGAAGGAGAGGAAGAGAAAGAAGAAGAGGAAAAGGAAAGAAAAGAAGAAGAAAGGAGGAAGAAAACTAAGGAAGAAGGAGGAGGAGGAGGGGGAGGTAGCTCTTCCTGCTGCCTGACATTGTAGATGTAGAACACTCAGCTCCTTCTCCATTACCCAGTCTGCCTGCATGTTGCCTTGCTTCTCGCCATGATGATAATGGACTGAACCTCTAAACTCAGAGTATTGAACCAGCACCCACCAGGAGAGATGAGTGCCAGGCCTTCTACCCACCTTGCCCTGTTGGAGTATCATGACCCACAGTCCCCAGTACTATCCTGCCACAGAAACCCCCAGAGAGACCTGGAGGCAGGCCAAACCATCCAGCATCTGCCGTCATTGGAATCTTGGACCGGCCTGTACTCTCTGGGAGAGAACCTTCGATCCATACTCACCAAGAGAGGAAGAGACCCCACCTGCACCCACAGGAAGAAGGGGTGGGAAGACAACAGTATAAGAACACATTTAACAACAGAAAACTAATAAGACACCACCAGAATCTAGGGATTTTAAACCAGCAAGACCTGGACATCCCAACGCAGATGAAGCAGAAGACAATGACACTAAAAATAACTTTATGAAAATGATAGAGACCCTCAAAGAGGAAATGAGAAAATCCCTTAAAGAAATGGAGGGAACAAAACAAAAAATGAAAGAAATGGAGGAAAAGACAAACCAAAAAATGCAAGATCAACACATCTCTCAAAGAAAGCAAGAAAAGCCAAGGGGGGGGGGGAACAGATGAGGGCAACAATTCAAACAGTTCAAGACCTGAAAACTGAAATAGAGACAATAAAAATACTTGGAACTGAGGGATTGGTGGAAATAGAAAATCTGGGTAAACGATCAGGAACTACAGATGCAAACATAAACAACAGAATACAAGAGATGGAAGAAAGAATCTCAGGTGTTGAAGATCCACTAGAGAAAATAAATTCATCAACCAAAGAAAATCTTAAGTTCAACAAATCCCTGCCACAAAATATCCAAGAAATATGGGACATTGTGAGAAGACCAAACCTAAGAAAAATAGGAATAGAAGAAGGTGAAGAAACCCAGCTCAAAGGTGCAGAAAACATATTCAACAAAATCACAGAAGAAAACATCCCCAACCTAAAGAAGAACATGCCAATGAAAGTACAAGAAGCTTACAGAACACCAAATAGATTGCACCAAGAAAAAAGTCCCCTCACCACATAATAATCAAAACACCAAGCATACAGAACAAAGAAAGAATATTAAGAGCAGCAAAGGAAAAAGGCCAAGTAACATAGAAAAGCAGACATTATCAGAATTACATCTGACTTCTCAATGAACACTCTAAAAGACAGAAAGCCCTGGGTAAATATTCTACAACACTGAGAGACCTTGGATGCCAGCAGACTACTATACCCAGCAAAGTTTTCAATCACTATAGATAGAGAAAACAAGATATTTCATGATAAAGCCAGATTTAAACAATATATATCCACGTATCCAGCCCTACAGAAAGTACTAATAGGAAAACTCCAACCCAAGGAAGTTAACTACATTCATAAAAACATAGGCAACAGAAAATCCCACATTACCAGAAGCCAAAGGGGGAGGGGGTACCCACACACAATACCACCACC
Organism: Cricetiscus sungorus; assembly: GCA_030556225.1. Taxonomy (NCBI): domain Eukaryota; kingdom Metazoa; phylum Chordata; class Mammalia; order Rodentia; family Cricetidae; genus Cricetiscus; species Cricetiscus sungorus. Next base: position 12,170,587 of record JANBXA010000366.1, on the reverse strand, counting down.
AAAACCAAATCCAAAACAAACAAGAACCAACAATCAATGGTCATTAATATCCCTCAACATCAATGGTCTTAATTTGCCTAAAAAAGACACAGGCTAACAGAATGGATATGAAGACAAAATCCATCCTTCTGCTGCATATAAGAAGCACATCTCAACTTCAAAGACAAATGGTGACCCAAAAAATTCTACCAGGGAACTCCTACAGCTGATGAACACCTTCAGCAATGTGGCAGGATATAAGATTAACTCAAAAGAATCAGTAGCCCTCTTATATATAGATAATAAATGGTCTGAGAAAGAAATCAGAGAAACATCACCCCTCACAATAGCCACAAACAACAAAAAGTATCTTGAGGTAACCCTAACCAAACAAGTGAAAGACCTGTATGACAAGAACTTTAAGTCTTTAAAGAAAGAAATTTAAAAAGCTATCAGAAAAGGAAAAGATCTCGCATGCTCTTGGATAGTAAAATTAGTAATCTTACCAAAAGCAATCTACAGATTCAATGTAATCCCCATCAAAATCCCAGCACAATTCTTCACAGACCTTGTAAGAATAAAACTCAACTTTATATGGAAAAACAGGATAGCCAAACTCAGGATAGCCAAAACAACCCTGTACAATAAAGGAAATTTCAGAGGTGTCACCATCCCCGACTTCAAAATCTACTATAGAGCTATAATAATGAAAATAGCTTGATATTAGCACAAAAAAAAAAAAACAGGTAGACCAATCGAGTTGAATCGAAGACCTTGACATTAATCTACACATCTATGAACACCTGATATTTTACAAAGAAACTAAAATTATACAATGGAAAAAAGAAAGTATCTTCAACAAATGGTGCTAGCATAACTGGATTTGACGTGTAGAAGATTGCAGATAAATCTTTATCTATACTCATACACAAAGGGATCAAAGATCTCAATATAAGAGGCCACACTGAACCTCTTAGAAGGGAAAGTGGGAAGTACCCTTGAATGAACTGGTATAGGAGACCACTTCCTGAACATAACATCAGTAGCACAGACACTGATATCAACAAATAAATGGGACCTTCTGAAACTGAGAGGCTTCTGTAAAGCAAAGAACACAGTCAACAAGACAAAATGGCAGCCAACAGAATGAGAAAAGATCTTCACCAACCCCACATCTGACAGAGGGCTGATCTCCAAAATATACAAAGAATCAAGAAGCTAGTTACCAAAACACCAAATAATCCAATTTAAAAGAGGGGTACAGAACTAAATAGAGAATTCTCAATAGAGAAATCTAAAATGGCTGAAAGACACTTAAGAAAGTGCTCAACATCCTTAGCCATCAGGAAAATGCAAGTCAAAACCACTCTGAGGTAACATCTTATACCCATCAGAATGGCTAAAATCAAAAACACCAATGATAATTTATGCTGGAGAGGATGTGGAGAAAGGGGAACACTCCTCCATTGCTGGTGGGAGTGCAAACTTGTTCAACCATTTTGGAAATCAGTATGGCAGCTTCTCAGGAAAATGGGAATCAGTCTACCACAAGATCCAGCGATTCCACTCTTAGGAATATAACCAAAGAATGCATATCCATACCACAAGAACATCTGTTCAACTACATTCATAGCAGCATAATTTGTAATAGCCAGAACCTGTAAGCAACCTAGATGTCCCTCAACTGAAGAATGGATAAAGAAAATGTAGTACATTTACACAAAGGAGTACTACTCAATGGAAAAACAAAATACAAAACAATGGAATCTTGAAATTCGCAGGCAAATGCATGGAACTAGAAGAAACCATCCTAAGTGAGGTAACCCAGTCACAGAAAGATACACATAGTATGTACTCACTCTTAAGTGGATGTAAGACATAGAACAAAGGATAAATAGCCTATAATCCATAACCCCAGAGAAGCTGGGAAACAAGGAGGACCCTAAGAGGGACATACATGGTCCCCGGAAAAGGGGAAAGGGACAAGATATCCTGAGAAAATTGGGGGAGTAGGAAGGGAGGTAAGAGAAAGAAGAGGGAAGAAATGGGTAGGAGAACATGAAGGATAAGAAAGATTGAAGTGGGGGAAGAATAGAGGAGAGCAAGAAAAGAGATACCATAATAGAGGGAGCCATTAAAGGTTTACAGAGAAATCTGGCACTAGGGAAATGTACCACAAGGATGACCCCCAACTAACAATCTAAGCAATAGTGCCACGGGGGGAGAGAGACAGAGACACAACAGTGAGATAGAGAGAAATGGGGCAGGGAGGAATAAGAAAACCCTGAGTCTGACTGACTGACCCTAAGACAGGGTCTTACCCTGTAGCCCAAGATGTCCTGGACCTCACTGTCCAGACTGGCCCCAAACCCATGGTTACCCTTCTACTTCAGCCTCACCACACTTAATTTGTGCCTGTAATCCCAGCACTCGTGTAAATCCTCCACTTTGAGGAATAACTTGCAAAACAACAGAGTATATACAGGGGTGATGAAGGAGAATTTCTAGGCACATATTAAAAGTAAACTAACAAACAGCCCATGAAGAAAACAACAGAAAAGAATAAACATGGAACACCTAGAGAGGTACTGCCGTATTGCAGCAAAAATATATAAACAAGAGATCCACATTAATATAAATGCATTTTCTAAACACATAAACTTTAATGGAAAATTTAACATTAAGAATATATAACTTAGCCATACAATGGTGGCACAGGCAGGCAGGTAGGCAGATCTCTGAATTTGAAGCCAGCCTGGTCTATAGAGCAAACTCCAGGACAGCCAGGACTTCACAGAAAAACCCTGTCTTTAAAAAAAAAAAAATAGAAAGCAAAGGATCAGGATTGGCTGGGTAGAGTAGCACACATTTATATCCAACCACTTGGCCACACAAAGCTAGATTCTCAAAAAGATAACAAAGGATCAAGACTATAGATCACTGTTTAAATACTGTATGTTTAATTTTTTACCACATTTGACTAATTATTATGTTCATGATGCCATCTCTCTTCATTTGGTCATTCGGGCATCTCTTTCAGCCTTCAAACAGAATATAATGTTCCTTGAGAGCTTGTCTGCAAGTTCCAGCAGGGAAGCACAGCTACTTGTATACCCATGACCTAAGCCCAGTCCTCCTCTATTCCGGGAAGGCCGTTCTCCTCGACCTAGTGCACAGCTTCAGGAGGGATGCACATGGAGCGGTGAGGGAAGAAGGGGACACCCACCTAGCCAATCAGATCAGCTGAATCACCCCTGGCAATCAATGGGTGACAGATGTCACAGCCAGTCCCAAGAATATATAACAATAGTCCTATTAATTATACTTAAAATTAAAGTTGAAAACAACAACAGCAGCTATTAAAGTTTATCAACTAAGGGCCTAGCGTGATGGCTCAATGGTTAAGAGTGCATATTGCTCTTTCAGGGGACCCTAGTTTGGCTCCCAGCACCCACATCAGGTGGCTCACCCTAGGCTAACTCTACTTCCTCCACAGGATCCTCCTGGGCATCCCACACCTTCTGGTACGTACACACACACACACACACACACACACACACACACACACACACACTGAATCTTTTAAAAATGTGTTTAAGAAAAGTATTAGGAGCTAAATAAATATATTACAATTTCAAAAATAGCTTATAGCTTATAATAGTTAAGTACTGTGAAGACAAAGCTAGAGCAATTTTAGGTGTCACATTATAACTCAGCAGAAATCAAAGAACTAAGCTTTCCTGTATCTCACAGTCCACCTTCCTGTATCTCACAGTCCACCTAAGCTTTCCTGTATCTCCCAGTCCACCTTCATTTAACCTCATAAAAATAACTTACATATGCAATAACTGGTATAATAAGTTTTTCTAATTTATATGCCATTAATTAGATTCACCACAAGGAGGCCTCAAACAGCACTTCAAAAACCTTCAAAATGCTACCAGGAGGAAAAGGGAATACTCACACAGCAAATCAAGGAATAAAAGTAACCATTGATAATAAACTCCCCTTTCATGAACTTCTGAACATTCTTCTCCAGTGTCTCTTCCCTTTGGCTTTGGGTTTTTTAAGGGAAAGAAAGTTCTATGTTGCTTCTTTGTCCTCATTTAAGTTTCCTTCAGCAAACTTAAATCTGTCTATTACAATTTTGCTACAATACTCAGTGTGGAGAACATTCCGATAGACAGGTCAAAGGTCACCTTATTGCCATTTAAAACTGCTTATCAATCCTTTCCTCAAACATTCTACTTTCTTAATTCCATCAGGTCACCAAATTAGAGTTGCTTTGGGTTTTAAAAGACAAATATATATTAATTTATTTAATAATCAAAATTACTTGCCACACATGCTAGGCACTGGGAAAAAATCAACAATAAGAGAATTTAAGGGATGTATAGTATAATGGGAAAGATAGAGTGATGATCATCAAAGAGAGGTAAGAAGTCATACAGAATTATAAGTAGAATATCAACAGAAAGCAGTGTAGGTCAGCACAATGAGGTTGGAATTTTCTATCAACTGCATTTTTCATAGGCTCTTAGGAATATGATTAATTACAAAGTTTAATAATGTTCAAAAAAAAATGTGCAGTACAGCCGGGAATCATCCCACTCCCCAAACCAACACAGGGCCAGAAAGCTGTCTTAATTGGCTTACCCAAGGCTGGCTGTAGGTTGTCTCCAAGATGTACAGAAAGAATGTAAAACATTCTCATGTTCAGTGTCCTCACTTAGCATTTTCTCAGTATCTTGAAATCTGACTCTCACTTCCTATCTCTATTAAGACAATAACAAAGTCCAAATTGCCAAATAAGTACTCACAGTACTGAACTGTGAGACACTCTGTTCCTTAGTTTCAGAACACTGCTCTTTCCCAACCAGTTCTTCCACTGATGGGATTTTTCTTTTTCTTTCTGTTCTGTCTTGAGCTGTCTTGTTATCTCACACAACCACTCAGAACTATATCCAAGCCTATTCACTTCACTGCTGCACACCCAACTGTGCTTTAGGAGTCTGCACTGAGCTAACCCTTCTCCAGCTTCAGAGTGCTCATATGTGTAGTAGCACCACTACATTCGATAGGATCACAGAAGAATCAAAGATGAAAACCCAAAGCCCTCCTTCCCGTCAACCCAGGGACAGATGGTGCACATAGGGGTAACACAGTAAGTTCTGATACTTCCAAGAAACCTTTCAGATCCATAAATGTCTCAGATGAATCAAAATTATGTGGAACACATGGTTATTTGTATATCACAGTTATTTCACTATACTTTCATTTATTTGATTCACAAATACCCTAAGTGTGGGACTTCCACTCTTTAGGGATTAGCTCAAAAATGGCCATGATGATTTAAAAGTGAGTAATTATAACATGGCCAGTGAGATAACATGGCTCAGGAGATAAAAGTACTTAATGAGCAAGCCTGAGGAAAGCCTGAACTCAATCTCTGGACCCCACAATAAAAGGAAAGACCCAACTTCTGCAAGTTGTTCTTTGACCTCCATATGCATGGCATGCATGTGTCTGCACACACACACACACACACACACACACACACACACACACACACACGGACATGTACACAGAGACACACCAAATAACACAATTTTTAAAATTATACCAAAGGGTGATGCTACTAAGTAGTGTGAGTTACATAAATGATAAATGAGTGAGTGGTAATGGACAGTGGTGAAAACTGGTATTTATTATAGCAAACTTACACATAAATATTCCTGGGTAAAAGATGAGTTTCAAGGAACTAGGCTATATTTTGGTGGTACTCAGAGGGTTAAAGCTCATTAAGATACCAGGTGAAACCAGCAAGTCTATATCCATTACCACGGTTAATAATTACACAGTTTCTCAATCTGCAGAAGGCCACCAGTGAGAAAGACTAATACACCACAGTTTTTATCTTTAGAGTGGTCAGAGTCTGATGAGTGTGACCAAGATTTATAAAACAGGATGAACTGTATCAGCAGGTTTTGTGTCTGCCAACACTACAACTCAAAAACTGCTTCTTGATTAAAAGAAACTACTTTCTCTACTGCATAAATAACCAAAAAATCTCATAATTATGGATGTGTCATAGCCACTATGAAGGTTTTTCATGTCTACTTCCCCAAATACCAAGCAATTATAAGATTTCACAATAATATCAATGGACAACAACATAGAGAGGGAGAGGGAATCGGAACTGGAACGTCACTTTTTGAGTAAGGCAGGTATGAATTCAAACATATTTATAACCTCCTGACACATAATGCTACCTAAACATGTTTTTTTAAATTACCACACAAAGTATGTTTCCTTTTTATCTTTTTAATTTTAAACTTTATTATTAAAAAAAAAAACTACATATAAAGAAACACACACTGGACAGTAGTGGCGCACACCTTTAATCCCAGCACTCCAGAGGCAGGCAGATCTCTGTGAGTCTGGGGCCATCCTGGTCTACAGAGTGAGTTCCTAGACAAGCTTCATAGCCATTTGGGAACAGAAGTTATAGAGCTTTATACTGAATTTTATATTTTCACCATCAAATATAGTTTTACTCATGGCAGAGTTGTGCTAATAAAACAAGCAAGATTTATTTTCTCTTTCACACTCATATTCATTTTTTTAACTAGCACACAGAGCAATACACTTCTTTATGACATGCTCATACTTATTCTACCCCATCTCCCAACTATTCTCTTCTGCCCTAGTCATCTCCTTCTACATCCACATCACATGTGTTCTACTACTCTGGCCATTTCTCTCCCTTTCTAGTTTTCTGGCCACTCCTCAAACTTAACACACAGATAGATAGATAGCTACATACATACATACATACATACATACATACATACTTCTATTAGAAATAGAATCAGTATATGAGAGAAAATAATGATATTTATCTGAGACTGGGTCACCTCCTTTAATGTTATATTTCCATTGTTATCCACTTTCCTACAAATTTCCAGTTTTTACTTTTTGTTTCCAGCTGAATAAAATTCCACAGTGTGTATATAACACAGTTTCATTATTCACTCATCTATTGGTGGAAATCTAGGCTAAAGCAATGACTGTGGATGGGGAAATTGCTTAGGATGCTTAAGGCCTTTGCTTCAGTTCCCAGCAATACACACACCAAAGAATCTTGGGACACTGAAGGTGATTCCACTTCTTCGCTATAGTAAAAAGAGCAGCAATAAACATGGATGTGCAAATATCTCAATGGTGGGATATGAGAGTTTGTTGTTAAAGCTGTGACTCATGCATCCCAGGCTGGCCCCAAACTTAGCTATGTAGCCAAGGATGACTGAGCCTCTGGCCCTTCATCCTCCATATACAGAGTGCTAGGGTTACAGGAAAATGTCATGCCTGGTTTATGTAGTACTAGGCATTGAACCCAGGGCTTTATGCATGCTAAGCAACCATTCTATTAGCTGAGCTACATCTCCAGCCCCAGGAGGTAGTCTTTGGCCCAGGAGTGCTATATATGCATTTGGGTCATATGGAAGTCCTAATTTTAGCTTTCTGAGACCTTCACACTTATTTCCACAGCATCTACATGAGTTTCCACTCCCACTAGCAATGAATGAGGTTCTTCTTTATCATTTCTCCCCCAGCATTTGTTTTCTTGATAATAGCCACTGAGTGTGATGAAATGGAATCCCAAAATAGTTTTGTATTTCCCTGATGGCTCAGAATGCTGGACACTTCTCAAACTATCAGTGGCCATTCGTATTTATTCTTTTGAGAACTGTCTGTTTAATTCATTGGCCCATGAATTGGCAGTTTGGGGTTTGGAGTTGAAGTTTTGCAGTCTTTATATATTCTAGATATTAAGTTCTCATCTTAAGTATAACTAGTGAAGATTTTCCAGTTCTAAAGAATGTCTCCTTACTCTCCTGCTGTGCAGAAGATGCTTAGTTTCACATAAAGCCATTTTTTAATTCTTTTTTTGTTTTGTTTTGTTTCTTAAGACAGGGTTTCTCTGTGTACCTCTGGCTGTCCTGAAACTCTCTCTGCAGACCAGGCTGGCCTCAGACTCACAGAAATCATCCTGCCTCTGCCTCCTAAATGCTGGGACTAAAGGTGTGCACCACCACTGCCCAGCAAAACCATAGAACTCTTAAGAGCTGGGTCTATTACTAAAAATTTAGTTATACTTCAAATATTTTTAAATAGTAAATAAGAGTGTGATAGATTGGTAAAGATAAAGACAAATATAAATTTTGACATGTAGATTACAGTTGTCTACCTGCAGGAATTATGATTACTTAGGCTTAATAAACTAAGTCTTTTTGGTGTTGCATAGCTGGAGAGGAAAGTGTTAATTTTAGTATTTTTCTCTCAAACCTTCCTTACGAAGAGTTGGACAAGTTGATCTTTGGTCATGTTTCCTTTAGCAGTCTCTGCCATTTCAGCATTATGCAAAATATAATCATCATACACTGCTTCTTTGCACACCCTTCAGCTTTGCCTTTTTAAATTTTAATTGCCAAACAGTCAAATTGTTTTCCCTACTCTATTAATTCTTATCTATGTCTGAAGATTTTCTAAAGTTTTCAGACATAAGTCATTATTAATTTCATTACCATTTCATTATTATTTAAATCTTAACAGGAAAATGAACAGAATTAAAAGGAAAAAAACCCTTATTGCTTTGATTATTCCTGTCTGTCATGTTTTTGAGAAAAATGTACAAGATGTATGTATCAATATACACACTTCTAAAAAACAATATACGTTCTTACGTGCATATAGCTCTTCACTAAGATGACTATGTAACTTATCCTCAAACATTTTGAAAGAAGACCCTGGCATAGCAGGGTCTTCCTTACCAAGGATCACTGTGGACAAATCCAATTTTATGATTTCCCTAAATAAGGCAAAACAAAGTAAAACAAGCTAGATGAAGGTTCACTTCCTGTTTGAATGTTCTGACTACTGAGGAAAAGCAAATGCTCCACAGAGGAAAGGGAGAAACGCTTCCTGTACCACAAACAAGATAAGAGGCTCACCTGCACTACACTAACTTTCAGTGCCTCAGATGGTGTCAAGATTGTGATTACAGGTGTCTCATTTGAACACCAAAGATGCTGCAGTTGGCCTGCTTAAATCCTCCAGCAAAGGACTGGCTGGCCAACCCAGGACACTTTAAGTAAGGAGCCCTACAGTTGGGAAACCTGTGGTGCTCATCTCCCCAGCAACTTTGCTCTATGGAGCAAATGAAAGTGGCTTAAGGTGGAATGAGGAGTGGCATCCAAATTGTAGAACTAGACCATCAGAGGCAGAGTAGCATCAGCAGAAGTGGGAAGGGTGTCTGCAGCTGAGAGTTTCAACACTTCCCCCCAGTAATTGCAGGGAGGAATATATGGGTAACAGAAAATTTGTGACAGAACCTGATGAAGTACTTGAGTCAAGTGTCCTGATGGGCAGAACTAAACACAACACTAAAGGTAAGCCCTCTCCTACCAGAAAGAAGCATTTACTGAAAGTTTCTCATTTGTGTTAATACTTTTTATCTTTATGTTTTTTTCTATTTTACACACACATATATATTTAATTTTTAAAATATTTTATTATATACACTTACATACTTTTAAGTATTTTTGATAGACACGTTGCAACTTGTATCTTGTTTAAAAAGTCTCGTGGCCGTTTTTCTTTTCTATAAACCTAATACACACTGACTTTTCTATTATTTCATTCTTCTAGCCTATATTAGTCTCCTCATTCTTACTCTGTCTGCTCTGTTAGTCCTTACCTCTTCATTTCACCATTTAAACACTGATATCTCTCATATGGAACAGGGGTGGGAGAATGCCCAAAACTATAAACTGTATTTTCTCTAGCCAGGACCCTAGAGTCCCTGCCTCCAAGCACAAGCAGGGCTCACAGTAGCTTCTCCTGCTTGTCAGTCTACAGTAGACTTCCCCTGAACATAAATCCAAATGAAGACAACTCACCAGCAAAGCACATATAAAATAAGGAAAATTAGGAGGGAAAATTACAAAATAGAGAACACATACACTCGAAATACAGCCAAAAAAAACAAAAAAACAAAAAACAAAAAACAAAAAAAAAAAAAAGAAAGAAAGAAAAGAAAAGAAAGAAAGAAAAATGAGACAATAGTCCACTATGGTACCACCACAGACTAACAACTTCTCAATTCTGGAAAAACACAGATGAGGATAGCTAAAATGTCACAGAAACACTACAGACTCCTACTTTCACAGAAGGTCAATAACCAAATCAGGACTCAAATAAGCAGATTTTAAAAATGTAATTCAAAGCCTGAATAAAAACATGTAATCAACTGAAGACATAAACTGGAAAGTTGCTGAAGTAAATAAAAGAATCACTACTTAAAGGAAATTTTTAAAGCATGGAGGAAAAGTTTAACAAGGAATTTAAGCTGCTGACAAAGAACCAAACAGAACTGTGGTCATGAAAGAATCAGCCAGTCAAATGAAAAGCGAAAGTATCACCAACAGAAAAACAGACCTCAGAAATGGAAAACAAGGTCAAGACAATAACATACAAACATATGAAAAGAAAAAAAAAATGAATTAGCATGACCAAAGCTTCCAAGAAATCTACATATTCAGAAGATTGAACCTAAGTTCTCTGACCTCACATATAAACAATAAACAATGATAAAACACCTAATACTGGAACAAATCTTGTCTCATCATCCTATCAATACCTATTTCAGACTAGTCCCCAGAACTGTAAGATAATTCATCTCTTGTTTAAGTCACCCCACTTTAAAGTGTTGTTTTGTTATGTTAGTTTGGGCAAAGTAAACACGTATTATTTTCACAGGTATTTATGTTAGGGCTTTGGAAGACAGGGACCACAGACTTCTTGACATTCAAGCTCAACTGTTACTAAAAAAAGGAAAATAATACAAAGAAGAAAAAAATCCTATTTAGAAGAGTTATTATATGCTTAGGAAGTAAAGATAACTGCATAACTACAAAATGGTTAACAATCATAGTTGAAAAGTTGCCTGCCAACTGTCTAATAGGGAAGATGCAACTCAAACCATGTACTTACTTAAATGTTTACACAAAACCTAACATTGACTTGGGTTTGTGGGTTTATTTAAAATAAAAACAAAGCTGGGATGGTGGCACAAGCATTTAATCCTAGCAGGGAGATCTCTATGAGTTCAAGGCCAGCCTGGTCTATATGTCGAGTTCAAGGACAGATAGGGCTACATAGAGAGGACTGTCTCAGACAGACAGACAGACAGACAAAAGAGCTGAGTATGATAGCACACGATACCAACAGTCATAGTTGCTTGACAACCTAATGCAGGATCCCAGAATAACATAGTGAGACCCCCCTCAAAATAATAAAAGCTCCCAGAATAAAAATGAAAGCTAATTTCATTAATTCACTTTGCCAGAAATATAAGGACTAAAAAGAGCATGTTGACAGCACAAGGAAGTAAATTCAGGGAGACTGTTCTACAAGCAAGTGGCTTCTTAGTTCCTTTAATAAAGAAATGGCAAGTGTCAGAGAGACGACTCAGAGCAGCAGTTCTTAACCTGTGGGTTGTGACCCCCCTTTGGTAAATCTCTGTCTCCAAAAATATTTATATTATGATTCATAACAGTAGCAAAATTACAGTTATAAAATAACAACAAAAACAGCTTTATGGTTTGGGTCACCACAAGATGAGGAATTGTATTAAAGGGTCGCAGCATTAGGAAGGTTGAAACCACTTACTGTCTTAGAGGGTAAAGGTGCTTGCTAGTAAGCCTGGCAACCTGAGTTTGATCCTTGGGACCCACATGATGAGATCAGGGAATAGACTCCTACATGTTATCTTCTAACTTAAACACACACACACACACACACACACACACACACACACACACACACACACACCGAATAAAAATATAAGCAAGTAAATTAATTTTTTTAAGTTAGCATGTAGCAAAAATATGAGAAGACTGTTTTAAATAAAAGATCGGTAAGAGATGAACCAAATGTCATGTTTGGATTGTATTTGAATCAGTGAAAAGGGCAGTTTTGAGAATTGGGGAAAACTGCACGTACTCAGATAAGAAATAAATTACCATTACCCATATACACGTATTCAGCATACTAAGCTTACTGAACAACCTAGCTTAGCAACAGCATGTACTGTGAGCACATCTGTTTACTCTTATAATCACATGGCTGACTGGGAGCTGCTACTGCCCAGCATCACCAAAGAGTACCTTACCACATACTGTTAGCTCAGGAAAGGATCAAATTCTACTGAATGCTTATCTTCTTTACACCATCATAAAGACAAAAACCCTAGGTTGAATCATCCATCAAACGTTAGGGACCACCAGAAGTGATTTTTAATATACATTTTATATATATTATATATGTTACATATTATATATATATTTTACATACATATTATATGTATATATCCATATCCATATATATATAAAAACTTAAAACATGCTATAACTACTTCTGCTTTATATAATCAATTATTCTTAGTAATAAAAAATGAGCAAGCCACCTAGCTTCCTCCCCCCCCCTTTTTTTTTTTAAGGAGAGGATGGATTTTTGAGACAGGGTTTCCCTGAATAGTCCTCGCTGTCCTGGAGCTCGCTCTGTAGACAAGGCTGGCTTTAAATTCAGAGATCCACCTGCCTCTGCCTTCCAAGTGCTGCAACTAAAGGTATTCTTTACCAACCCCAGCTACATAGCTGCTATTTTTTAACCTATTCAGTTACATTCAGCTCCCCTAATATTTTGCTTTGGCTTAAAAACCAAACAGTATGTCAATATCTCTAGATTACAGAACACCACTTCTCTAACCTTACTCTTCTACAAGGCTCTGGTACCAGCCAGCTGTTCAATTACATTTTACTTTACAAATAAGATCTACATTAATCATGATGTTAGGTAATTTCACTCATTAAATTTCTCTCTTAATGTTTCTCATGAGGTTGTAATAGAGAACCAACAGCCAACTTCTGAACTTACTCTGGCCAATGAAAAGTATCTGGAGCTCTTGAGCCAAACTAACACACTCTCCTACAGTGTACATCTCACAGAAAGAAATCATCAGTCTTGCTAATGGCTGTAAGCCTACCAAGGATTCTATGAATTTTTTTTTTTTTTGACCTATTCTCTTCCTCTAATAGGACAAATTTGCCCCCAGCTGTTTTCTTTTTATTTTGTTTTGCTTTTTTAAGACAGGTTCTTACTACATAGCTCTGGTTGTCTTAGAACCCACAACCATACAACACAGATAATATTTTCTAATAGAAAAGATCTGCTGGCAATTTCTTCATCACTGTTAATCTGAAAGAAAATTGAGACTTTTTTATTGATTATGGGGCAACAGTTTTCAGGGTTTTTTTTTTTTTTCAGTATTTTAAAGAGACTGTACCACTTACAGTCTTGTGGATGATATACTCTGTAATCTTAGTGTCTGTCAGTTACAGCTATTACAACAACATATTATAGACTTGGTAGCTTATAAACAGAAACTTATTTCCCCAAATTCCAAAGGCCAATAATTTATATAATAAATATATATATATCAAATATGTATAGGTATTACTATTATAATAATACAGAAACATGGGCATGGGGCAGAGGATTCTTTGTACCATCTTTACAATTTTTCAATAAACCCCAAACTATTACAAAACTAAAACTTAATGAAGACACAAGCAAAACCAAAAGCAAATTCTACACAGCGCTCTATTTTAACCACAGCTGCCAGGCTTTTGTTTGCAGGAACGTTCTCTTTGCTTTGTAGTCCCAAACAGTCTTCTCTATAGCTCAGGTGCTTTCTGCCTGGCTCATTCCTTGGAATGAGGCTTCTGATGTTGGGTGAAAGGCTGGTCAATGAGAGGATTTTCTCCTGCCTTCACCCTGTCCACAGTCCTTACTGGTTAAATACAGGGAGGCTGAAGCAGCAGTGTCACCCAGTACTACGGAGTAAATTGCAGAGCTCCAGGCCAGTCTGGCTACAGAGTGGACAATAGAGTGTCTATCTGAAAAGGCAGCAGAATGCTTTCCTCAGTGTCCATGGCTCACTGCCCCAGTACATGATGTCTAACTCTATCTAAAATGTCTAACCAGCTTCCAGGGGCCCTCTACCCCCATGCCTTATTTACTTCTTCCTTTGACAGCCCTCAATTTTCATCTGAGATTCTGCTGTTTACCTATGTCCTCCATTAAAGGTCAGATTCCGTGGGACAGGAATTTTATTTTTCTCACCAGTCACTATATCCTAAGATCTCTAAATTGGTTTTGAGAAAATATGATTACTTACAGATTACAGATTATTTTAGTTTGTTTTAATTAAATAAAAGAAAAAATAAAAGCTTTCATGGGAGGCCAGAAGTTTAGAAAACTAAAAACAAAACAGACCTTGTGTAACACTTGTTACTTTCTTTGTGCAACATGACACATTTCACCACATCTACTTTTCCAGCCAAGTCATTTACTACTTCCTCATATCCTGCTATCAACTCCCATTTCTGAGCAGAAACTGTATACACTTCTCACAACGATAGAATTAGTAATTGCTCTCAGTGAAAATGGAGGCTATTATTCCTTGCTAATTATCTGCTATGAAATAATCTTTTTGTACACTGTAAGGATATGCCACGGTGCCTTCTGATTGGTTTAATAAAAGAACTGGCTGTTCTGTAGCTAAGCAACAGGAGGTACAGGTGGGACACCCATACACAGAGGATGTTGGGAAGAAGGAAAGCAGAATCTCAGGAATCTTAAGCAGATGCAGTGAGAAACAAGGCGAATGTGCTGTGTTGAAAGACGCTATTGCCATGTAAATTGGGTTAATTTAAAGTATAAGAGCTAATAACCAGCCTGAATTATCAACCAAGCATTTGTAAGTAATAAGTCTCTGAATGGTTATTTGGGAGCAGCTGCAATGGCACACAGAAATTCCACCTACACTTGTCACATAATTTTTTAAAATCGATTCAGATGATTTCTGGAAACAAAACATACTGTTGTTAACACTTTGATATTTGGCTTCCCCCCACTCCCCCACTCCCCGAGACAGTTTCTAAGACAGTTTCTCTGCATTGCTTTGGAGGATATACTGGTACTAGCTCTGTAGACCAGGCTGTCCTCGAACTCACAAAGATCTGCCTGCCTCTTTGTCCCAAGTGCTGGAACTAAAGGCATGTGCCACCAGCGCCTGGCAATATTTGGCTTTCATAAAGAGGACTGAAGAAGGAAAAAAGGAACTAAGTAAAAAGGAAGGATTCCAACATTAAGAAGAAGATACAATAAAACCTGAGAATATCAAAGGTATTATCTTAAAACATTTCACTCTAATCAAACAAGAAGCTAAAACAAAATCAATTGGACTTTTAAAGAAACAAAACAAACTAGGCATGGAGACTTAACACCTGTAATTCCAACAAACAGAATGCCATTCAAGGCCAGTTTGGGCTATATATTGAGGCCTGTGTTGACTACATGGTAAGTTCATGGTTAACATGAGCTATATACAGCAAAACCATGTCTTTAAAACAAACCAAAATGAAAAAAAAAAATAGATAATGTAGACAATTGATACAAAGTTTCTTGGATTGAGTGAACTAAATGATATGAGACTGAGAATTACTTTTTAACAATCCCTGACAAGACACTTGACTAATTAAACTATACAGCTATGAAAAAAGATAAAGATAAAGATAAAAAAAAAAAGGTGGAATGTAGTATCTAAGGCTTTCTCAATGTCATAAAGACATAAAACCTGACTTGGGAGCTAAACCTGACCTCTGGAAACCACATCTAACAAAACTGCTATGCAAGACAGAAAATAACACAACTAATGAGTTTGAAGGGCAAAGGGGAGAAAGAAGTAACACTATTTTCATGATGTCAAAACTTGTCAAGTAAATGATACCAACAGTAGAAATCTTGAGTTTCGGTCCCTTGACCCTTCTAATCTGTAAAGTGGGTATAATAGCCCCACTTTTGTGTATTTTTTACAAAGCCTGAATAAGATAATATCTCAACAGGTAAAAGCAATTGCTGATCTTGCAGAGGACCTGGGCCCAGCTCCAAGCACCCACATGGTTGTGCTTGTGGTAGCCCTTACAGGCACTGAACACACATGGTGCACATATATACTGGAGGTGAAACCCTCTTGCACATACAATGAAAATAAATACTTTAAGTAAAATCTAGGGATCGATTTTAAAAGCTAATGTACATATAGCACTTACTACAATGTTAAATATAATTATTAATAAAGTTAATAACATTGTGTTTTTAAACAACTACCATTAAAAACATTTATCACAGTAACACTTATCTAGTATACTCAAAGACTGAAAGCTTGTATTCTTTTCATGTGTGCCTCCTTAAAAAAAAAAGTACCTTGAACCAGGACTGGTGGTGCACACCTTTAGTCCCAGCACTTGGGAGGCAGAGGCAGGTGGACCCTTTGAGTTCAGGACCAGCCTGGTCTACAAATCGAGTTCCATGACAGCCAGGGCTACACAGAGAAACCCTGTTGCCGGGAGGGGCGAGTATCGAATGCTACGAGTTACATGGCTGTAACACCAGCACTTGGGAGGCAGGAGGATCAGAAATACAGGGTCATCCTTGACTATACGTCAAGTTTGAGGACAGGCTGGGCTACATGAGACCCTGTCTCAAAAAAAATAAAAAAAATAAACAACAACAAAAGAGTGACAGTCTGGTGTTCCATATCCAAGATTTTAAAAATTGAAAGTTATTTATAAAGATAATTATCATACTGAAGAATGGTGTCTAAAGAATACTCACGTTTTATATTACACTTTTCAGTTGCCATAATCAATCATTCACTCTCACTAAACAAGTTAGTCATTAAAAAGGAAAACTTTGTACCAACTATACATTAACTCAGTAATGCTGAAGCAAGCACTGTACCATTCCAGCATAGGAAAAGTCCCCAGCTTCTACATAGATTGTGTTCTCCAAGGAGATTTATAGTTCACTAAAAAAATCTGAGAAATATTTTTTGAAATGATGGAGTAAAGATAAGGTCATGGAAATAAACAAAGACCAATTAAGCCTATAAAGAACCTACTAAAAAACTTCCGGAAATGAAAGGAATAAACATAACAATTTAGATAACTTTCAACCACATATTTTGTACTCTTCACAAAAAGAAAAAAAAAGTGAGTATACAAATTTAAGATTGCAAATTGTAGCTGGGCAGTGGTGGCACACACCTTTAATCCTAGCACTCAGGAAGCAGAGGCAGGTCTGTGAGGTTGAGACCAGCCTGCTCTACAGAGAGATAACAGAACAGCCAAGGCTACACAAAGAAACCCTCTCTCAAAACACACACACACACACACACACACACACACACACACACACACACACACACACACACGATTACAAATTGTATGGTAATTATTTTATTTACCTTTGTATTGTTTTAAAACACAATGGGCAGCACAGTACTTGCCTTGTATCAGGAGCTTAAAATCACTGTTTAATGAATAATGAATGAGAATTCTGAGTCCTATTAGAACCAAGCTATTCCTTGGGAAAATACATGACCATTTCCACATGAAAGAACATCTTCTTTAATCTAAGCAGTAAGACCAGAACTAGAACACCAAGAACTGCAGAGTGTATGTAGGCTATCTCCGTAGAAAATATGTTTTAGTCAGATCACTTGCTCTTTCTAAGTATGCATAAATCATTCTATTGAGATTTCATAATATAAAACTTAACTCCAAAATCTCCATGACTTCTCCTTTATCAAAACCAATGATCTATATTTTATCTGAGTCCATTCTTTATCTGCATTCATGCACAATTCCAATTAATACAGAAGATTATCAATTGCAAACTAAACTATAGGCAAAAATAGTTGCCTAAGATTTTCTTTCCTTTCTTTCTTGTGTTTAAACTAGGGATTGAGTGTGGTGTACATGCTGGGCAAGCTCCACCATCTTCTTAAAATTTAAATTCCAAGGTCAGTATCACCATGAGTGACAAACAGCGTATTACTATATTATGTAATTTTAAATGGTACTCTTTAGTAATTTTTGCAGCCCCAACAGCACCCCATGATTTTAGTAATTTTTGCAGCCCCACCACCACAAAAGCTAGCAAGTAGCCTCAGCATGTAAGGGGCTTGCCACTAAGCCCAATGATGATCTGTATGAAATCCTACAACTCACATGGTAGAGACAGCCAGTTCTGAAAGCTGCCCCAACACATGCGCTGTCACACACATACAGACTCACATGAAATGCCCCCCCAAAAAAACAAAAAACAAACAAAAAAAAAAACAAAAAAACCCTCCCAAACCCTTACAACTCAATATTTACAAAAAGAGCAAGAGTAAAATCCAGTGTTTCTCTAACTCAAATCCAACAACCCATATTTTGATTTTTATCTAAGTAGACTAGACAAAGCTATGTGACACAAAGTCATTCAGAGACAACACAAATTATTTTAGGCAAAAAAAAAAATAACTGCAAAACTTGCTGGGCAATAGTGATGAACACCTTTAATCCCAGCACTCAGGAGGTAGAGGCAGAGGCAGAAGGATCTCTGTGAGTTCAAGGCCAGCCTGGTTTACAGAGTGAGTTCCAGGACAGCCAGAGCTACACTGAGAAATCCTGGGGTGGTGGTGGCACACACCTATTATCCTAGCAATTGAAAGGCTGAAACAAAAGGATCATAAATTTGAGGCTAGCCTGAACTAAATAATGAGACCTTTAATTTTTTTAAATTTATATTACTCTAAGGCAATGGTTCTAAACCTTTCTAATGTTGCAAGCCTTTAATACAATCCATGTTGTAGAGACCCCCAAACCATAAAATTATTTTTGTTGCTACTTCATAACTATAATTTTGCTGTTATGAATCATAATGTAAATATTTGATATGTGGGATATCTGCTATGTGACCACTTGGCTCATCCCAAAGGGGGGTTATTATTTTTATATATGTGATATATATATTATATATATATGATATATATGTGATATATATATATCATATATATGATATATATATATATCTATGTGATATATATATATCATATATATGATATATATATATATATATATATATATATATATCCCAGCTATTAGAGAGGCCCAGGCAAGAAGATTAAGAGGAATGGAGGAATGCTAAGTCTTTCTTTTGAAGGGGGTGGTTTGAGACAGGGTTTCTCTGTGTAGTCCTGTCCTGGACTCAAATTCACAGAGATCAGCCTGCCTCTGCCTCCTCAGTGCTGGTATTAAAGGTGTGTGCCATCACTGTCTAGCACTAAATCTTATTTCTAATCCTAACCTTGTCACTTGTAATCTCTATGACCTTAACAGGTTTTTGTTTTTCAGTTTCCTTATACATAAGAATGGTAGTACCAAATTTACTGACTTTGTTCCAATAATTACTGTTTAGCCATGTAATCAGTACAGCATATACACACATAGGAAGCACACAATGTATTGCATGTTTCTCCAAGTTATCTATTGCATTCTTCGGGAGTGCTCTTTTCAATATCATTTTCCTTTCATTTCCTAGAAGCTATATATTCAAGGGAGAATATAAATGTTTAGCAATCAGATTGAAAATACATTCCATTTTGGTCCACTCAAAGTGTTTTAGAAAAATGATTTTCTGTCTGACAGATCTTTGTGCAGTGTCATGACTATAGGCAAACTATTAAGCTCTCTCTGAGAGAGAGAGAGAGAGAGAGAGAGAGAGAGAGAGAGAGAGAGAGAGAGAGAGAGAGAGAGAGAATCTCTGTGGCTTAGACTAATGCCTTGAACTCCACATGTAGCCCAGGATGGACTCAACCTCAAGACCCTCCTGTCTCAGCCTCTCAAACCAGTAACCAACTCTTCCAGTTAAGGATGGAATATGATATGCAACTTAAACTTTCCTGTAGATTCCTACTATAATCATTTTGTTGTAAATGACTGATCATGCTCTGGTTACATTTGAAAAGTACTACCCATAAACACATAAATACCAAACAAGTATCCCATGGAACATTACCTTACATGCATGATTTTGAACATACAGCTAAGACCACTTTAGGATAGATACTTCACATGCTCTAGAGGATGACTCAAGCCTCTTTGAAGCTTCTGAAGACATACCAGGTTCTATATAGCATCAGTAAAATTTCAAAAAGAACAGAAGTCAGCACCGAAGCTAGTTTAGCATTAATGGTAGGTGAGCTAATAAATGGGCCTGCAGTTACCCAGTCAGCTTTGGGTTTTGCTCATTATGTAAGTTGAAAAACTGCAAGGAAAGTGGCTCTAACTCCCATACAACCTGCACTTAAAACAACATCACTTTATGAGAAGTGTAGTTGATGACAGCATAAAACTGAGAAAGTTCACACCAAGCACTGCTTAGCACAGTTCCTCCTTCCACCTGTCTCATAATTCATTCATGTTACAATATTGAGAGGATCTCCTTAGGGAAAGGGGAAGGGTAATTAAGACTTAGAACATTCAACATTCTTGACAACACATGGATATTCTTAGTTAAGTCTTTTTTTTCCATTGAAAACATTTTTCTTTTTGAGACAGGATCGCTCTATGTAATCTTGGCTAGGCTAAAACTCAACATGTAAACTAAATTAGCCTTGAATGCAAGGAGACCTTTCTCCTGAGTATTGGGGTTAAAGGCTTGTGCTAACGTAACTGACCCACATTTTTTTAAAACAACCCCTATTTCCAACAGCTTCTCTGCTGCTTCTTTTTCAACTTTGTCTACATTACATTTATTTACTTATCGTTTTGGGTGATGGGGCACACATATGGAAGTCAAAGGACAGTATGCAGGAGTCAGTAACCCTCCCTCATTTTAAGGGTCCAGGGATCAAACTCAGGTTGTTAGTTAGGCTTGGTGGTAAACACTTTTACCTACTGATCCTACTTTCTAGTCTGTTTTTAAAAATTACATTACATTTTGCGCGTATTCACTAGTGTACAAATGCACTACAGTACTCATGCGGAGGTGAGAGGAGCCAGTTCTGATCCCCATTTCCTGGGGATCAGATCAGCTTCCAGGCTCAGTGGCAAGTCTTTCCTTACTAAGCCAGCTTGCTGGCCCTCTTATGTGATTCATATAGCTAGTCTTCAAGATATTATTTTAGACAAAGAAATGTTTTAAGAACAAAGTAACTCTGCCAGGCATTGGTGGCACATGCCTTTAGTCCCAGCACTCAGGGAGGCAGAGGCAGGACGATTTCTGTGAGTTTGAGGTCAGCCTGGTTTACAAATCAAGTTCCAGGACAGCCAGGAGTACACAGAGAAACCCTGTCTTAGGAAAAAAAAAAAAAAAAAAAAAGAAGTAACTCGTCTAAAATTACAGAACTAATAAAAAGATGTAATCAAGGTTCAAACTCAGACACAAACTACTAAATGGTTGCCATTTTCTTATATTTTTGACTGTGAGCCTAGCCTTTAACAGCTGAGTTATCTCTCTCCAAACCCAGCTGTCATTTTCTGAACTTGCAAAAAACTTAAAGAAATATGATGAACTGAATCATCTCAAGGATCCATAACACTAAAAGTTTATGACTGCTATAATGCTAGAACAGAGAGGGCAGAGTGAAACAGCAATTTGGATTAAAAATTGTTTTAGGAGACTGGAGAGATAGATCAGCAGTTAAGAAGTACTTACCAATCTTGTACAGGACCCAGCACCCTCCCAGCACCTTCCCTACACCCACACAGTGTAACTCCACTTCCAGGAAATTTGATGCTCTTCTATCCTCTGCAAGAACTACACACACATAGTACATACATACATGCAGGCAGGCAAACACTCGTGCACATAAAATAATAAATAAATCTTCTTGCTTTAGTATTAAAATTTCCTGGGAAGTGCTCAATGTGGTACATACATGTAATCCAAGCTTTTGGAAGATTATGGCAAAATGGGAGTTTGAGGTTAGCCCATGCTAAATAGCAAAATCTTGTCTCAAAAAAAAAAAAAAAATGCTGGGACTACTGATATAGCTCAAAATGCTTACACAGCACTCACAGATCTGAGTTCAATCTCCAAGACTGTCTAAAGTGGGAGCAGGAGAATCAGCAGTTAAAGGTCATCCACAATTACATAGAAAGTTCCAGGCCTGTCTGGAATACACCCTGTCTCAAAAAAACAAGCAAAACAACTTACTAAGAAGTTCATTCTGAACAAGAATACAAAATTGTTCAACTAGAAAAGGTAACAAGAAACTATAGCATTTAACAATACCAATGGAAAACCCATTAGAAAAAGTAGTTCTATGGCTTTTTGGAGTCCATTCCCTATGGAGAGAATACCTTGCTCATCCTAGAAAAAGGAGGGCTTTGGTCCTTCTTCAAAGTGAAGTGGCAGACTGTGATTATTCCCCATGGTAGGCCTCACCCTCTCTGAGGACTAGATGGGAGGTAGTGTGGAGGGACAGTGGAAAGAGTGGGAAGGAAGAGGGAGAACTGGGATTGGTATGTAAAACAAAAAAGATTATTTTTTAAAATAATTTTTCAAAGACAAAGTAGTTCTAAAGTCTACTACAAATGTATGAAGATTCCATGATGAAACTCATGACTTTGAATGCTAACTTAAAAACCAAGTCCTAGCCCCCAACACTTAATTTAAAAGACTGTAATCATGCTGCCAGGCAGTGATGGCACACACCTTTAGTCCCATCACTTCCGAGGCAGAGGTAGGTGGATCTCTGTGAGTTCGAGGCCAGCCTGGTCTACAAAGCAAGTTCCAGGGCAGGCTCCAAAGCAATGCAGAGAAACCCTGTCTCAAACCGCCCCCACAGAAAAAGACCACAATCACATGTGCAGATTGACTCAGGCAGCATTCCTGGGATCCATTCAGGGATGAGTCATCTCTGACTAAGTTTTGAAAAATAATGCCTACAACCAAATGAGTGTGAGAAACAGGATTTAATATTAACGCTGTTTGTTCACTGTGAGCAGCAAGCTGGGCTTGAGAAGCCTGTGGAACTGACCATCCAGTTATCCTGTGTTTCAATTCCATCTCAGCTTAGGTATGTGAGCATAAGAAACAGGCTGCTAAGGCTTGACTTTGAAGAGAGACTAATGCCAGTGGTTCTGTTTGCTGTGCTTTGAGCAAGGGTGAGCTGGAAAACCACAAAATGGATGCAGTGACCTATGACGATGTGCACATCAACTTCACTCAGGAAGAGTGGGCTTTGCTGAATCCTCCCCAAAAAAGTCTATACAAAGATGTGGTGCTGGATACCTACAGGAATCTCACTGCTATAGGCTTCAGCTGGGAGGACCATAATATTGAAGAAATTCTAGAAGACACAGAAGGTATCTCCAATGACAACAAAACAACCCCACATGAAGGGAAGCATCATGGATGTAAAACTTTATAATTATGCCAAATTATAAAATTAACTTATACAGAAAAAGAAAGAAAGAAGGAAAGAAGGAAGGAAAGAAAGAAAGAAAGAAACAGGCTGCTATAAAGATTAGTAAGAGCACACTTGTTGGGCTACAGAGAGACTCTTAAAAGGCACTTGCTAAAATTATTGGTAATGCCATTCCCCAGCACCTTTATCAACCTGGAGAAAAACTGATGTTCATTGTAAATTGCCGATGGGAGTGGGATGGGGGAGGGATGCAGGAATATGTATACATTTTCCCAAATGTATTCGATAATGGAGTCTTTTCCACAAGACAACCCTCAAGAAGACTAGTTAATGTCTTTAAAAATAAACAAGATCTTAAAAGGCTGATAGCAGAGGACTGTCCCAAGTTTCTAGGACAACTTGGGCTAGGAAACTATAGGCCATGCCTGGGTTCTGTTATGCAGCAATTTCCTTTAAACTGAAACACTGCATCATGGAAGAAGCTCTTAGAAATCAGGAAGTCATGGTACACGCCTTTAATCCCAATTTAGGAAGCAGAAGCCAGCAAAGTCATAGTGAGTTTAAGGCCAGTCTGGTCTTTGAAGTGAGTCCCAGGGCAGCCAGTGTTACATAGTGAGACCCTGTCTCAAAGAAAAAGGGAAAAAAAAAAAAAAAACAAAAAACCAGGAAGTAAAGAAAGTTATAAGATTCAAGATAAGAAAGTAGACAATTTACACTACCAGGAAATACCTAAAATTTACAAGATTCATAAGACTCTTCCTCAGGGTTATACAGGCATTAGCAACTGCTGGGGAGAAGAGAAGATGAGCTATTAAGCCCCAGGGATACAGCTTTCAAGATTTACCACTTATACTGGGGTGGGGGGGGGCTTTTCAGTGATGCATCTGCCTTTGAACTATCTACAGTCCTGTAAATGTTCACAATAAACTCTTAAGTTCATCTTGCTAGACTTTGGTGGTATCGTTTTTTTTAGTACATTGTTGGTGATGAGTAGATATTTATTCATTTCTCCCCAGGAAAATGATATAACACCTATAGGGTAAGAATCACTCAAAAAAAAAAAAAAAAAAAAAAAGTCCTAGCACAACCAAAAAGAACTCTGAAAAAAATATAAAATGCCATCACTAAGATGTCTAAAAAGAAATTAATTAAAGAATTGTGGGATGGGGAAAAATATGATCAAAATATATTGCTCTTAAAACAACTAAAGAAAAAAGTCTTAATATAAATTTAGGAAAAAGTACAAAAGGAATAAAATGCTGACATGATATGGGTGGATTTTGTTACATTAAAACTATAAAACTGTAAATAAACAGCCAGCATGCTCTAGAAAAAAATAAAAGAACAAAATTTTATTCCCTCAAATTGTCTTCGTCACTTACCTACTACTATCTTTAGTCTAAAAGTTTTAACAGATGACAAAAGAAATATGAGGCAAACTAGGATAGTAGTGGAAAGAAAAAAGGTGTGAGTTCTTTCCAAAATCATCTACTATTTTGGAAGAGACAGAGATGATTAGACACATTATAAGCCACATTTCCTGCTGGCAGATTTATTCCTGATTTGTAGAGCAGAGTCATTTATGTTAGTATCTCCTAGAACCTAAAAAAAGACACCATGCTCTCTGTTTTAAGTGGTTCATGATCTCACTGAATGTGGAGCATACTTTAAACATACCAAAGTTAATGTAGTAAAGGATCTCAGGAGACACACACTTGGAGATTGATTTAGCAACTTTATGAACTGACACATTCTCTAGTTTTCTTGAGTACTACCATTGCATTGCTAAATGGATACAATGTGTGCACCACATCACCTTCTAAATAGTTGTTTGTGGCCCTAAACAAGTGCTACTGTCTGCTTTGGTAACAGTTTTGTGTTTGTTTGTTCCCCTTCCCCAAGTGGGCAGCCATTACTGCAAAAGCTCCTAACTGATCAAACTTCTGAAAATAGGTGACTGTTGGGTGCTCTGCCCTAAATGGGACAATATCACCCACTCCAAAGCTCAGGAACATCATGAAAAAAGCAAACACAAACACACACACACACACACACACACACACACACACACACACACACACACACACACAAAAAAAAAAAAAAAAAAAAAAAAAAGAGCAGCTGGAGAGATGGCTCACAGTTAAGTGTACCAGAAGACCCAAATTCAATTTCTAGCATCCACATGGTGGTTTACAACCGTGTATAACTCCAGTCCCAGGGAATCTGGCATGCTCTTCTGGCTTCCATCAGGGATTGCATGTATATTGTTCATAGACATATATGAACACACAAAAAACCCATACACATAAAATAAAAATAAGGTTTAAAAAAATCTTTTTTTCAAAGACATAGAGGATGAGGTGTTGTGGAATGCTATCTTTTAAGCTTGACATGCTCTTAAAGTCAGAGCAGCTGTGATTAGTTGCACAAGAATAGGTATATCAGCATCCCATCATGGAGAGGAGACCTGCTCATAAGCTCCATCCCTCTCTGAGGAGTTATATGCAATTATGATTGCTAGAGAGAAAAAACATTTCTTTCAATGTTGTAGCCACTGGTAAGTTACCCATACTCCCAACCTGTGCTCATGAAAGCAACCACAATTAAACTCAGTGGGTCAAACACACACACAAAGAGAGACAGACAGAGACAAACAGACACAAAGGACAAGGGGAACTGGTTTGGGAAGAGGGGAGGGAGGGGTAAGTAGTAGGAGGAAGACAACAAAGTATAATGGGAGGCGACTATGACCAAAATGCATTATATACACATTATGTGTGAAAATGTCATAATGAGAAAAAAAAAAGATGCTGAAATGCAGGAATGAAGAGCATCCAGACTTTCAATGCAGAAATGAGACAGTACTCAGACACCAATTCACAGCATCAGTAAGAAAGTAGAGTGCTTGAGAACTGACTAGGAAATTCAGACTTCGTTTCCCTGCAGGAGACAAGAGGTTGTTTAAAAGAGACAAAAGCAGACTAGCACGTTTATGAGCCATTTTTAAAGGTCAATTATTTTATCAGTAATTATGTTATTGCATACTTACAGAGTACAGTGTGATATTTTGATCTGTGTATACATTATAAAACATTTAATAAAGATAACACATCTATCACCCAAAAATTAGATGCTGAATATGCTGCGCTTCTTCAGGCTACACTGGAACTTAACTGACCTAAACACTACTGGGCTCGCATCAAGGCTACATTAAGGCGTGGAGATGTGACTCTGCTGGTCTTGTCCCTGCTCAGCACACATGAAGTCCTGGGCTCCATCCTCAGTACCACATTAAAAAACATGTGTAATGAATCCTGGCATTGGGGAGAGGCAGGAGTTCAAAAGTTCAAGGTCACCCTGAGTTACCAGAGACCTTATCTCAAAGAAGGGAGGTGGAATGTAGGAAGAGGGGTGGCTACATGGTTCAGGGTTAAAGCACTTGGTGTGCAAATCTGACAACCTGAGTTCAATCCCTAAACCCCACAGCAGAAGAAAAAGGTGAACTCCCAAAGGTCAGCCTCTGACCGCCAT
Organism: Cricetiscus sungorus; assembly: GCA_030556225.1. Classification (NCBI taxonomy): domain Eukaryota; kingdom Metazoa; phylum Chordata; class Mammalia; order Rodentia; family Cricetidae; genus Cricetiscus; species Cricetiscus sungorus. Next base: position 12,143,685 of record JANBXA010000366.1, on the reverse strand, counting down.
AGGCACACCATGGCTTGTGCATTACCACACATGCATACACACACAAATACGAAAAATAAAGCAGACCAGAAAAGGTGAGAGCCCCACCCAGCTATTCCTACTGGAACTCTGTGTCTTTATCAGGAATTTTTTTTTTTTTTCCGAGACAGAGTTTCTCTGTGGCTTTGGAGGCTGTACTGAAACTAGCTCTTGTAGACCAGAATGGTTTCGAACTCACAGAGATCCACCTGCCTCAGCCTCCCGAGTGCTGGGATTAAAGGCATGCAACACCAAAGCTCAGCTTCTTTACCAGGCTTTTTCAAGACCTTCAGACTCACCATTTTCTCACTCTAACTAGAACTGAGGGTTATCTCTACTCAAACAGAGAGACAAGATTGCTGAAGCCAAAAAGCCAAATAAAGCAGCTCCACCTGCTTCCATGCAAGCCTTCTTGTCACTCACAGCTAAGCTTTGCCAAGAATAAAACAGCTTTACAGTGGGGCACATGAAGAAAAAGCAAAGGATGCTAAACATTAGTGAGCACAACTGGAAACAGTGACATTATATAGTTTTCACATAGTCAGGGTCTCAGTCTGCCAGGAGAACCACTTATCCCCACAACACTGACACTTTGACATCTGAGAGGACAGTGTTCTTCACCCGTTTACAACTCTCCTACTCTAACTCCCAACAATCAGTTCCTGTCTAGTTCCTGTTCTATACACTGCTCAACTGTGAATGAGTATTCTGAATCCCAAACTGACTGAACCAAGCCCAAGGGCAAACCAGTCTCCATTCAACTATGCAGCCCATAGAAATGATTATTTGTTCACCATCCACTGGTTACCCTCAAACAAAAACCTTCCTGGGGCTTACATCATCTGTTTTTACCTTAGTGCATGTGTTTTTGTCAACTACTGACCTGCTCGCTCTATTCATGACTTTGCAAACTGGTTCACAGTCCCTGAACTTCCTGGCTCTGCCCCTGACTCTCAACAACCTAGCTTTACAGTACCTTTATCTCAATGCTAAGAACCTTCACTTTGAAATCCATTCAATAGCCAGATCCAACATTCCGTTGTAACAGCAACTGTACTCCAACTCTTGCACTACAACACCCAATCTTAACCTTTCTGCTCCTCACATCCCAGCAGTTATCTTCTGGTCTTATTTATTCTCCATCAGTCTACTCTCGAAGCCCATCACTTAAAAAGTTTACTACTATAACCTACTGCCACACTAGGCCACAGAATCCAGACCAAGACCAGGTGAATTGTTTAACTTGCATTCTCAAATAAGAATAACTCTCATAACTACCACACATACAGAACAGCGGGAAATGCAGTGCCCCACTTCTAGATACTCCCATTCTATGTGCCTGCACTTGGTCTCCCAAGGCCTTCTCAAAACTCCCCTTCTTCCCAATGTCTTAATCACACTCACCCTGTCCTTTCCTGTAATTTCAGCTGCTAACGTTCCAAACTTGGCTGGGAAAAAAAACTCATTAAAAAGGCTGAGGATGTAGCTTAGTGCTGGAATACTTATCTAGAAGGCCCAAGGACTAAGGTTCAATCCCCCAACAGCCCAAAAAATCTCCCCCCCCCCCCAAAAAAAAGCCACTTAGAAGGTTCTGTAATAATTTCTTCTCTTCCACTGCCATCTCAGACCACTTCTTTCTATTCAACCTTTAGGCTCGGATACTCCTGGGACCTTTCTGTTTGCTCTGTCACCTTATTTACATTACATCCCTAGGTAATGCTATTTAGTCTTTTAGAAAGGACTTTGATGGGTAAATAATACCCCCCTGCTGTCTCAAAATCCTAAAGCAGACTTGCTTCTTTGGTTTCTATGTGGCCTCATGCTCTCCAAAATGCCCTTCCAAGCTTCCCTCAGGTACATCTCCTGTCCAGTCTGCATACACCTGTACAGCATCTCCATTACAATAATCTCTCCCTCTCAAATTGCCGTTTTTAGAAGCACACATTGTTAGTGTCTACCATTTTCAAAGCAAACGTCCCTTTTACCCATCACCTGTAAACTGTAAACCACCTACCATTAGAGTTTATTGTTTGTGTTTTGTTTGTTTGTTTGTTTTCTAATTAAATCTCTCAAAAACTGTTTTGGAACAATGTCTACTTCTTGAAACTTGACTTCAGTCCTCATCACTGCACTAAAAACACTTACCACTGTCATCATTACTTCTTCTATACACTAAAAAATGGATGTATTTATCATTAATTAAAATGTGGTGGTAAAGTTGGGATCAAATTCAGGACCCAATCCAACACAAGCAAAGCAGTGAACAACTTACCATTGAGCTTTATTCCCAGTCCAGTACACTTTCTCTCTCTCTCTCTCTCTCTCTCTCTCTCTCTCACACACACACACACACACACACACACACACACACACACACACACACACACACACACACACACACACGGAGCTGAAGCTAGAGGCAGCTGTGAGCCACCTGATCGCATAGGTGCTGAAGACTGAATTTAGATCATCTAGCAGAAATCACTCCCTGCATGCCATTCTGCAGCCCCCAGTGCACTCTGACAGAAATGACCAAATCCACCATCCAAACCTGTGATGTAGGGGATGTTTCATGACAGCACCCTAGGAACTATCCTGTTTCTATACTGGACCCCTAAGTTTTCTTTTCATCCTTTTAAATATCATTTGTATTTATAGCTCTGGTCCAGACCATCCTGAACTCATTTCATTGACACTATTCCCCATTTAGCAACTTCATGTGGTTACTTTAGCAAACATCTCAACTTCAAAACGTCCCACATTACCATTTACCTTCAAAGGGGTGGCACTATGAAAGCCTGTAACAACCAATGATAGCACCGGTGTCACCGATTCTCTTCAATCCAGTCTCTATCTCCATGAAGCAATAAAGAGAGCTTCAAAAATAGAAACTGCACCACACAATCATAGCTTTGTTTGATGTGGTTTTAGTTTGGGTTTTTTGAGACAGGGTCTTGCTATTTAGCCCAGGCTGGCTTTGAAGTCACGACAGACAGGGTCTTACTATGTAGCCCAGGCTGGCTCTGCCACTGCTTCCCCAGTGCTAGGATTATAGATAGCTACATCTGGAAATACCACTCATTATTTAAAACTGTTAAATTAGTATGCTTCATGCTTGGTATGGAAGTATTTATTTATTTTGAGGTGCTAGAGATCAAACCCAGGGTCTTAGCAATGCTAAGTAAGCATGCAAGCACTACTGTTGTGGATATTTATTTAAGATGTGTTACATTTGTTTATGCTGTGCAGCATTTGTTTAATGATACAAAGATGTGTTGCATTCTTTTATGTTGCATTTGTTTAACTCTGTGAAGCTGTGTTACTGTGCCTGTCTAAAATACCTGATTAGTCTAATAAAGACCTGAACTGCCAATAGCGAGGCAGGAGAAAAGACAGGTGGGGCTGGTAGGCAGTGAGAATAAATAGGAGAAATCTGGGGGGAGTAGGGGGAGTCAAGGATCCAGAGAAGGAGGACTCCAGGGGCCAGCCACCCAGCTACACAGCAAGCCAGGGAGTAAAAAGTAAAGAAAGGTATATAGGTTAAAGATAAAAGCCCAGAGGCAAATTAAGATAAGAAAAGCTGGCTACAAAGAAGCCAAGCTAAGAAAGGGCATTCATAAGTCTAAGACTACATGTGATTTATTGGTAGCTGGGTGGTGGACCCCCCCCAAAAAAAGAGTTATTAAAAAAAAAAAAAAAAAAAACCTACGCACTGTGCTACACACTCAGCCCAGGAAAAATAATTTCCCTTCCTGACAATGCTGTTATTGCAAAATCTTGGTGCTCGCTGATTTTGCAGATCAATGACATTCAACTATTAGTATAAAGACAAATTAATAAAAAGCAAAGACATTAGCTAGGTTGCTGAAAGAATTGTAGTTAACTCTAAAGTGAAAATAAGTTTTGAAAGCTGGTGAAATAGCTTAGTGAGTAACGGCACTTGCCAAGAAGCCTTAGTGATCTAAGTGTGATCCCTGGGACCCACATGGTTGGGAGAAGAGTAGACTCTACAAGCTATCCTCTGACCACCACACATGCTCTGACACAAGTGCCTCACATGCATTAACACACAAAATAAATATATAATGTAAATAAAAAAAGAAAGAAATTTTGAGATAAAATCGATACAATTTACCACTTCAACATTTACTACTGTTTCCACCATCTAATTCCAGAATGTGTCCATCACCTCAAAAGAAGGCCTTATGTGGTTAACAGCCATTCCCAAGCCTCTGCTTCTCACCTCCTGGAAACCACTAATCTACCTGTTATTGTTATGGAGCTGCCTGTTCTGCACATTTCACAGAAATGAGATCACATATTGTAATTCTGTTGTGTCTGCTTCCTTTCACTTAAGTAATGTTTTTAAGGTTCATTGATGGTGTTACATGAATCAGTATTTCATCTCTTTGTATTGCCTTTTTGGTGTTGTTTTGGTTTGGTTTGGTTTTTGTTGTCTTTGAGGGGTTTTGTTTTGTTTTTGTTTTTTGTTTCTCTAAGACAGAGTCTCTCTGTGTAACAACCTTGGTTGTCCTGGAACTCGCTCTGTAGATCAGGCTGTCCTCGACCTCAGAGATCTGCCCGCCTCTGCCTCCCAAGTGCTGGGGTTAAAGGCGTGTGCCACCAAAGCCACCAACCAGCTCTCATTTCTTTGGGGTTTTTTGTTTGCTTGTTTTGTTTTGTTTTTTGAGACTCTCATGAATCTTGAGCTGTTCTCGAATTCCTTATGTAGTCAAGAATTACCCTGATTTTTTGATTCTCCTACCTCCACCTCAAAGTTCTAGAATACAGGTGAGCATCCACACACCCAGTGTACAAGGTGCTAGAGCGTGAACTCAGGGCTTCACAAATATTAGGCAAGCACTCTACCAACTAAGCTATATTCCATTCTTTTGTATGACTAATAATACTCCATTGTTTGGGAAATGCCACTTTTGTGCTGATGGGCATTTAGATTAGTTTTGGGTTTCTATTATTACCAGTACAGTTGTCATCAATACTATTATACAAGATACTGTATACACACATGGCATCAAATCTCTTAGGGATATTGCTAAACCATATGGTAACTGTGCCTAACTCTTTAGGGACTGCCAAGCTATTTTCCACCACTGTTGTACTATTTTGTTTCTGTCAGGTTCTAATTTTGATACATCCAATGGATACCTGTTAGTTTCTTGGTTTTATTATTGTTACACTCATTCCTAGATGACAGGAAATAATATCAGTGATTTTTTTACTTGTATTTCCATTTTTCATGCATTTATTTGACCATTTATACATGTTTCAAATTTTTTATTATATTTTATTTATGTCTGTGTATTTGTGTGTAATATCTTTGTGTTTTATTTTAAAGGGCTTTCCAAGAAGACAATCATGAATAGTCTACATTGAATGAGGAAGTTGTGGTAGGTAAATATTTTAAGGAGTACCTCTACTCACATGTATCTTTATTTGTTTGGGGGGATTGTTGTTTTGGGTTGTTTGGTTTGGTTTTGTTTTCAAGAAAGGGCTTCTCTGTGTAGCCCTGGCTGTCCTGGAACTCTATCTGCAAACCAGGCTGGCCTTGGATTCAGAGATCTACCTGCCTCTGCCTCCTAGGAACTGAGATTAAAAGCTGCACCACTACCCCACTTCCTTAAGTATCTTTAAAGAAGTGTTATCCTAAATTATACTAGTGATAAAGTATCACTGTAACACACAATCTAAAGAACCTGTCTGTTGTGTGATATTTTGATTAAATTCTGACAATAAAGTTTGCCTTGAATCAGAGGACAGAGCTAGCTACTAGCTGACCAAAACTGACCATGGAGGGTTTGGAGGACTGAGAACAGATAGAGTGACAGTAGTAGGGCTTAGACAAGATCTCAATCCTTTTGGTAGATGGTAGAGATAGGAGGTAACTGGTCGCTTCTCCACTACTTCTCTGGTCATTCAGGTTCTTATCCTGATATCTGCCTCCAGATTTTTTATTGATGAAGAATAATTAGATAAATGCAATATCTGTCATTTCTGACAAGGGAAGAACTTTTAACAACATAAATGCCAAATTAGCACTTTCACTGTTTTAAACTACTTGTCTATGTCCTACCCTAGTGACAAGAAATCACTGATGGCAACAATACCAGAAAATTTGTCAAGATAATTTCAGCATTTAATTTTGATCATAAGCCCCACAAGCTGAGGATGGGTTTCTGTTCTGTCCTATCTAACAACACAGTAAACACCTGACCACCAAGTTGCTTAAATGCTGTTATTCAAAAACTGGAAGCTTTATCTTAAAATGATCATCATTATAAAAGATCTCAAAGAGAACCAGAATTTTCAGATTTTAAGTGTTGAAAACATCAAATCAACCACAAGCATCATAATTTCCAAATCATACTGCAGAAGTGTCTCTCCATTCAACTGTAGTCTAGAGAAATACATTATCACAATGTGATAATGAACAGCCAAGTAGTTACTTTCTGTGGCAAATGTGGCAAACACCGTCAGTTGTTACACTGGCTAGTTTTTTGTCAACTTGACACAAGCTAACATCATCTGGGAAGAGGGAACTTCAACTGAGAAAATGCTTCCATCATATCAGCCTGTAAGGCCAGACTGTGGGCCTTTTCTTGATTAATGGCTGATGTTGGAGGGTCCAGCCCACTGTGAGCAGTACCACCCAAAGCCTGTATCCCACCCCTGAGTCTGTACAAGAAGGCAAGCTGACCTGACCAGGAGTGGTAGCACTTGCCTTTAATCCCAGTACGCTAGAGACAGTGGCAGGTAGACCTCTGTAAGTTTTAGGCCAGTCTGGTGTACACAGAAGTTCAAGAATGCCCAGGGCTACATAATAGAGACCCTGTCTCAAAAAAACAACAACAAAAAAACCAAACAAACAAACAAACAAACAAAAAACAAAAAAAGAAACAAAAGAACAAAAAAAAAAGAAGAAGAAGAAAAGAAAGAAAACTGAACAAACTAGAAAGAGTAAGACAAAGTAGCCTTCCTGCCTTGGTTTCCCTCTGTGATGATCTGGATGTGTAAAATAAATAAAGCCTCCCCCCCCCCCCCAAGTTGGTTTTGGTCATGATTTTTATCACAGCAAGACAAAGCAAACTAGGGAAGCTGCCTTTCAAGTAATGCCTACACTTCAGAGGGAAGAGACCTCTTAGCCTTCTTCACAGCCAGGGCATGGACATGTAACGTAGACCTAGCTACTGGGGCCTCAGAGACCTGAAGAGGGATGGGAGCCTCTGGAAAGGGTGATCTGCACTAATAAAGGGTAGGAAGTGCTGCTCCTTTTTAGTACTTATCTGTGTCTGCCTGTGACCCCTGGAACTGAGATAGCCATCTTATAACCGTTAGGAAAATTACCACTAGCTATATGAATATAAAACAGGAAAGAATACTTTGGTACCTGACATGATCACTGACCTTTTGTACTTTGTACTTATGGTGAGAAGGCCCTGACTCCAGGCTTCTTGATAAGCAATAGTTACCTTAGTTTATGGCCTGAGTGTAAGCCATTTTTATTTGGATATGCCAAACAGCCTAACTAAACTCATTAGCAAATACCTGTTCCCTCCATGCTCTCCAGTTCTGAAGTTAGACCCCTGATTACTAAGTCAACCCAGCAGACCAGTGTCCCTGGCCTGTATCTCTTCTGCGTTTTGAAAACTGTAATTGCTCTTAAGGAGTAAGTGCAATCACACTCACATCTGTGACTTCCAGTTAAAATCTGTTTCTCAGGCGGTGCCTGCTCACAGTGTTAATCCCTGCCCTTGGGAGGCAGAAGCAAACAAAGCTCTGTGAGTTCAAGGCCAGCCTGATCTACTGAGTGAGTTCCAGAATAGTCAGGACTACACAGAGATACCCTATCTTAAACCCCCACCCCTCAAAAATAAATAAATAAATAAATAAATAAAAGTCTATTTTGGCCATAAGTCTTCCATGATTAAGGAAAAATTACTTTTTACTTTTCTAGTATACTTTTCAGCTATGTCTACTTTTAACTTTTAACTTAGCTTTCTCTTTTACCATTCAAATACCAAAACAACTTTAGTTTGACCTAAATTAAAAAAAAAAAATGTTTTTGTTTTAACTTCCACAGCATCCTGTTTATCTCTCTCTGCTCTAAACTGTTTCCTTCCCTCTCAATGCCCCCACAACTTAAAGGCAAATTCCTCCTTAGGTGCCACTGCCCTTTCTTCTGAGCTGGGTTCTGGATGTCCCATCTCTGTCCCTGATGTCACTGCCCAGAGGCTGCAGGGCAGGGTGGGTGTTACTGAGCTCAATACCCATAATAAGACTAGCTCATGACACAGCCCTGCATGGATGAGGAGGAGGCTGCTGCTCCTCACTCTGTTGGTAGGGCAGCGGCACTCAACAATCAGCTGGTCTCTTCCCAGAACATGATCAAGTGTTCTTTCTAAAGGAGGTCCCCCCTTTCTACATTTCCAGTGTCAGCCAGTGACTGTCAGTGAGTGCTGCCTTGAGGTTTAAAGGTGGCTGTTTTCCACCTGCTCACTCCAGAACTCAGTGGTATAAGACCTGGTTCTACGTGTTAACAGCTCTGGGGGGGGGGGGGAAGGTATCCTAGCAGTCAGGAACCCAGAAATACAAAAGTCACACTACGCCCACAACAAACCTCACACAAGAGATTTACTAGAAAAACACAGGAAGGTGGCTGACTGTGCTTGGGAGAGAAACAGCCTTAAAATATTTTTATTACATTTATTTATTGTGTATGTCATGACCTAACATTTTTAATTTTTTTTTTTTTTTTCAAAAACAGGGTGTCTCTGTGTAGCTCTGCTGTCTTTGAACTCTGTTTTTAGACCAGGCTGGCCTCAAACTCTTGAGATTTGCCAGCCTCTGCCTCCCAAATTCTGGGTTTAAAGACGTGCACCACCACAGTTAGTATTCAGGCATCTGTACTGATCTGCCCTTGGGGTTCTCACAGGATGCCTCCTTAGCTGCAGCCACTAAGAACACTTCCTGTACATATTCACCATGTTCCCTTTTAAAGGAGCCCTGCCCACCTCCTATCTTTCTCTCTCTCATTCTATCTGCTCCCCCTTGCTTCTTTCTGCCTGTCTCTGTCTCACCCCCCCCCCCGCCTCTCTTTTCTATTCTGCTGCTTCTGTTCCTAGAGGTCAGTCTCCTCCCTTCTTCCCCCTTTTCCCTAATAAAAAGCCCCTCCACGTGAGCTTTGTCGTATGCCACTTTTTTCCCTTGAGAGCACCGTTTTTTTTGTTTGTTTGTTTGTTTTGTTTTTTTTTAATTACAAACACTGCCTGCCTGGCTTTTTGTTTAAAAAAAAAAAAAAATCATGTGCATGTATGCCTATAGAGTTACTGTGCACCATATGAAGGCTATCAGCAGAGACCAAAAAACAACACTGGATCCTAGGAACTACAGGTGGTTAGGTGGTTGTAGGCTACTAATAGGTGCTAGGAACAAAATGCAGGTTGTCTGCAAGAGCAGCACATACTCTTAACCTTTGAGTCACCTATCTAGCCCCTTGACCTAACAAGGCATGATACTCCCCAGCTTACAGGCTGGCCACAAACTGAAGTCTCCTGTCTCAGCCTCCCAAGTGATAGAATGATAGGTATGTGCCAGCAGTTTTGTCTTAGCTCTATTTACTGATTGGTCTTCTATAAAAGCCATCTTGCTAGATGTGGTGCACATACCTATAAAACCGAGCATTTGGAGGCTGAAGCAGAAGAATTTCAAGTCAAGGGAGATTAAGGCCAGCTTGCACTATAAAAAGCAAGACCCTATCACTTGATATTATTAGGATTTTTATGTACCAAATGATAACAACAAGCCTTTTTTAAAATCCAACTAACACCACTGACATTTGTATCAGATCCCCATATTCCTCCTTTGCATGAGTTTTCACTAATAACACCAGGAAGAAAAAGGAAAGGAAAGAGAGGAGAGTGCAGGCATCTCAGAAACAGAAAAAAAAAAAAATGGCTGAAGTGTCTATTAATATACCAAGACAGTGGCTGGCCGGCTGGCCCAGCATCACTCAGTTCCTGTGGCTCCTCCCTGTGCTTGCCATCTAGCCCCCCACCCTAAACCTCACTCCCAGGGACTGTCCTTCTCCTTCCCCATCTCTCCTCTCATGGTCCTGTTTATTCTGCCAGCCATGTTCAGCCTGGAATCTTCCCTCTGTCTGATTTCTCCCTTATATCTACAATAAAAATCTTCTCTATACTTTAGGAGCAGTCATATCTTTCCTTTTTTATTTCTTTTCTTTCTTTCCTTTCCCATTCTTCTGGTGCTGAAAACCAGGACTGGCATATATGAGCCTCTCTGACCAAGCTGCTGATTTGACTCTAAGGTAGGTATGGATCATTTGTTTCTGCTGGCTTCTACCACCCACCATATTTGGCTACAAATTCCAAGAGTTCAATTCTTCATCTGCTTCTTCCTTCCACCTGCTCTCTTTCTCTCTCTCTCTCTCTCTCTCTCTCTCTCTCTCTCTCTCTCTCTCTCTCTCTCTCTCTCTCTCTCTCTCTCTCGCTGCTGGAGCCTGCTACATCCTCTGGGACACCCATCGATGGGCATCTCCCTGGCTCTCTGGTTCTGGAACCCTGCTATGCCCTCTGGGCTGCACCCATAGGCATCTCCCAGCTAAGCCCTTCAGGGTGCCTATCACATGGGCAATTCCTACTAAGACACTTACTGTGCTCCATTTTCCCAGGAGTCTCTTCCAGTCCACCTCTTCACTGTTTTCTCCTCTACTAGGTAAGTGTCACCATGGAGCTGCCTACTCTGTCTGCTTTTACTACAAAAGCCACACCAGTGAGCCAGGACACCCCTCTCACCCTACTGAGGTCTATCATGTGGAAAGGGATGCCTCTCCCCTGTGATTTGGAATATTATTCTCTGAAAAGTCTCTCATTCTGCTTAGGGGTTCTCTGAATTCAGATTCTTGTCACCATGACACTTACTCCCTCTGCTCCCTCATGGCCTCTCTCAGCTTCTTCCTGGAACTTCCCCAACTCCCCTAAAAGCTAGTCCCACAGCTTCCTAAAGCCTTTCCGGGCCTCTGTGACCTTGTCCCTCCTGTCTCTTTCTGCTTCCTAGATGTTTTGCAGCTTCTCTATACCCATATGGCCTCTATAATATCGCAACCATCCCATGCTGAACTACTTCTTGTTCCTCCTTGTTCCTCACAGCTACACTGTTCTCTCTCTCAGCTTCCTCTTGGAGCTTATTGGAACCGTCCCTATGGGGGACTTACTCTCAGGACCCTTCCTCCTTTCCCCCTTGGACTCCATTCCTTCCTCTGACTGAGAGATTTGATTAAAGTCTTGCTGTCCTATTTACTGCAAACAGCCTGGCCTCAGTAGATCTCAATGGCCAAAGATGGCTCACTCAAGTTTCAAATACTCACACATTGTAACAACTTCCACCACTGCACAAGCTTCGATCCCAAAGTTTCACATCTCTAAGTTAACTCTGCACTCTTGAAAATCTTTTATTTCCAAGGTTTCTCTGTGCTCTGCTCTCAAGAAATCTTCTAAGACTATTATGTAAACAGCCTTTATCTCAGGATTTGTAAATTCATTAAGTATAGTTAAAGAATCTGCAAAATTTGTAACAAAAGAGTTAGCTTAAAACTTGTAACAAAAGGTCGAATCTTAATTTGCTATATGAAATTCAGTTTTTATTTAGAAAAATAGATCTACTTTCTGTATATGTAACACCTTCAAATCTTGTTTAGGAAAAGATATTTTTTAAATAGCAACCTTGTGGCTCTCCTCCATCTTGGCTGATGACCTCATCAAGACAGAAGTAACCACATGCCTGGCAGCCATCTTTACTAAGACTAAAGAATACATGCCATGTGACTTTACCATCTTGAGATGAACATGTGGTATAAAGCAGCAATTATGAGACTTCTTAAAACTAATGATGTCCTCATTTATCATTGTATCTATTTTCAGACTGAGAAAACAATGATAGCTCTCCAAAATATTTAAGTTAATATAAATTTTTATAAGGTTTGTAAATTTCTAAAGTTATAAAGATATACTCAGGTTAACAAAAACTTAGAGCTCTATGCCTAACCACTATGATCTTGCTCAATAACAGGCTTCTAAACAACTTTAAATAATGAAGAATGTGTATCTAATAAATAAGGCTTATAAATCCCTACTCAGATTAACAGTAACTAATTTTTTGTTTTAGCTGTTTGGATAAACTCAATCATAGAAGAAAATGTGATATTCTGTAATAATGAACTATAAAAAGGATCAGAAAAATCTCCCTATGGACTGTATTTATGGTTTAAAGTTTTATTTTGATGATAAAAGATCTTCAGTTAAATCTTCAACTCGAATTTTTAAGGCTCAAACTTAACAGGAATAAAGTTGTAAAATCCTAATCTTATAAAAGCTACTAGCTTGTTGTAAACTGCCAAAGATAATAAGGTATGCTAGTTAATGTTCAGTCATTTTATAAAAACCAAATTCTTCAATGTGCTCAAAGCTTCAAATGTAATTCACTCATTTATAGGGACAAGCTTTATTTAGCCTCCTGTATACATTTTTCAAGGTTGAGCTTAAAGCAAGTAACTAAAAGTAAGCTTGTGTAAAATCTGGTATACTTACTAGATAACTGTTATGGAATATTAGTTTAAGATATGTTACATTCATTTGTGCTGATACACAAATGTGTTGCATTCTTTTATGTTGCATTTGTTTAACTCTGTGTAGCTGTGTTGCTTTACCTGTCTAAAATTCCTGATTGGTCCAGTAAAGAGCTGAACAGCCAATAGCTAGGCAGGAGAGGGATCAGCAAGCCAGAGAGAATAGAAGGATGCTATGGGATGACCCTTCCATAAGCTGTGAAAATGTGTTGCTCTCATTGGTTGATATATTAATAAAAACTAAATTGGTCTATGGCCAATTGGGAAAGCCAAACAACGGACAGACAGGAAGAAGGGTAAAGTTAAGAGAGACTTGAACCAGCCATCCAAGAAACAAGATGCCAGCAGACCAATAAAGCCACAGCTATATAACAATACATAGGTTAATAGAAATAGGTTAATTTAAATGTAAGCACTAGTTAGTAATAACCCTAACTATGGGCCAAGATTCCGTAATTAATATTAAGCCTCTGAGTGATTATTTAGAAGGGGCTGGCAAGATGCAACAGGACAGAGAAGTCTCTGTTTACATATGGTGTTACAATATGTGGCTGAAATCTCCATATAAAACCTGACAACACTTGGAAAAAGATTCTAGACACAGAGTAAAATGTAGTCAAGCACAGCTTCTTGGGAGCTGCATTTTCCTGCACCAGCTGTTTACTGGCGGCAAGCAGAGGCATGGCTCCTTTAAGAGTCGGCTTCCTAGAGCTGTGCTATCAGCAAAAACAGGTGGCTCTTTTTAAGCAATCCAGCTGCCAGACACTTTTATGGTATTTATGAGCAGCCTACAGGCGTGCTACTTGGGGGCTCTGACCGCCTCTCTCCCTCCCTTCCTCTCTCTCCCCATCTCTCCTCCCATGGTCCAGTTTAGTCTGGGCTCTTCCCTTTGTCTGCTTCCTCAAAGCTAGGCAGTGGTGGCACATACCTTGAATCCCAGCACTCAGGAGGCAGAGGCAGGCAGATCTCTGTGAGTTCTAGACCAGCCTGGTTTACTGTTGGAATTCCAGGACAGGCTCCGAAGCTACAGAGAAACCTCGTCTCAAAACCCAAACAAACGAACAAAAAATCCATACTTTAGGCATACGTAGTCATGCCCTCCTTCTTTCATTTCATTTTTTCCTTTCAGGAGGGAAGGCAAAAGAGCATTGAGGAGGAAAAGGGGAATATATATCACATTGATGAAATATAATAAAACACTGAATTTTAGCACTAATTACTATTATGATTTGTATTTCCAGGGGCATGGGTATAGTCAAACTGAAGATTTCGCATTGTGTATTAAATAAGAGTCAATGTCTGCTATCATTTTTAATGTTAGGAAACAATGTTTATTTATGTGGGGAACAAAAATCCCTAAATCTAAAACTTGTTTATTTGTGCTACACAAAATAAAATTATGATCTAAGGTGAGAACATCAGAATGGAAAGAAAGAAATAAAACTCTTTTTTAAATAAATTTCTGATTTTTTTTCTTTTTAAAATATTTTTTATTTTATATGTATGTTCTGCCTGTGTGTATGTCTGTGCACCACATGTGTGCAGTGCCAGTGGTTGCCAGAAGAGGGCAGTGGATCCCCTGTGACTAGAGTTACTTATAGTTGTGAGCCACCATGTGGATGCCATGCTGTGAATTGAACCACAGTACTCTGGAAGGGCAGCAAGTGATCATAACCACTGAGCCATCTCTCCAGCCCCCATAGAACTCTTTTTGAAGATGACAAGGTCTCATATAGCGAAAATCCTAATAATTTTAGTAATGTAACTATCAAAATAAGTCACTTCAGCATGGCTGACCTACATAAGATCATACAATAAAGAACTGATTGTTTATGTTAACAATGAAGGTAAAAGCCACCTGCTGAGTGACTCAGCAGGTAAAGGGGCTTGATACCTGATGATATGAGGTCAATTCCCAGGACCCACTCGAGGGAAGGAGAGAACCAGTACCAGCAAGTTGTCCTCCAACCTCCACATATGTAGCAGGGCAAAAGTAATTTTACTTTGTTTTAATTACATTTAAAATACATCAAGAGCCTAGACATGACTGATGGTACATGCCTATAATCCCAGCACTTAAGAAGCAGAGACCAGAGAGTTAAGAACTCAGGCCAGAGTAGGATATGTATGAATTTGATGTCAGCATAAGCTGCTTGGGACCCTGTCACAAAAACAGTTAAGGGAATAAAAGAAGGCCAAGCACACAGTGGCACATTCCTGTAATCTCAATACTTGGTGGGCAGAAACAAAAAGATCTCGGGTTTGAGGTTAGCCTATGCTACAGATCAAACTCAAGGTCACCCTAACCTATACAGTCAGATCATACCTCACAAAGTAGCAAAATAAAATACTTCATAAATTTGCCTAAAGAAGTACAAACTTGGAATGATGTCGAAAAACTACAATCTCAACACTTGGGAAGATAAAATAGATTACACATGGATGGACAAACAAAATTAAAGGAAACAGAAAGAAGTGCAGGTTTTATTTTTTATTAGTTTACTACACATTTTATTTTGGAATCACCAACTGATATCTTAAAAGGTAATTCTACAGACTGGAGAGATGACTCAGCGGTTAAGAGCACTGCCTGCTCTTCCACAGGTTCTGAGTTCAATTCCCAGCAACATGGTGGCTCACAACAATCATCTGTAACGAGATCTGGTGCCCTCTTCTGGCTTGCAGGCATACATGCAGGCAGAATATTGTATACATCATAAATAATTTTTTTAAAAGTAATTCTACAAAAACACTTAAGTCAGATGCATACCAATCTATAAATCCAAAATATCCTAATGAAGTCTTTATGATTTTTAATTCTATTTCTGATCCCAAAGTGCTCAAAGTCTGAGATATGCTCACCACTGAGGCACCGGTTCTGTTATTGTAACAAATTTTATGGTTACATTCTCATATAACATTTCAGAACTTATAGATACAACATAATCCCCATCATAATTCTGAATTCTTTACACAGATCAGCAAGATCTTAAAATTCATATGGAAATTCAAGTGGCATGGAACAGACAATCACAAAAAAGAACAAGTTTGGAATATAGAACCAAGCTACAGTGAAAAGAGGGAAGGACAGAGAGAGGAAGATAACTATAAAAACAGCACTCAGAGACGAAGATGGGCATTGAAGAAACTCCTTATGATGGAGTTGGCCTTCAATGTGGGAGGGACAGCTATTTGGACAAGAAAACTGTTCTTGCCTGAACTACTTGACTATATGCTATGTAAACTGGACATGCAGGAACCACAGGAGAGTGACTGCTAAACTTGCCAAGATAAGATGGGATGGTCCTTCAGAGGGCTTGCTTCACAGAAGAAACTGCAGACATTCTACAGGACACAGAAGAATGCAACTGATGAACTTTGCCAGTACAAGGCAGAACAGATCTTCAAATTTCCTGTTTCATTTAAAAGTCTGCCAGATACTATGGGCCTGTGGACTGAAGATGGATGCCCCAATATTGCAGAGGAACTTTAGGTAACTGTCCAGGCAGCAAGATGTGTCTGTCTATTCCAGATTTTAAAAGTTGCTTACAACATACTTCCTGTTTACTTAAGTAATATTATATCTTTCTGGAGTCTTTAGAGTTGAAGACAGATAGTTGTAGTTGTTTTCCTTTGTTATAATAAAAGATAAATTATATATACTACTTTAGACACACAATGATAGATGATAGAGTATTTTCTTTAAATTTTGCCAATTGTAAATGACCTAGATATTATAACTATAATCCTTACTTGATAACTTTTTGTTATATAATTTTACTATGTTGAAGTTAAAACCTTCCTTTTTATTTAGAAAAGGGGAGACGATGGGGGAATGTCCTTCTGTATGCTGTGACTATATTTTTCTCTTATTGTTTGATGAATAAAGCTCTTTCAGTCGATGGAAAAGCAGAATTTAGCTAGGTGGGAATTTCAAACAAAGAGGCAAGAAGAAGGAAGATATAATGAACAGATGCCATGTAACACTTCCCCACCCCCATGGAGGAAAGACACCAAGGCATCACCTAAATAAGTCAAGGCCACGTGGTGATACACAGATTAATAGAAATGGGTTAATAATTAATAATAAATGGGCCAATAAGAAGCCTAAGTCATTGGCTAAACAATTGTAACTGGTATTAAGCCTCAGAGAGGTTATTTCATTAAATGGCTGAGGGGACCCCATGGCCAGAAACAGGTCAAGTGGGATTGAGATAAATGGAGAAAGCATGGCTTTAATCCCAGCAGTTGAGAGGCAGAGGCAGGTGGATCTCTTTGAGTTCAAGGCCAGCCTGGTCTACAGAGTGAATTTCAGGACAGGCTCCAAAGCAATATAGAGAAACCTTGTCTTGAAAAACCAAAAAACAAGCAAAAGAATGGCTATATGAATGAATGAAAGATATATAAACATGATATAGTAAATGTTTAGTAAATTTATTTTCCACAGAATATAATATTATATACACATATGAAGGAAAGATAACACTAGAAAGAAGGAAAACACTTGCAAACACATATATGAGAAAGGAGTTAAATGTACCAAAATAATTCTCATAATTCAGTAATAAAAGGGAACTGAGTAAGTTGGCACATACCTGTAATATCAATACTTAGAAGGAAGAAGCAAGAGGACCAAGAGGATAAGGTCATTCTCAACTACAAAGTGAGTTTGTAGCCATCTACAATAAGTGAGACCCTCCCTATCTCAAAAAACAAAACAAAACGACAATCCAAGCATCAAGGCTCATGCCTTTAAGCTCAATACTTAAGAGGCTGAGGTAGGAAGATTGCTATAAGCTTGGCTTCATAGTAAGTTATTGGCAAACCCTAAGCTATAAAATGAAACCTTGACTCAAAAAGAATAAAGAACAGAAGGGAAGAAAGAAAGGAGGGAATGAATTTTTAAAATGTGACAGCTGTGAGTATAGCTTAGTGATAGGTCATAAAAGAAAAAGAGAGGACAGGTACAGTCAGGCAAAAAGGGACTACATTAATATATTTTTAAAACATCTGCGGATCATACACTGAATGATTACATTTAAATGAAATGTACAGAATGGAAAATATATACAACCCTTACAAACTAAGTAATCCATCTTTTTTGCTCATATATTTATGCGCTATGTCTAAATTCTAACATTCTTCTTAAATCTTTTTCAAGGACTTAGAAGTACAAAAGAGCACTATAGATCAAGAACAGGGCAAAATTGTAAAATAGCAAGAAAAAGTACTACCAACATCAAAGACAGAAAACCAATTTGCCTTTGTTGGATGCCATCAAAGTCTACAATTCTTTTCAAGTTAAATTTTGGTCTCTTTTTGAAATGGAAATTAATATAAATAATTAAAACTATAATTTAGACATTATTCATATATTTTACAAAGCAGTCAAATTAATTCAAAATGAAGCAAATACACATTTTTGAGTAGGCAAAAAGTAACAGAATTCTGGAGTCATGTAAGTTTGAATCATAGTCTATTTATTAGCTAGGTGAGCTTTAACAATTTACATGTGCCCCTGAGCCTCAGTGTCTCCACTAAGTAAGAAGTTGCAATACCTCCTTAAGGGTGAAAAGAAAACTTCAACTATATGCTAAACAGGGGTTAAAGCCATAGACTTGTAGAAGTTCATTCTTCTGGGGTGGGGGGGATAGATAGGTTCTCACTATGTAAGCCAGGCTCCTCTCCAAATCAGAAATAAGACCACCTCTACTAGAGATCAAAGGCATGTTGTCAAAACATGCCCACTCTTATTTTTTAAAACACATCAATGTATACTATTTAAATTTTCTGTAACTTGCATACAGTATTGAAACATTTTTTTAAAAAAATTTATAACAGCAGCTACACTATCAGATTCTCAGCGTTGTTATTTTGTTAGCTTTTTCCCCCTTAAAGACACAGTCTCACTGGCTAACTTGGAATTTATTATGTGGCTCAGGATAACGTCCAATTCACAGCAGTCCTCTTGTTTCAGCCACCCAAGCACTAAGATTACAGGCAGTGCCACCACACCCACTGATCTGAGAGTCCTTTTTTAAGATACTGACACACAGGAGATGTGCAATTTAAAAAAAAAAAAAAAAAAAAAAGTGTTTCTACAGCAGTATTTCTCATCACTTCCAAAAATGGCTTCAATTCAGGTAACTAAGCCATAAAAAAAAAAGCAATATCAAACATTTATTTACTTGTTTACTTATTTATTTTGGAAGCTACAGTTACCAAGAAAGAAAGAAAATGATCTGATATGGCAGTTCACCAGGCAATCCCAGCCTGAGCCACAAAGTGAGTTACAGACTTGTCTCAAAACAAACAAACAAACAAAAAAAAAACCAAGTAAGAAAGATGAAACTAAGCTCTTAGACCATTCTTCTGAAAATGTATCACAAATTTTATCATGGAAAGCCATGTCTATGTACTCACCGGTACCGTTCAGGTTTGGGGGTTTTTACTCTTCTGAAGCTCCAAGGACTAGGTGGATTGGTTTGTTTGTTACAATGTCAAATCATAAACTGATAATATTATCAAGTGAAAAGAAAATTTGGTACCTTAATCTTTTCACATCAAGCCAAAAATCGCGGTGCAGGTCAGTGAATCTTTTTGGCTAAAAAACACAATACAAATACAATTAATAGTAAGATATGTGCTGGTAAAGAAAGATTAATTTTGCTTCAGAGTACACTGAGGTAAATATCACTAAACTGGTCTAGGGCTGTCACCTCACAGTTTCAAAACACTATAAGAAGAATTTCTCAGCCAAGTGTAGGAGACAGAGGCAAGGAGATTTCCCAGTTCAAGGCCAGCCTGGTCCACATAGTGAGTTACAGGACAGCCAGGGCTACACAGAGAAACCCTGTTTTGGAAAACCAAATAACAATAATAAAATAACAATTTCTCTCCCGTGTTGTAATAGATGAATAAAGTCACATATTAGATGGATTATGTCAGGAAGGACAAGACTTGCTTTTACAAAACTGCCAAGATGCGCTGGGTTTCTTTCACTAGTGATGTGGTATTTGGTAACTTGTCTTAAAAGATGTTATTGGACCTTTGCAAGCACGTGTGTGTGTGTGTGTGTGTGTGTGTGTGTGTGTGTGTGTGTGTGTGTGTGTGTGTAGATTAATTTCTGTTTGTTTTAAAGAAAAACAACAGTGCCTCATGAAGCGCAGGCTAGTCCAACTCACCTGTTCCTAGGGTCCTAGGCAAGCAAAACCCAAGCCTGGCTACCATTATGAAACTTATAATTTACAAATCATATCCTGGCAATTTCCTTTAATCAGAAGACCGATCTCTGCGAGTTGTTCAAGGCCAGCCTGACGCATAATCGAGCCTCAGAAACTATGCATGTATGTATGTACTGAGACATTCCTGGGGGCATTTTCCTAGTTAACCTCCTTTTACTTGAGGACGTCATTCTACAGGGGAGGCACAGACTCAGCCCATTGAGGAGTCACAACAATGTGCAGGCGTGGTAACACATGCCTGTAATCCAAGCCTGCAGCGGGCATGTTGCCTTGAGTTTCAGGGCAGCCTGGGCTACAGAGTGAAACTGACTTTAAAAAATTAAATAAGGCGGTACATGAGAGAGACAACAATGCTTTGCATTACTATTTTACCTCAAAATCGCTGAACAGAACAAATCAAAACCTTGCGCAAAGTAAAGGCCAGTGGAGCCCTCTAATCCTAAGGCTTCTTGCTCTCCAGTCTGAACTCCCCCAGCTGCTCGACGTCGCTCTGCCGCCGGCCGCGCCGCAAACCCGCACACTCGGTTCCGCACACGCATGCGGTCGGGGTTGCGGGCCGGAGCGAGCGCGCGGCCTCCCGGCAGTCGAGAGCAACCTGCTGGGACTCTCACACTTGCGCCGGCGCGCGCCCGCTCTGGCCCCGCCCCGACGAGCATGCGCAGGAACCCAGTCTGCGCCTGCGCGCCGCCGCCGCCGCCTGGAGGCCTGGCGAGGCCGCGGCCGAGGGGAGGCCCAGCGCCCTGGGCGGCGCGCGGCCGCCGAAGTCCGTCCTCCCGGTGGGGCGAGAAGCTGCGCAGGGGAGGGGACAGCCAGGCAAGCAGGAAGCTGCGGCTTAAAAGGGCAGCGCGCGCCCAGCCCTTCCTCCCGCGGTCCGGGCCTGCGATCGCTAGTCGTCTGCCCCGCCGCTCTCTCCTCAGCCCGCCGCCATGTACCGCCGTCTCGGAGAAGCCCTGCTGCTGTCCCGCTCCGGGCCCGCCGCCCTGGGCTCGGCGGCCGCGGATTCGGCCGCGCTGCTGGGCTGGGCCCGCGGACAGCCCTCGGCTGCCCCGCATTCCGGGCTTGCGCCAGCCTCCCGGCGCCACTACAGCGAGGCGGCCGCCGATCGCGAAGACGACCCCAACTTCTTCAAGATGGTGGAGGGCTTCTTCGACCGCGGCGCCAGCATCGTGGAGGACAAGCTGGTGGAGGACCTGAAGACCCGGGAGAGCGAGGAGCAGAAGCGGAACCGGGTGCGCGGCATTCTGCGGATCATCAAGCCCTGCAACCATGTGTTGAGCCTCTCCTTCCCCATCCGGCGCGACGACGGCTCCTGGGAGGTCATCGAAGGCTACCGGGCCCAGCACAGCCAGCACCGCACGCCCTGCAAGGGAGGTGAGCGAGCGCCCACCGGCCCCTTCCCGCCCTCCTTCCCCTGCAGCCTCCAGCCGCCCGGGCCGCTACTCGGCCCAGCCCAGCTCCGCAGGCCGTGCCCCCCTCCTAGCTCCCCGCCTAGGGTGTGGCAGCCTTAGAGGATACTGATTTTTTTTTTTTTTTCCGCCCCAAAACTACCACGTAATTTGCCAGCCTTCTTTTTGGGCAAGCCTCCACCCCGGGCCTCTGCTTGTGTTGATGCTGTCTGCACAGAGGACACTGCACCGGTTTCCCTTTGGCCTCAGTGCCTGTCACCCAGCGTGAGCCCGTAACACCAATGGCCGGTGATACAAGAACAGAGAGAAAGAAAAAAAAAAAAAATGGTTTTCTTTCTGGAGTTGCAATCCAGAAAGTTTTATTGACCAGCAGAGCTTACTAATCTTATAAATTAATAGGATTTTTACACTGATGACTTTTTGTGTTGTACCCTTTTCCTCTCCTCAAGGGGAAAAAAAAAATCAAGTAGGGTAACGTCTCTGACAAACATAGGGCGACCTGACAAATCTAAAGGGTGTAAACTACAGAACAGCCTGCCAGCCAATAGAATGAAATAGCCCTGGGGGTGTGTTCTTGTCCTGGCTAGTACCAGATTTGAGCCTAGGCAAAAGGTAGTCCTTAGTTGAGTCAGTTAAATTTGGTAGTCCTCAAGGTATTCTATGGTTTAAATTTTTGGATGTGTGTAGATTTTTTTGCTGTTGAGTTGCCTTGATGGGGGTTTGATTGGCAAGTGAGCACGTGGGAATTTGGACTAGACCAGTGATTCTCAACGTTCCTAATGCTGTGGTGACCCTCAACCTTAAAATTATTTGGTTGCTACCTCTTAACTGTAATTTTGCTACTGTTGGGAATCGTGAAGTAGACATTACACTGTGTGAGCCCTGTGGTGCTCGCGACCCACAGGTTGAGAACTACTGGACCAGACGGTTGGCTGCCTGTTATCCAGTAGTCTTTGTTACCCGCTGAGTTTAAAAGGGTGTAGATTGTAGAAATGTTTCTACACTAGAAAAACCGAGGCTGTGGTGGTGTTCCCAGTGCTAGAACAAAGGTTGTGGCTAAGGGTTCAATGATTTACCAAATTTGCATTGAGTCCACCCACTTCTAGGATTTACCTTTGGAGCCTAATTGCCCCTTAGCTCAGTAGTTCCCTCTGCTAGAAGCTGTTGGAAACACTTTGACCTCTAATTTCCCATGCAGTTTCCATGCAGTCATTTCCTACCCTTCCTTCTTCCTACCACTCCCTCATTCCCCAAGCCAGGAACACTTTTATACTCCCCTACAGAGCAAACAAGGATGTTGGTGCAAGAGACATTGTACTGCAAATGCTAAGTTGTCCTTGTCTTTACAAAGGGCATGCAGCATTTTCCATTTTCTTAGGATGGCTTTTCTGTATCCTGTGTTTTGATGTTTTTGACCCCAAGTCCTCTCTCTGTCTTGCCCCAGCTCCACAAAGTCTTTAAAGCAATTCAAGTTTGCCATGGTGTGTCATTTTAGATGTTCTTGTTGCAAAAGTTCTAGTACCAAAATATTGAACCTAGCAACAAATATCATCAGCCTTACAGATCACAGTAACCATGGCACTTGCTCAAAACAGAGTGAAAGATTCAGTTTTCAGTCATCAGTCTCTCTGCAAAAGGACTGGTACTGAAAGAGCTAAGTCCCAGGACAGAAACAGAGAAACTGATTTGTAGTTAGCTCACAGGAACCGCACTGCATGATGACACAGCAAGAAAAAAAAAAAAAATGGTCTTTATAAAGTGTTAAATATATTTAACATCTGAAGGCATCTGAAAAACTTTATGAATTTTATAACCATGAAAGCCCTTAAGAAAGTAAATAAATAAATTTTAGATGATTAGCAAAGTCTGAGTGCTATGGACTCCCATCCTTTATTTCAAAGTGTTAACCATCTCAGCACTCTTGCAGAAAACATACATAAAAGGAAATTATTATCAGTGGGAATTTTCTCTGTCAAATATCTAAAGTTTTCTCAATATCTAATACAGTTATCAAAAAGCCAGCTGTTTAGTGTGTCTGTTTCTCCCAGCTGCTCGGGAGACTGGGATGTTTGGATCATTTGAACCCAGGAGTTTGATAAGAGTCTAGGCAACATAGGAGAGCATAACTCTCAAAGAAAGGAAGTTGTTTTTATAGCCTCCAGTCTTAGAAATGCAGGATGTATTTGGTGCTTGGGATTTTTTTTTTTTTTTTAAATATTTTTAAAAAATCCCTATACAGTTCAGTAGCCTTTTAGTTCTTAAACATCTTTATACCATCTCCACCACCCCCAGGTAAACTTTTTTCTTTCAGTGTTTTGGGGATTTTGTTTTCGTTCCTCCTGTCTCAGTTTCCTACTTGCTGGAAATACAGGCCTGTGCCTTCCCAGACCTCCCTGTGTTTATTGAGGGACCTGTCATCTGTTCCTTGACATCCTTTTCCCAGCCTTTAGCTTTCTATATCTAATCTTTTCTCCACACAGACCTTAGACCTGAATTTCCTAAAATAAAGCCCTCAAGGTTGAACCAGGCCTGATGACAACTTGCTTGCAATCCTAGCTCTGAGGGCTGGGCCGGGAGAGTTGTGAGTTGAAATCCAGCCTAAGCTACTCAGTGTGAGACCCTGACTCAAAAAAACAAAAACAAATTCTATATTGAAGCAGTAGTCTGATCTATAATGAAAAAAGATAGTTTAAGGACCGGGGCTATTGGTGAGTACTTTATTCCAGGTAAATACTTAATAAACCTGGCTTTGTGGTTCTGTTTTTCCAACTCCAATTTAACTGAGGCTACTAGATTTGCCTCTGGTAAGGATTTGCAGAGGGAATGGTGACTTAACTAAGTGGAGCCTTGCCTAGCACCCAAGGCTCTGGATTCAATCAGTAGCCAGGTATGGCAATGTACACCTTAATTCTGTAGCCCTAAGCACTAAGGAGGCGAAGCAGGGAGATCTGATGTTCAAACAGATAGACCCTGTCTCAAAAAACCAAAAAATTTCTTTTGTAGCAAGAATGGATATTTGATTTGAGAAAACCTGTTCACAGGGTCTGATATGTTTTAAAGCATTGTAGAGATTGTTTGTTCCTATTGGACATGAGGGTGTTCTGGGTGCATCATGCCACCCAGTTGTTTGGTGGGGCTCTTCCCCCACTACTCCATCTCTCCTGAAGCTGCGCATTGTGAAAGAGAACTACGTTCTCGGCAGATTATTCTAATAACAGTTTTAGCATAGAGATCTTAAAAATCAGTTTGAGCGCTAGAGGACAGCTCATAGGTTTAGAGTGTTGCCGCTCTTGTAGAGGACCTGGTTTGATTCCTAACACCCAGTGGTGACTCACAACCATCCACATTTCCAGTTCCAGTGATGGGATACATGTTCATACATGAGACAAAACATTCATACACATAAAATGAGGTTTTAAAAATAAAAACAATTTAGAAGAATTCAGCAGTCACTCTTCTTTGCTTCTAACTTGCCCCTCAGTGTCTTGATCTTTAAACTATTAAATTAAAAATTTCCCATCAATGGTTCATTCTCCTGTTAGAACTTCTTCAAATTGTCATTGAAATATAAATGGTGAGCAGTAGATGGGTATCTTGTGTAGCCTTCTAATACTTTGAAAGTGTGGCCCTGGCTGTGTCTTGCTGCTACAAAATAAAATACAGAATTTAACCTGCATTATAAGCCAGATGGCTTATACATTCTTTAGTGATTAGCTGTGAGGTAGTGTTTATAATACTTTTTAGTTAAATACAGAATTGTTTGCCTTTATAAAGACCTGTCATTTTATAGAAGCCATGTGTCTCCACCCTGAAACCTGAGGCAATGTGTGCTACAGATTGTCTTGTCTCCCATCCTTTGTGTATGGCAGTCCACTTAACTAGTTACAGGTCACTTGTACAGAGCACACTTTGTAAAAACTGGCACATCATCGATCAGAAACCAAGCCCCAGTGCACATTGAACTCCAGAAAAAAAATGGGTAGTGATTAATGTTTATATAAAAGAAGTGGGGAAAGTGAGGTTTTTTGGATTGTAATAGAAAGAAATTGGATTTTCCAGCTGGGGTGGTGGTGCATGCCTTTAATCCCAGCACTCAGGAGGGAGAGGCAGAGGCAGAGGCAGGCCTGGTCCACAGAGTGAGTTCCAGAACAGCCAAGACCACATAGAGGAAACCCTGTCTCTCAAAAAAAAAAAAGAAGAAGAAGAAGAAGAAGAAGAAGAAGAAGAAGAAGAAGAAGAAGAAGAAGAAGGAAGAAGGAAGAAGAAATTGGATTTTCTACTATGACTGTTTAAATTGTTCATGAAAAAAAAAATTAGTTTTTATCCATTCATGTTACAGATGTTGAAGACAGAAGCAGGAAGAACTCTTAGTTTAAGACTAGGCTGGTTTCTAGAGATTTACAGGTCAGCCAGGGCTACACATTAAGTCCTGTCCAAAAAAGAAAAAAAAAAGGTGATAAGGTAATGGGAAGTTTAGAGAGCTTCCAGGTTGTAAGTGTATCTTTGTGCCTGGAGAGTGATGTACCCCTAGCTCCTTGGGGGAAGAAATTCCTTTGCTGTATCCTTAGTTATATGTAAAGGATTTGTTCTATGAGTCATGGTAGCTTATTGCGGAACCTGAGGAGGGGCCTGGTTTGTATCCAAGTCAAACCCAGTACTTACATTATTAGTTTTGTTTGAGACAGTTTCTCCGTGTAATAGCCCTGGTTGTGCTGGGACTCACTTTGTAGACCAGGCCAGTGTCAAACTTAGATCCCTGCTGCCACTGTCTCCCTGGTGCTGGCCTACCATCACCCAGCACTTGTAACAAGTATCTGAAGAAGGGTGATCTTGTGAGAGAGATTATTGAGCCTTACTTAACCTGTGAGGTCTGAACTTTGGATGGTTAGTTGTGTTAGACACGAATTAAACTAGGGAATGCCCACTTTTTATGTTGGCAGAGAACTAAAAGTCCGTGTTTGATGTCAAAAGTGATAGGCAGAAAATTTCCCTTTTTTTGCTTTGTTGAGTGGGTAATGATAAGCCTGGTGGATTACAGAAAACTAGGCAGCATCAGAGCTACGAGTGAAAGTGATAGGTAATAACAGTATGAAAGGAAATGAGGCAAATTAAGATATAAAATATTTTAAAGGAAGGGTGGTATTCCTTAATGAGTATATATGAGATGAAGACAGGAAAAGCCAAAGATAATCACAAAGTTTCTCCGGTCTAAGAGATTGGTAGAAAAAGTAACAATACTAGGGATAGAATAGGGTAACAGTAGCCCCCACCAGAAAATCCATTCAACCATAGTCTAAATGTATTAAATAGAAAATCCCAGGAATAGGCCAAAATGGTCTTTAACTTTTGTACCATTCTGGGAAGTGGCATAAAGTCCCATGCTAACTACCTCCTCATGACCATACTTTGTCTTACCTTGTTCATATTTCCTGTGCTTTGTGGTGGTGCTGGCAATTTAGATATGCCAAGGAGCAGCCATAAAGTGCTTCCTTTTCCAAGTGTGATGGTTCACACCTACAGTCCCACTGCTTAGGAGGCTGAGGTAGGAGGAAGGCCAAGGCTGCAAAAGCACAGTCTCAAAAAATTAAAAAATAAAAATGAAATGTAGGTTCGGGAGATAACTGTCATTAAGGGCACCTGCTCTTTCAGAGGATCCTGATTTAATTCTCAGTGCACAGCTCCTCAAAACTCTCTGTAACTCCAGTTCTGGGTGATCCAATGCCCTCTTCTAGCCTCCATGGGCACCAGGCATGCACTTAGTACACAGTCACGCAGACAGGCAAAAAAAAAAAAAAAAAAAAAAAACATAGGCATGAAATTTATTTTTTAAAAAGAAGTACTTTTTTTAAAATTGAAAAGTAGTAGTTTATATGCTATGTATATGTGGGTAGGAGATTCATAATATTTAAAGGGTTTAGTATCATGCATACTTTCAATCATCCACTAGAGGTTTTAGAACATAACCCAACAAAGAGAATAGGGGTTAGCAAAATGGTTCATCAGGTAAATGCATTTGCTGCCAAGTCTGATGGATGACCTGATTCCCATCCCTGGGATCCACGTGGTAGGAGAAAACTAACTCCAGATTGTCCTCTGACCTCCACACACATACAAGGGGCACATATGTGTGCACACACACATATACACACATACACAAAAATTAATTAGCTATGAAGTTTCTTTTTAAAGATAAGAGTTTTAAAATTTTAAAACTATATCATGTAAAATTATGTGTAAAGCTCATGAATACATTTTTCTTTGCTGTGCCCTTGCATAGTATGTAGTCAGTCCCCTCGTCCCCTCTTGACAGTTCTTTCTTGGTCCGTTTCCTCAATAGTAATTCTGCTCTTACTCTCTGAAGACCCATTGAAACTAGATAGCTGAGACTTTGAATCTTTTCATATTGAGTGAGGATAGTTACTGTTGCCTTTTGCTAAATGTTACCCAACTTCATCTGGAGTTCAGAGGTATCATTTTGATATGTAGCCCAGGCTGGCCTCAGTTTCCTGTGTGCTGGGATTACAGGCATGCACCATAATACCTAGCTGTCACCCAGCTTTATACTCAGTAATTTAGCATCAAATCTGTTGGGGATGAAAGAGTGACTAGGTCATTGTCAGAAGAAAAGAATATGTAAAAAAGAATCCCCTTTTTAGTGCATAATCTCCCATCTGTTGGGGTGATAAGGTAAGATAAACTTTAAGCACAAAGACAGCTACATTGTTCATAGTTACAAACACATAGATTATTTGGGAAGATATAAATAAGTATGTTACCCCATTTCCAACATATAGATTTAAGTTACCCAAAGGAGGCTGGTCACAAGTGCTAGTAGAGTGACTTAAGTTGTGGTTAAAAAAAATTAATGGGTAAGACATAATTTAAATTTTTAGTACAGAGGCTATCCCTTATATCTCCGGAAGGCTAAGTATGTCTCTTCAAAGTGGCTAAAATGAACAGACACAGTATTAAGTCAGTAGTCCTTAAAAAGCATGTCCCCTGTCCTGGACAGAACAGTCCTTTGGTAAATGCGTTGGCTTTCTTCCTCCTTTCCCATCCTTCTTTTCTTTCTGTGATAGTGATGAAGCCCAGGACCTTACACCAGCACTCTACTCCTGAGCTGCATTCATACTTTAGAACTCTGGCTTATTAAATAATTTAGAGCACAGCTGGACTTTGAATTTCTGGTGGATAAACTATGCCCCATTAAGGAGAATTTCCATAAATGTTTAATTACTGATTCATCATACAAAAGGGTGGTAGCTAAGGAGTTGTGTTGGTGTATATTTGGTTTTGATTCTGCTAGAAAAAGGAAGAAAATGTCAAGCTGTGGGTTGTGGTTTTCACTTAGTCTTTTTTTTTTTTTTTTTTTTTTTTGTAATGAGTTGGTGATTTGTTTTCTCTATCACTATGGCAATTCCAGCTAGTTTTGAAGAGGTAGAAGATTTGGTTTGCTTTGGTCTTGTTTTTATTTTTGTGGGTTTTATTTTGTTTTACTTATTTTGTGGGGGTTGGGGAATGTGCATGGAAGTCAGAGAACAACTTGCAAGAATCTGGTCCTCCCTTTTAACAGTGTGGATCCCAGGGATGGAACCTTTGGCCTGCTGAGCTATCTTTCTGGCCCTGGTTTTTGTTCTTTTGTGATGTGTTCTTAGTATGTTGTCCGGTCTGGCATTGGACTTGGACTGACTCTTCTGTCTGTTTCCTGAGTACTGACCTGCCCATCTACTCCAGATGATTTGTGCTTTTACATATTCCTTCTTATGGCTTACACTGTCATTCCCAACATGTTTGAAACTAAACTACTAACTATAAAGTTGGGTGACAGCTAGGTATGATGATGCGTGCCTGTAATCCTAGCACACAGGCAACTGAGGTCAGTCTGAGTTACATAGAATCCACCAGTTATTAGATTTTTAAGCATGCTGAGGATCATGTGGTAATTAAAATGCAAGCTAGAGGGGCTGGAATAGTGCTCAGAGGTTGAAAGCACTGCAGGAGGACCCAGGCTTGATTCCCAGCACCCACATAGCACCCACATGGCAGTTCACAATTACCTGTTAACCTCCGGTTCCAGAAGATCTGGCACCCTCTAGGCACCAGGCATATACATAATCCACAGGCACACATACAGGCAAAACACCCATACACATAAAATAATAATAATATGTTTTAATAGTAAAAGCTAAACCAGTGTGTTTTGCCATATATAGTTTGCATATATCTGCCGCATTTCATGAGGTCAAAGTTATTAACTTTTTAAGAGTAAACTGCCTAATTTCGAAGTTTCCAGTGGTAGTAAGATTTTCATTCTGTTCCTGCCTGTGCTGGCTAGTTCTGAGTTAAATTGACAGGAGCTAGAGTAATTTTGGGAAAGGGAACCCCAATGGAGAAATTGGCCTATGAACAAGCTGTGGTGGGTTTTCTTGATTAGCAATTGATGTGAGAGGGCACAGCTCACTGTGTGCAGTGTCACTCCTGGGCTGGTGACTCTGGGTGCTGTAAGAAAGAGTGAGCAAGCCAGTAAGTAGCACTCCTCCATGATGTCTGTCTGTCAGCTCCTGCCTCCAGGTTCTTGCCCTGTTTCCTTTGATGAGCCACAGTGATGTGGAAGTGTAACCTGAAATAAACCCCTTTGTTGACCCCAGGTAACACCACCTCTTTCTGCTCCCTTCTTGCCCTGCCTTTGTGTGTTCAGGGCTAATCTACTAGGCCTCTGCTTTCCTGAGACCCCAACATGCCTCACTCCAAAAGAAGTTCCTCATTAGTTCAGTCTGGAGGAAAATGCCTGTGCTGTGACTAATAATTCCACATGAGTATAGCTGAGGAAAATTTTCTTCACAAACAAGAATTCCCAAGATTCATCAATTGGAAACACATGTCTTGTTATACTCTCAATTTCTAACTGTTGTCTTTCCAAGATTTTTATAATAAAAGGACATTGGTATTTTTTAAATAGTATGTACAACAGAAGTAATGGTTATTTTATTTTATTATTTGTGTATATTAGGGTGCCCTAGCACATGCATATCAGTTATCTACTGCCATGTGAGTCCCAGGGATTGAAAGCAAGTACTTATACTTAGTGACAAGCACTGTTAACCTGCTAAGGCATCTCACTGGTGGTTGCTTGCTTGGTTAGTTGGTTTTGTTTTGTAGTGCAGTGCCAAACCCAGAGCCTTTTGAATGCTAGGCAATTGCTCTACCCTAAGCTACATCTCCAGCCCTTGTTTTTTTTTTTGTTTGTTTGTTTGTTGTTGTTGTTGTTTGAGACAAGTCTCCCTATGTAGGTCAGACTCTTGGAAATCACTTGACCTGACTAGCACAAACCCTCCTCCTGAGTGTTTTGATTTGCATGCAACATTCGCCATCATACCCAGCAATAATTCTTAGGTACTTATTTTAACAATTCTGCCAGTTTATTTTTAGGAGTAATACAACCAAAATAATTAATGTGTGTGTGTTCAGTTTTCTGTCAAAATAATACCCTTTTGAAAAAGTTGCTTCACAGCCATAATCCCAGAACTTGGAAAACTGAAGCAGGAGGTTAGCAAATTCAAGCCCAACTTAAGCCATGCAGGAGGACCCTGCCTATAAATTGCTTTGATGTGTGCTGCTACATTGTAATTGCTTGTGACCATTGTAGTAATTAGTAGTTAGTTGACATTGGAGTTAACATGACATTCAGGGTTTTGTGTTAATAATTTAGTGTTAATTAATTAATATAGTATTAATTAATATATGCCTTTTGGGTGTCTAATTAGCAGCGTTTCTTTTTTGCTTTTATGGTTTCCTTATACATAAGATATTCCAAGTGTTTATAGAAATGGTATAGCTGTAAAGTATAAGTAGTGGGAACATTTTCAAGTTTTAGCTATTATTTTTTGTTAACTTGCAGTTTATTCCACATATATATGACTCTTTCTTTCCCTGCCTTTTTTAAAATGATGATGTCACCAGGTATCCGTTACAGCACTGATGTGAGTGTGGATGAAGTGAAAGCCCTGGCTTCTTTAATGACATACAAGTGTGCAGTGGTTGGTAAGTGAATCTCTGCTGCTGTCTATAACTCTCTGAAGAAATGTGTTTGTGTGCAAGGTTACCTTTTAAAAATTAGTGCTTTTATTACTGTTTATTATGATATAGAGGTCAGAGGCAGCATTGTTCAGTTCTCTCCTATTTCCTTGGAGAAACTTGGATTCCTGGAATCAAACTCAGATGGTCAGGTTTATAAGTTCTCTTACCTGCTGAGCCAACTTACTGGCCCCAAGGTTACTTTTACTATGCTTTGAAAAGAATTAACAGAGCCCAGTGTAGCTGTTAAAGCACACACCTTTAATCCCAGAGGCTGGCAAGGCAGATCTTGGAATACAGAGAGAACCTGCTCTACAGAGCTAGTTCTAGGACAGCAAAGGCTATTACACAAAGAAATCCTGTCTCTAAAAACCAAATATATATATATACATTTTTTAACAGAACTGTTTTGGGTTTTTTTGTTTTTAAAGGACCTTTGTTTGGTTTTTGTTTGTTTGTTTGTTTGTTGAGATAGGGGTCTCAACTATATAGCCTGGCCTGGAACTCTCTATGTAGGCTAGTCTGGCATCGAATTCACAGAAATCTTCCTGCTTCTGCCTCCCAAATGCTGGGATTAAAGGTGTGTGCCACCAAACCTGTCTTAGCCTTTTTATTTTTTTCTTTCTTTGTAATTTTTTTAATATGATTTAATACTCTTCTCCATTCTGAATTACACCAAGATTTTGCTGCTTAGGACATCTGCAGAGACTATAGGGAATGTAAACTGATTTCTCTCTTTATTTATGTGGTTGCATGTATAGTATCTATCAAAATAGATGGATGCACATATCAGTATGTAACACAATATGTATCACCAAGGAAAACACCTTGACTAAGGAAACACAGAGTTTGTCATCTTTACACACTTAAACAGTAAAATTTTTATAAAAGGTAACTGCATTTTCTTTAAACATAGATCTTTGTTTTAAATGCTTATCCAATACTCCATAAATAAGATCAAATCCTAGTAGAAAGAAAACAAATACAAATATTTCTCTTAGAAATAGAGTACTGATTAAATCTAGTTAACACCTGGCTAGCATGGTAAGATCCGTTCAGAGCTTTCATTTCAAGCATAATATCTTTGTTTTCTTGTGATGCTGATACTTGAACCCAGGGCATTTGCTGTTAGGCACGTACTCTACTAACTAAGCTACAGCTTCAGCCCTGGATATATTTCTGGAATTTTCTAGAATTAAAAGAGTCATGCATTTTGTAATAGAAGTATTCCTAACCTGAAGTGCTTCAGAATCTAAAACTATATGAACACCAAGTTGATGATCCCAGCAGAAAGCTGCATACCTGATCTTATGCAGTGGGCTGTTACCAAAATGTAGGCTTTAGTAAAATGCCCTACCCCATTATCTGTACTCTACATGCGGATGAAACATAAATCCCCATTTAGAGTTGGATCCCATCCTCAAGATATCTAATTGTGTATAGGTAAATGAAAAATCTAAAATCGAGGAATAAACACTTGAGATGAGGACTCCTCCCCTGTATTGGACAGTGCTTTTTGTGCTTATACTTTTTAAGCTTTATATGGAGCCACATCTTTCAGTCTTCTCTTTCAGATGTGCCATTTGGAGGTGCTAAAGCAGGTGTTAAGATCAACCCCAAAAACTATACAGTAAGTATCCAAGGGATCTTTACATGCACAGAGCCTAAAATTGGGTTCTGTGTGCCAATGAGATAATGGTTCCATTGCTTTCCTGAAGGGAAACAAATAACTATGTAATTACTAATAGATTAGCTAAGATTTGCCTGTTTGTTTGCCACTGATATCTTTTTCTTACTTGGTAGAGAGTTAATATTTTCATGTTGATAAACATTTATTTACATCCATGTTTTAAAATTTTGATCTTAAGTTTTAACTAAATAATAAAACTTGTTTATTCTGTTAGTTCCAAGTTAATTAAAACTGTTTGCTAATGTGGGTAACATAGACTAAATTAATGATCTGTATACAAACACAATAACTGATTTTATTCCCTCTGAAATTAACCTTTTAATGACTTCCTTGAACATCCTTTACCCACACTTAGGTGTGGCTTATTTAAGAATCCCACATTAGCTTGATTGTGGTAGCACAGACCTTTAATCCCAGCACTAGGGAGGCAGAGGTGGATGGATCTCTTGTGAGTTGGAGACCAGCCTGGTCTACAAGGCAAGTTCCAGGACAGCCAGGGCTATACAGAGAGAGTCTCAAAAAAAAAAAACAGAAGAGGGGGGAGGGAAGGAAGGAAGGAGCCCACATCTGTGCTCTCAGGTGTGTCTTTTTTTTTTTTTTTGGTTTTGATTTTGTTGTTGTTGTTGTTGTTGTTTTAGTACCTTTCTGTTATCCCTCAATGCCTATACTAAAAACCCCAACTGTTTCATTTTTTTTTTTTAACATGAGATTTTTGTTGTTTTGGGGTTTTTTTGTTTTTTGTTTTTGCGACAGAGATGCACTGTGTAGCCCAGGTTGACCTCCTGAGACCCAGGATTACAATCAGGAGCCATCACACCCTTATTAAAACTTAACGTGTAAATGAAAATACAGGTATGACCCTGGGGTCTATTTAGATGTAATTGTTTGTGTGTGTATAAAAGACAGAAACAGAAGGAAGAAAGGGTTTGGGGGTGATAACATTTTGAAACCCTGACTGACATAGTTCATACTATATATACTCTAGGATGGCTTCAAACTCAGTAATCTTTCTTTTACCTCCCAGGTACTGGGATTGCTGGATACACAGTCATGTTCTGCTTTACATCCTTTTTTCTTTTTTGTTTTTAGACAAAGTCTCCCTAGACAGCCTAAATCTGTCTCTAGATCCTTCGGCCTCAGTGTACCCAGTGCTGGGGTTACAGACATTACACTGTATAGCAAGTTCAGCCGTCAGGGTTGACTCTCTCAAAAATAATTCAGTCATGTCTTCACTCCATACGCACGCACATGTACACACAACAGGATTGAAGATTGGACCGAGGCTCTGATCCTCACATACTAGGCAGATGCTCTACCAATAATCTGTACCTCCCCATCCCTGAGGTAGGGTTTCTTAGTGTTGCCTTAAACTCTTTATAGTCCAGGCAGGCCTTTTAATGTCAGTTTTTCATATTGGGATTATTGACACTGGTTTTTTAACCAATCTAAGATGCCTGAGTTCAAGGTCTGCCTAGGCTGCTAACCCTCTCTCTCAAAAAAAAAAAAAAAAAAAAAAAAAAAAAGAACCTAAACAATTAATAATAATAACTGTGCCTGCTCTACAAGTTGGACTATGTGGTAGATGAGGGATGTAAAACTGTTCTTTACATAGAAAACATGAGAAAATCCTCTACATTTGATTTTTTGTTTCAAAACGTTTTTCGTTGTTTTCTTTTTTCTCTTCTCTTCTCTCTCTGCAGGATAACGAATTAGAAAAGATCACACGGAGGTTCACTATGGAGCTGGCAAAGAAGGGATTTATTGGTATGTATTGCTCTATGAGTTTCTGTATAAAGTGGAAACACCTGAAAAGTAATGGTCTTGAATTAAACACCTGCCTTTATAAAGTGCCGTGGTACAGTTGGCCTTTCCCTTCCCGAAACCATGTTTCATTATAGATCTCATAGTCTTACCTTGGCTGTTTTTGATACATCTTCAATAGGCAAGTTCATGTTCTCACTGTGCAGTGTGGGACAAGGACACCAAGGAGAGATTTTTTTCTCCTTTGTTTATGTTCTTTTCTGAAATATGAAAAGGACATGACTACTAAATACTAGATTTATAAGAATATTTTTGACATGTGAAAAAAATGTTTTTTTTTAAATAGCCATCCAGTTTTTTCCTGAAGCAATAAAAATCTGATGTCATTTGAATCCAGTGTTGGTTTTTGTTTGTTTGTTTTTATATGCATTAGCTATTGACTGGGAACTGATGGACTTACTCACTGCTCCATGAGTCCTCATTGTCTCTGATCTGAGGAGTGCTCAAGTTAGTTCTAGGAGCTTTTAAGAAGCATGCTAAATTCCTAAGGGTACTTCCATTCGCTTGATATTTTTTATTGCCTTGTGTTTGTGTTGATATGTTCTTTGTGATGTGTACATGTTATTTACTCTTTGATTTCTAAGCAATTTGTCTTATATTTCTCAGTCTAGATGGCTTTTGGTTTATTTAAATAAAATAAGGAGGGTTACTCAGTGAAATGTTAAAGGGAAACTGGCTAAAAGGGGAGGGGGTTACTCATACCTCAGCTTCCCTACTCTTGTGTTTTCCTTCCACATTTCCTGTGCCGGTGACAAGTTCCTATGGAATTAAGCTATATTTTGAAACTTGTCCTGTCTTAGGAAATAAGGTATAAAATAAATGAATTAATATAGGATTGAATATATGAGAGGTAGAATGTTGTAAGACTTGATCTAAAATCATTAGAGTTCTTGACAGCCCTCATATGAACATTATTAGGAATTTTACTTAGGCCTCGTTGCACAGGAACAGTTTGCTAACAAAAATTAATGAGCACTCGTGCCTACAGGGATACTTTCTGATTTCAAGATGGTGAATTAAAATCATGTCTCAGCCTGGCCATGGCCTTCATGGTCATTGAAAGAGCATGTTTCCTCTTAACCTAAAATCGTAATTACATTTTCACATCCTTGTGTTTTTTAGATTTGATTCAGTCATAGCTATTGCTGTCTACAGTGTTTACCAGCTTAGTATGACAGTTCCAAAAGTAAAAAGTGACTCGTTGGAACTCTGAAAGAAGATAAACCTTAAATATAATTTGGCCGTGTGACTTGTAGAGGGCATACTTTCAAAGCTTGTCTGTCACTTTCTCACTTCCCTTTCTGCAAAGTTCTCCATTGTGACTCAGACTGAGTCTGAATTCTTACCCTGTTAATTTTGTGAGTATACAATCAGCTTGTCAAGTTCCGTGGGGGGATAGTTTCGTTAAGGTGGGGATAGAGGAGGAGAGCTAAGATTTTGATAGAAGTTGTATCTGTAGACCATTTTGTGGGAGGGTTGCCATATTTACCAAATTAAGTCTTGCAGTTCATGAACATAGACAACTACAGCTATTTGTTGAGCATCTTGCTTCTTCAAGAATTGCTTGACACTGTCTTAGTACTAGAGACAGCTACATAGTCTCTTTGATACTGTTATAAGGGATATTGATTTGCTGGGTTGTTAGGGACTTGTTTTTGTTTTTTGAGAATAGTAGTTTCTGTAATCAAACCCTCATGGGTAAGATGTTACATATTTAATACAACGTTGTCCCTATACAAAAGGAAATGAATGATGTTTAACATTTGTAGACCAAATATGGCTGTTTATTTCTGTACAATGTCAACTTAATAAACTTGGATATTGTTTTCTCAGTTTATGATTACTCTTTGTTCAAACTTGGTAATAAAGTAATACCAGCTTCACAGAATACACTGGAGAAAGCTCCATTTTCAGATTCTTGGGGAAGCTTGGAAATATTCATTCTTAGTATATGCTTAGATAGTACCTATCAACTGTAATTTTGCCTTGAGGGTTCCTCATATCTCTGTCTTTCTAACTGCCCTTGTGTCTCCATACTCCAACATTTCTATGGTTTCGGCTCTTCCTTTAAATCAAACAAAGTGGATTTAAAGGATTTATTTGTATTGCAGGAATTATTTGTGATCTCTACATCCCCATAGATTAATTTTGTGTGAGTTAGGAAACTGATGAACCTAGTAGGAAACCTGTCTTGCCTTTAGCGAGTCTAGGCTAATTTTTTAAATGGTCTGTTTCCTTGCTTCCCTTGTGAAACTTGTGAAATAGCTTATCAGTCAATATTCATATCTTTATGTTTTTTTCAAAATGTCTTCCTGATTTACAAACTGCTTACCTCAAACTTACCAGTTCATATTGCTATTTGAAGCAAGAAATGTTGCTGAAAACTAGGATACTACTCCATAGATATTTCTAAACAGATTTGATAGCAATTTCTCCTTTGTAATTTAGGAAAGAAATACAGTTAAACAAGGTTGTACTGACCTAACCTGAGTATGTCAAATGGGAAGAAAGCAAAGCAGACAAGAGGATGAGGCTAGAACATCAGCCCTTCCATACAGGTAGAAGCCCTGTATGGAAAACAGGCTTATAGAGGTTAAACTTCCTTAGATTTGAAGATGCCTAAAAACAAAGACAAGGATGTGGTATGACATTAGGTGGGGGCATAACATTTGAACCTTGACTTAAAGGTTTTCTTGTGCCATTCTTGTATCCATGATGTCATAATTTGTTCAGAAAATTAGATTGGGTTTCTTAGAAGAGCTTTATTTTATGAAGAGATTTGATAATTTGAGCACTTTTAGTGAAAATAAATAAATTTAGTATACAATACAATTCAAGCAGCATATTGTAGAAAGTTATAATGCTTAAATCCAAGAATATAGTGAACAAGTTATTGGTGCCTGACTTTCTAACCTGTAGGTGAGTAGGTAGGTAGGTAGATAGGTAGGTAGGTAGGTAGGTAGATAGATAGTAGATAGATAGATAGATAGATAGATAGATAGATAGATAGATAGATAGCTATAGATATAGATATAGATATAGATATATATAGACATGCACAGGGTGGGTAGAAGGAAGAAGGGCATAGAATTGTATGTAAATGAGAGCATACATAGCTATATGAAACCTGCCTTTTCTACATGGTGGATTTGGTGTGATAATTCCAAGTCACTTACATGAATTTAAAAAAAAAAACTTTTTAATGACTAGTATAGCAACCTCATATCATACTTAATTGACAAATAATTTGTCTTTTGGTTATGAGAGCATTGCTGCGTAGCTCTCCCTTTGCAGTTGGAGTGAGCACCACTGAATGTGCTCTCGGTGAGTTGAGCATATCCAGCAATATCAGAAGCAGCAGTGGCACTGTCACATCTGTGGGCCAGTGTCTGTTATTCTCATACTTATTTTAATTTACTGTGCTCTGGGGGCTAAAAGCCAAGCCCAAAACCTTTATATCTGTCCATCGTTAGCTGGTAAATCAAACAGAAGTGTTCCATGCATGAAAGTGTCACAGGCTTTATAAACTTGCTCCAGCAGTATCGCTACCCCTTCTCCTTCTACTTAGTGAGAAAACCTAAACCAGCAGGGCGCTAAGCTGTTTCATACACATCTACTCAGTAACCAGAATAATCTTGCTGTGAAGGTCAAAATGATAGCTAGGGAACTGATGATGAGAGAACATTTGCCAGTGTCATACCCTGAAGTCCCAGGAATAACTTATATCTGTTGTCTGCAGGTAACTTCCAGATACAACCCAGTAAATTTCAGTGGAAAAATAGTTACATGACATTATCTATACAAGTTTCATAGAGAAGAGGCATTTATTGAGTACTTTTGTGACTTCAGTTTGTTGCCAAAATGAGATGTAAAGCTTTCTAGCCACAGTGACATTGTTCTCTTAGAGAATTGCAAGACCTTTGTGTTTAGGATAAGTTATCTTAAAAACTGGCACACTGCCCTTTCCCTGTGCTCCCAGGTCCTGGCATTGATGTGCCTGCCCCAGACATGAGCACGGGTGAGCGGGAGATGTCCTGGATCGCTGACACCTATGCCAGCACCATAGGACACTATGTGAGTATCCATGGAAATCCAAGGCTTTGTGTATTGCTGTCCACAAGAAATAACAGCTCATCTGACTTAATGAGAAGTTGGTAATTTCTGGGTTCATCTCCCTTCTAATCATAAACTTGACATGCATATTACTTTGTCCTCTCTCTAGTCCGAAACTGTAAGCATAGTGAGTATTAATTGGCTTTTGTTTACATGCTGCACTATAATGGGCACTGAGGCCAGACCTTCCCAACCAGGGCAGCTCACTTGCTGAGGCACTAGATGGTACATTCAGTTCCGCCTTCCCATCACAGTGCTTTCACTCAAAGAGCATGAGCTCAGGTACGAAAATGGTGTGATGTAAAGGTAGATTGGGGCTCTGAAGAAGGCCTTTTTGAAGGCATCTTTGAGTTGGACCTTGAAAATATGGTTGAATTTCAACATCTGGAGATTTGGGGGCTAAGAGGAAGAGAAGCAGAGCTGACATTGAAGGTAAGACATGCATATGCAAAGGTCATGGAAGAGGTAAGT
This sequence comes from Cricetiscus sungorus, assembly GCA_030556225.1. NCBI lineage: Eukaryota > Metazoa > Chordata > Mammalia > Rodentia > Cricetidae > Cricetiscus > Cricetiscus sungorus. The sequence continues at coordinate 12,104,190 of JANBXA010000366.1, read as the reverse complement.
GAACCAAAATTCAAGCCCTAGTGTGTGAGCTTCTCTTGATAGTAAAGAGACTTTGCTGTGACTCATCCTTCAGGAAGAGTAGCTGTCTGTGTGACCCCAGCTCCTGTCTCATGAACCCAGGGCTGGAGAGAATAACTTGTCCCTGAAATCTACGAAACCTTGGGAAACAATCATAAACTAAGAGGAGAAGTGTTTGTTTATTTTTGAGAGAGAGAAAGAACACAAGAACATGAAGTTGGGTGGGTGGCTTAGGAAAAAGGGAATTTTTAGAAACATAAGTACTAAGTAGAAGTCAGGCGTGCGCTACAACTGGCTGTGTGAGCTGTTTCAAAGCTATGAAAAAGGAAAATGGGGCCTAGGCAGGGCCTTTGGAAATATTGGGAATGTTCTGAACTCTGAAGGATAAAGACCTGTGGGGGAGGAGGGGAGAAAGAAGTATTAGAAAGTCCTGAAGACAAGGGGACTAGAAAGGCACGGGCAGGTGCTGTAGCCGGTCAGTAAGAGGGCTCCTGCCATACTGTCACCCTAAGAAGCTGTGGTGAGCTCTCTTCAGCAGGGTTTCACTCTGTACATAGCAGAAGGTGGGATTGTTGAGGGCTGGATAGAATATCTCAGACTACAGGAGGTCATGAAAAGAGCGCAATGGGACATTAAATGTCCAGCTAGGAAAAGTGGCATTGGAGAGAAGCAAAGGGACAGCAGTCTAAAAGGTCACTGCGTCTGGCTGTTAATTAGAGATGAGCCATAGTCATTGGTGCGAGAGGTAGCCCATGTAAGAGAAATGCAGTCCTTTGTGGGAGTAAAGGCAGGGTAGTCAGGGTTGTCTTTCCAGGACACATTTCCTGAAGCAGTGTTGTGCAGTGCTTAGAGCACAGGCAGGCCATCTGAATTGTAGTCCTGCCTCCTTGACCCACCAGCTTCATGAGCTGGGAGTCTCTGCTTTAGCTTCCTCATATGTAAAGTACAACAGAATCTTAAGACTGTTAGAAGGATTACGTAGAATAATGTACTTTTAGAATAGTCCACAACCCTTAGTAAAGTACAAAAATAAAAAAGTATTGCAGCATGTCAGTTGTACCCATCTATGAAACGAAATGCAATCGTGTTAAGTTTGGGCTACCACTCCACCTTCTTTTTTTTTTTTTTTTTAAGAAGCAGTATCTGCTATGTAGCCCAGTTTACACTGAAACTTAGAGCTGTCCTCTTGCTTGAGCTCCCCAAGAGGTGGCATGCAAGCTTCACTGTCAAACCTGGCTTGCATGCCACCTCCACCCCATGTTAAGAAAGCGCTGAATATGCTGTCTTGCTCTTGAGCTGGGCTCTGCACTGAAGACTGACCTCTGTGAGCTGGTGGGTAATGCACAGTTAATCGTAGCTCCTTCACAGTTGTGGCAGCGTGAGGAAACTTTATGAGGCTCTGCCAAATAAGCCTTGGATGGACTGGGCTGGTAAAAGCCATTCCATCTTTAAATGATAGGAAATCTGTAAAGTCGCCACCAAGGTAAAGAAGCCATCATTATGGGCATCCAGCCCTACTGACTGCTGTTGGGGAACTTGATCCCTACCTCCTGGATTCCCAGACCATTGGGCATGCTGGGGAGTCAGCTGGCACCAGGCCTGACCTCACACAGTATTTCCTTCAGTCCCAGCATTTGCATTTCCACAATTTAGAACTGTCTGGCACCAACTTTGCAATTCTGTATCCATGGTGTTAATTATTCATGAAAGAGCACTGTGGGAAAACTACTAATTCTGAAAGCTTTACTAGACTACCTTCTTTTCAAAGTTGCTTTCATTCTTTTTGTTGGTAACTGTACAAGTATTGCAAGTCCAAGTTCTCTGTAAAAATATTTAAAGGAGTAAAGATCAGGTGACCTCTGGGCGGGAAGATAGTATGAACTTGAGTGCTTCATTGCAAGACATGATAAATTCATTTAAAGCAAGCATGCTTTTGCTCCTGTTTTATAATTCTCCTTTATCTTCTGTTGGTCTTCTGGGCATGATCATACTGCCTCTCATTTCTTCTGTTCCGTGATCAGTGTGTTCCACAATGTTCTGCTTGCTGTGTTTATAATGTGCAGTGCTTCGGAAGGAAAACCCTCTCAAACCCTTTTTTTTTTCTTCCTTTCTTTTGTGTGTGCATATGTATGTGTGACCCAAGATCAACAATGTCTTCCGAAGTTGCTCTCCTCCTTTTTTTGAGACAGGGCTTTGTTGAACCTGGAGCTCCCTGATTTGGCTGTCATGGTCAGCCCGTCAGCCCCAGGGATGTTCATGCTTGCAGAGCAGTGCTTTACCAACTAAGCCATCTGCCCAGGCACTATTTTACTAACTATTTTACCCATTTTACTAACATGCACAGCCTTAATTGAAAGAAGGTAAAAAGGTAGGTAAGATTGAAATCACCCTCCATCCACTTGGCAGATCTGTTAATGCTACCAAAGGTACAGTCTTCTGCATCCTGCCCATGAACACCACTTAAAGTTTTTATTTTGAATGTTATCTGTTGAAGTTCCTTCTTTATTTGAGCCAGTGTTTCCCTGTGTAGCTCTGGATGGTCTGGAGTTCACTATGTAGGCCAGGATGGCCTTGAACTCAGATCTTCTTGCTTCAGCTTCCCAACACAAATGTTGACTACAGGCATGTACTACCAGTCTCAGCCAAAGCTTTTTTGTTTTTGTTTTTAATGACATGTTAAATTTCAAAATTAGTTTGGCAGAATATAACACAATATCTTTCCATTCAAGAAAATTGTGATGCCTTTTCTGGTTCTGGGGTTTGAAGGTTTTAGAGTTTTGTTTTGACAAATAGAATGTGCACCCTGACTTAATGTGGCTTAGGTTTTCAGTGAAGGAGATCATTGCTACGCTTAGGATATCGTTATTTGTACATAACACTAAATTCCTAAACTGTTTTCCCTCTGTGAAAAATACCCAACCTTTCTAGATTCCTAAGAACAGAAAGTTGGAAAAGGCCCCTCCCTGTTAGTGAATATGAACTTTACATGACTCACTCATACTCAGAGATTTGTACAAGCTTGTAGAGTCTATGTTTTTATAAACAGGGTGCCCTTGAACTTGAGCTTCTCCTACCTCAGCAAATGCTAGGGTTACAGGCAGTGCCATGACACCAACTTGTACACACTCTTACTAAAAATGTGTTTAGCTAATGAGAATACACCTTGTTGTATCGATTTGATCATAGAAACAGGACTTAGTACTGTGTGTGGTGGCACATGCCTATAATCCCAGCACTCAGAAGGTTGAGACAAGGATCACAAGTTCAAGGTCAGTGACCTGTCGCAAAAGATATAATTCTTCCTTTAAATTGGGACTCCTTTCCTCTCTAATGATATTATTATTATTATTATTATTATTATTATTATTATTATTATTATTATTATTATTTATTTACATGGTATCAAGGGTTGAACCTCAAGCCTCACACTAGACAAGCACTTTACTCGTGAACTATATCATCTCTGGCCCTCTCTTTCAGGATATCAATGCACATGCCTGTGTTACTGGTAAACCAATCAGTCAAGGAGGTATCCATGGGCGCATCTCTGCTACTGGCCGTGGTGTTTTCCATGGAATTGAAAACTTCATCAATGAAGCTTCTTACATGAGCATTTTAGGAATGACACCAGGGTTTGGTGATAAGACATTTGTTGTTCAGGTAATTTGGGGGGTTGGTTTTGTTCTGCTACTTACATTTGTTTATTTGTTTATGTGGGAGGACGCACATGATCAGGGGACATTGGAGGTCAGAGCAGGAATCAGTTCTTCCACCCAGATAATTCCAAGAATTACATTCAGGTTGTCAGGCTTGGGCACACGTGCTTTACTCATTCATCCATCTCACCAGCCCCCAGATTTTGTTTTTTTAATAATTCATACACATTAAAATTTGTAAAGGTTTCTCTATTATGATATTAAAACTAGATTCTTCAAGCATTTGTTAAATTTTAGAATGATTTTAGACTGAAACATCTTTTTTCTTAACCTTGATTTGACTCATAGAAACACTTTTGTCGTTATTCAAGAATAAAATTGCATTCAGAACAGGAAAGGCCTTAACTGTAAAGCCATTTTAATGTCAGAAATACTTTCACATTGACCTACATGTGTTTCCTGTGTCAGCATGTAATTCACTTAGGCTTAGCATTACCCAAAAATAGAAGCATACCTTTATATATACAGCCATAAGACCACTAGGCTCTGACTGCGTTGGTGTGGGTTGTCCCCACTGCCATTTCTCTATATTGCTAACTAAACTTCTCTAGGCCTCAGTCTCTTAGATAACAGAAGGTTGGATTTCAGATTCTTGATCATAAGAATTTATCACTGAAGAGGCCATTCATTCAGTACATTGCTTCTCTTTTTTAATATATTTACTTATTTTGTGTGTATTGTGTGGCTATTTGTGTGCCACACTACACGTAGAAGGAACTTACGGTGGTGGTTCTCTCCTTTCACTGTACAGGTCCTTGGGTTAGAACTGATGTCATATACATGGTGGCAAATACCTTTGCCATAAGGCATTTACTGGCCCAGGACATTGATATTTTTAGTGAAAGGACTTTGAGAATTGCTTCTAAACTATCAGAGTATAGATTTCTGTTGGTCAAAATTGACTCATAGTATCTGCATCAAGTGTGTCTTGCATAATTCTTCACAGGGATTTGGTAATGTGGGCCTACACTCTATGAGGTATTTACATCGTTTTGGTGCTAAATGTGTTGGTGTTGGTGAATCTGATGGGAGCATATGGAATCCAGATGGTATTGACCCAAAGGAACTGGAAGATTTCAAATTGGTATGTTATTCTGATACCTGGGCAGTCTTTAGAATTTTTAACAGATTTGTTTGGTTTTTTTTGTCTGTTGGTTTGTTTTGTTTTTTTTTTTAATTATGTGTTCATGTGCTGTGGCATTCAATTGGAGGTCAGAAGACACCCTGCAGGAGTCTGCTGTCTGTCTCCTTCCACTATAGGGGTTCCAGGGTTCAAATTCAGGTCATTGTTTGATGGCAAGCACCATGTCCTCTCTGGTTTTTTTTGGGGGGGGGTGAGGCATGTACCACCATGCACTCACGGAGGTCAGAGGGCAGCTTGCAAGAGTTGTTTCCCCTTCCACCACATGGGTAGTCAAACTCATCAACAGGCTGAGTGGCAGGAACCTTGAGTGTTTCTTCTTGAGGTTTTTGTATTCAAGCTTAGGTTGATCACCTTGCCTCTTCCTATTTGGTAGGATTTTTTTTAAAGACATAGTCTTGCTATGTGTGGTTGGTTGACCTTATATTTCCTGGGAGCTCAGACTGGTTTCAAACTCATAGTGGTCCCTTTGACCCAGCATCCCTAATGCAGGGATTATAGGCATGAGCCCCATACTTGGCTCTCAAAGAGCTTTTAATAAATAGATTTTGTATAATAGGCACTGAAGATAGCATTTAAACTGTGTTGCAGCCATTAATTCTAATTTTCAATCAATTGCAGCAACATGGATCAATTCTGGGCTTCCCCAAGGCAAAGGTCTATGAAGGAAGCATCTTGGAGGCTGACTGTGACATCCTAATTCCTGCAGCCAGTGAGAAGCAGTTGACCAAGTCCAATGCACCCAGAGTCAAAGCCAAGGTAAAACCATTGTGAAAACAAATCAGCATCATTGGTGTGGAATGACATTAGGAATGTCATAAAAAGTCTGGTCCAGAGCTGGAGAGATAAACACTGACTGCTTTTCCAGAGGATCTGGTTCAATTCCCAGCACCTACATAGCAGTTAGTCACTGCCTGTAACTCCAGTATCTGACACCTCACAAAGGCATACATATAGGCCAAAAAAAAACCAAAACAAAACAATGCACATAAAATTAAAATAAAATTATACACACTTTGTAAAGCAATTTAATTTTAGCTGAAAACATGTTCTTCCTTATAGCTCCTTACACATCTCTTTCCCATAAGGGTGTTCCTGGCATCTGTACATGTCCCAATTCTCTTGCAGATCATTGCGGAAGGAGCCAATGGACCGACCACTCCAGAGGCTGATAAGATCTTCCTGGAAAGGAACATCATGGTTATTCCGGTAGGTCACCTGTGTTCCCCGAGTTTTGTGAAATCATTTCTTTTGTTAGCAGCTGGCAGGAGAGAGGACCCACTGGTGTCACAAGTTGTAGTAATACTTTAATGGCAACAAGGCTGAGGCCTGGATCTCAGTGGTAAGGCCTTTGCAAGAGCAAGAGTACACATGAAGTTCAAGGTTCGATTCCCAGCACCTCAAGAAACAAGTGCGAGGGGGGTGTGGGGGCAGGATTGGAAGCAAGGTTAGTATAATATACCAATCATTTTTCTTTTAGTCCTGACCGTTTTTTTCCATTGTAATGAGTATAAGTAACCCTCAAAATCTAGTTACGTTCAATGTATACTGTACTAGAAATACTTCTAAATTAAATGCTTAAGTTTTGTCACCCAGTTCCTAGCTATGTATTTTTAATGTCTTTTCTTGCTTTACTAAAAAAAGAAAGGGCTAAAGAGATGGCACAGCCATTAAAAACTTACAGAGCTCTTGCAAGTTGAGAGCCTCATCATGGAATGGCTCACAACGTGCCTATACCCCAGCTCCAGGGCGCTGACGCACTCTCCTGCTCTATAAACACTCACATTCCCACACGCACCAACTCTTTTTCTGCTACTACAAAGAAGAGCATGTATTTAGAGTTTGGGGTGAAAATAGAGAGGTTATTGGGACTTAATATGGACTCTGAAGAGCCACTTTGTAGAAAGCATGTGTTTTTAAATAAATAAATAAAACTTGTCGGGCAGTGATGGTGTGTGCATTCCTTTAGTCCCTGCACTTGGGAGGCATAGGCAGGTGGATCTCTGTGAGTTCGAAGCCAGCCTGCTCTACAAGAGCTAGTTCCATCCAGGACAGGCTCCAAAGCTACACAGAGAAACTCATCTTGGAGAGAGAGAGAAGGAAAAAAAAAAAAACCTCACTTAACTGAAATAGGCTGCCCCAAGGTGGCAAAGGTAATGCTGTCTTCTGGTGAGGCACCATCAATCCACTGGTTGGTAACCAGCACTTTAGTCTGAGATCATGGTAAGAATAAGCTAGTTATCACCAAAGTCATCCAGTGCTCTCTAAGATAAGTTTGGGCGGTGTTTGATGTTTTCTTAGTTAGGGTTGCTATTGTTGTGTGAAACACAGTGACCAAAGCAACACTTCCACATCACTGCTCAACATCAAAGGAAGCCGGGGCAAGATCCTGAAGGCAGGAGCTGATGCAAAGGACATGGAGGGTGCTGCTTGCTGGCCACCCCTGGTTTGCTCAGCCTTATTTCTTATAGAACCCAGGACCACCAACCCAGAGGTGGGTCTCACTCACAATGGGCTAGGCCCTCCCACATCACTAAGAAAATGCCTACAGTAGCAGTTCTTAACCTTTGGGTTACAGCCCCTTTGGCAAACATCTATCTCCAAAAATATTTACATTACATTCCATAAACAATAACAAATTACAGGTATGAAGTAGCAACAAAAATAGTTTTGTGGTTGGAGGTCACCAACATGAGAAACTGTATGAAAAGGATACAGTGTTAGGAAGATTGAGAACCACTGTGCTATGGGCTTGCATACAGCTGGATCCCGTGGGTGCATTTTCTTAATTGAGGTTCCCTCCTCAGATGACTTTAACTTGTGTCAAGTTGGCATCTAACTAGCCAGCACAGATGCTTAGTCCACCTTAGTAGTAAAATTGAGTTCCTGAGCCTGACAAGATGGTGAAGCAGCTAAAGGTACTAAGCACCAAGCCTAGCTTTTTTTTTTTTTTTAAATGTTTTCCATGTCACATTTTGTGTATAGGATCTCTACTTGAATGCTGGAGGAGTGACAGTGTCTTACTTTGAGTGGCTGAAGAATCTAAACCATGTCAGCTATGGCAGATTGACCTTCAAATACGAAAGGGACTCTAACTACCACTTGCTCAGTGAGTTCTTATTATCTTGTTTGTATCTCTGAAAATTGTCCTTTGGGCCAAAGAAAGAGCTGGGAAAGCATACACACTTAAGAGACCTTTCCCTGATAAGCCTAGAGACCTTTGCCTAAGAACAGAGAAGTTTTTCTGTCTCCTAGTTCATAGAGCAAAAAAAGATATTTTTTTGTAATGTCTTTTTTCCCCAAATATAATTTATAAATTAAAGTCTTCTTTTAAACCTGAACTCCACTATTGATCTTTTTTGTCCCCATCTCTAGTTACTCTCAGAAAAGTCTTAGCTAACATTTATGAAAATGTTATAATGAAACCCATTCTTTTATTCACTAACAAAGAAGCACTACCTAATGTGGAAACCCCTTTTTTAGTCCTCTGGTAAGAGTTTCTATTTGACCAGAGTAAACTCAACTCTTAAGAATTTCTCACCCAACTGAAATAAAAGCAAGACCTCCAACTGTGTTCCTGTGCTCTGCCACTCTGAGAATGTTTCTCTCTGTCCTTTTCTCTCCCTCAAAATTTCTTTTTAACAGAGCCAAGAAAACCCTTGTGGGTGTTATGGAAACAGAGCCATGACCTAAATTCACATTTCTATAGGAATTTGGCAGGCTTCTCCTTGCTGACTGTTTAATAATTACCCCTTCTATGTCATTAGGACTAAAGATTTCTAAAACATTAGTTTTGGGGCTACACATATTATAGTTACTTTAAGTTCTACACTTATTTTCTCCCTCTATTAACAATGTCTTTCTTGTCTTGATGTCTTGGCTTTTTTCAGTGTCTGTTCAAGAAAGTTTAGAAAGAAAATTTGGGAAGCATGGTGGAACTATTCCTGTGGTTCCTACAGCAGAGTTCCAGGACAGGATATCGGTGAGTGTGGTAACACCAGAGTGGCATTGTACACATGCTCCCTGCCCTGGCTTTCAGACTGGGTAGATTAAAGGGAGTATTATCAAAGGATGTTAACCATAATTATATTATACTATGTGATTATACTTCATCATTCCATTCTTAAAATAATTGCAAATGAATAATTCTGTTTTGGGTACTTAATGATTCAACATAATCATGAAGGCTTACTATACTTTTTTGTTTGTTTGTTTTTTGAGACAGGGTTTCTCTGTATTGCTTTGGAGGCTGTCCTGGAACTAGCTCTGTGGACCAGGCTGGACTCAAACTCAGAGAGATCCACCTGCCTCTGCCTCCCAAGTGCTAGAATTAAAGGCATGCACCACCACGCCTTTAAAGAAATGTAAAGAAATCCCTCCAAGAAACAAATTAGATAGAAGAGCCTGTAGAAACAGAACGCTCTTAGATCCTCTAGCTCTGGACTACTAAGTACACAGTGGATCTCCCCAGAGCTGCTGTCTGCTTTAGCCATAACCCTCTGTGTCTGATAGTCCTGCTCACTTGGAGGGTAGACAGTGTGCTAGCTAGGACAGCAGCTCTGTTGGAATACCTTGAGTGGAGGATGCTAATCTGACGGCTTGCCTGCCCTCAGGCTTCTTTGTTCTAATCGTGATCTTATTTCATGAGTTGCTGTCCAGTACCATTAAAACTAAACTGTGTTTAGAAAATGTAGTTTGTCTAGCTTGCTAGTATACACTGGTAGAGTACAGAAATCAGAAATTATATGTCTTTCCTGTAGTGCTACAATGGCAGTTTAGTCCTTGGTATTCTTCTAGAGACATGAAGCATGTTGTGTTGTGTTATTATGAAGTTAATGTTCTTTTTCCTCACAGGGTGCCTCTGAGAAAGACATTGTGCACTCTGGTTTGGCCTACACCATGGAGAGATCTGCCAGGGTATGTTTACAGATGATAGCTGCCTTTGTGTTAATAACGTGAAACACAAATAACCATGTTATCCTAGCAGGCAGGTTGTGTTTTGTGATGCAGTTACCTGGTCCCCACTTATGCACAACAGAATATGTACCGTTTTATCCTCAGTTGATAAGTACTATTGTCAGTACAGCTTTAGGAAGAAATCATGCTGAGTTAGGCAATTTATTGTTACCAAAAAAGGTAGTTGGCCAAACTAGAACGCTGATCACTTTAATAGCCCAAAAGCTAGCTTACTATAAAGTTTGGTTTAAGTAAGAAATTTTTGTTTTTGCCATTTGAACCCTTTCTACACAAGGGCATTAAATGTAGCAAGCACAGTTTGAGTACAATGTTTCTGACTTCATTTTTTGTTTGTCTTTTGAGACAGGGTCTCTCCATGTAGCACTGGCTTGTCCTGGAACTCTTAGATGTAGACCAGGCTGGTCTTGAACACAAATAGGTCTACCTGCCTCTGCCTTCCAAGTGCTAGGATGAAAGTCTCGTTTTTTCTTGACCAAATTCTGTCAGTTTGGATTTCCAGGTTGAAGCAGCATAGACAGATTCTGCTGAAGAAGGCTGCACTTCCTAGTGTACTATTTTTGCTGGGGGGTTTTTTGGTATTTGTTTTATTTTAAAACAGGTTATCATGTGTCCTGGGCTGGCCTTGAACTCACTGTGTAACTGAGGATGTGATTGAGCTCCTTATCATCATCCCTCTTCCTACCTATGGCAGGAATTAGTGGCATGTGACACTAATTCAATGCGTGTAAAAATCAATGTTTGATTTTTGCTGCTTCTTTTTTAATTGAGATATAATTAAAACAATATAATGGTCTGGCAAGATGGCTCCATGGATAAAGGCCCTTGCCACCAATAACAGCATAAATTCAATCCTTGGGACTCACAAGGTAGAAACAGACAACCAAGTATTCCTCTGAAACCCACATGCAGATTGGCACACGAGTGTCACACGCACATAGCATACACGTGTACAAAATAAATCATCAGCCTGTGGTATATTCACAAGGTTGTCTAGCTGTCATTGAAACTCTAGAATGTTCCCAATGCCCTATTCTTGGTTATTTTAAATAATCACTAAGTATGTGACCTCAGCTCCAGGATGGTTAACAGGCAGAGAAACCATTCACACCTGTAGCTCTTAAGAGTAATTTCTTGCTGTTTCCTGAACAATAACAGCTGAGAATTTGTGTTATTGATCGCTCCTGCTAGAAACATTTCTGTTGCTACAGTCAGTTCTCTAAGCTAAGTCTTAAACTTACTTGGTCATGGGGTGGATGACTAGTACCAGGCCTTCACACGTACCTTTTGTGTTCATAGCCTGCTACGAAGTCAGGTGGTCTCACTGCCTTTTCTCCTTCATTCCAGCAAATTATGCGCACAGCCATGAAGTATAACCTGGGATTGGACCTGAGAACAGCTGCCTATGTCAATGCCATTGAGAAAGTCTTCAAGGTGTACAACGAAGCTGGCGTGACCTTCACATAGACAGGTCACCACTGACTTCTTCACCACCCACTTCACCTGTAACTTCTGCAGACCTGTCACAAGTTTACATGTAACCACAGAAATCTGTTCTTGTGACTCATTAGCTAATGGACACTGTTTTCAGCAAGTCAGTCTGAATCAGCCCCTTAAGAGAGAGATTAGGTTAAAGGATCATGTACAAGCTGATGTGTAAAAGTAGAAATCACGTGTATCAGAAAGCTGGTTAGGTACTTTTTCTAAGTAAAGTCTCTGCCCGCCTCCTGGCTGTGCTGCCTTGTTCTGGGCCCTTCCCAACGGGGTCAGTGCTGTTGCCAGGGAAGGCAGTTGAGAGCACTCAGCCACTTCTGGACAAGTCTGGGAACTTGGACACAAAAAGGTGTGTGGCATTTTCCAAAGGTGGCATGGTCCTCAAATGAGTTATTGCTATTTTACATCTACAGAATAACTCAGTTTTCTAAGTTGCAAACAAAAATAAAAGCTATTTCTCTTATGTACTTTATTCTTTGGAATAAAATTAGTACATGCTGCTGTAATAAAGTTGCCTTTAATCACTTAAGCCTAACCTTGACTTAAGCAGTAAATGCCTAAAACATAATAAATGACAGAAGCTAGTTTCTATAACATAAAGCAGTGTCGTTTCTATAGCTTGTTGGCACTGCATTGCTGTCCAGAGAAACAAAGTGGCACTATGGGGGCACTGTCCTCACCTGCAAGGGACAGGGACTGGGGGAATGTGTAGCCCAGTCCAGGGAGAGCAGTGGCCTATTTACCATGAAAGTAACTGGTTCCTCCCATTTGAAGGTCTGTTGAACCATAATTCAGACAGTGTCCCAGAAAAATCCCTCGGGCTCCCTGTTTGGAGTCTGGCTGGCTCCAAGCACAGCCAGTGGCCCTCAGACAACTGTGTGCCCCTGCTTCCCAGGCTTTGCACTCTGCATACAGCTTCACTAACAGCAGGCTGGAGACTGCCTGCCTGGGGCTGACTTTTGTTTGGGGAGTCATTGGCCGGGCCTTTTGAGTAAGAGTGTTCCACAGAAGTACCAGATATTATTTATATAAGAATGAGTGCTTTTTTTTTTTTTTTTTTTTTTTTTAACAATGCCCTTTCAGAAATTTCTAACTACTTTTGTTAACTGCATGATTAACCTGGTGATAAAAGCAGTTATTAAAAGTCTACCTTTTCCAAAGATTATGTTTCTTTTCTGTGTTTTTATATTTCATAGTCTCTTAGTAAATGGTAAAAAATAGTAATTGAGGTTCAAAACTTTTCATAACTACCTATGCACTTCTTTTGTTAATGGACTGCTCAACTTTTGTTTTGTTTTGGTTTTTGGCTTTTTAAGACGGTTTCTCTGTGTGGCATTGGATATTCTAGAACTCTCTTTATAGACCAGGCTGGCCCTGAACTCATAGAGATTCACCTGCCTTTGCCTCTCAAGTGCTGGGATTAAAGGTGCACCACCACCACCACCCGGTTAGCTGCTCAGATTTTTGTTTTGTTTTGTTTTTGTTTTCCCAGACAAGGTTTCTCTGTGGTTTTGGAAGCTGTCCTGGAACTAGCTCCAACTCACAGAGATCTGCCTGCCTCCACCTCTGAGTGCTGGGATTAAAGGCTCATGCCACCACTACCCAGTTAGCTGCGCAAATTTTATTTCTGGAATACTTTGTATTTCATTTTATTAAGCTATAATGAATGGCTGTTCTTTGGGAAGAAGCTGTAGTGTGTAAAACTAATATGCTAGTGTAATTTCTGTTGCTTTTTATTCATTTGTTTGAGACAGGGTCTTATGTAGTCAAGTCTGGCCTCAAACCTATTAGTTGGGGCTAGCCTTGCACTCATCCTGATCTTCCTGCCTATTGTTCCAGAGTGCTGCCATCATTACTGTCTTTTTCTAGTGTCTTTTAAATAAAATTTTGTTTGAAGCAATTTAGCTCCAAATTCACAGCTACTGAAGATAATGTGGGGCCGAGTAGTGGTGGTGCATGGCAGGCAGACCTCTGTGAGTCAAGGCCAGCCTGGTCTACATTGACACACCACAGAAACTATGTACACCCACAGCCGTTTAGATGCCCGTCAGTGGAGGAATGAATGAGACACTATGGCATATTCCCAATGAAGTATTTTTTTAAGCTATAAAGAATGAATTTGTGGCATTTGCAGGAAGGTAGATAAGACAGTGGATTATCACGTTAAGCATGCTGTCATTCAGATTCTAGGGATTTGGCTTTTAAGATTTTTTTAATTTATTTTCTTTAATTTTTATGTGTATGGATGTTTTGCCTGCATGTCTGTCTGCACTGTCTGTCTGTCTGCAGTGCCTATGGAAGCCAGGAGAACACAGCAGATTCCCTGGGGCTGGAGTCATAGAAGGTTGTAACCCTCCACATGGATTCTGAAAACAGAACCGGGGCTCTTAGCCTCTGGACCATCTCTCCAGGCCCAGGATTTATACCTTTTTATTTTATGTATGGGTGTTTTATATCCCTAGAAACTGAAGTTTCAAGTAGTTATAAACTGCCATGTGGGTGTTACGAACTAAACCCCAGGACCTCTACAAAAGCAACAAGTACTTTAACTGCTAAGCCATATCTTCAGAGAGAGAGAGACAGAGAGAGAGTGTTTGAGAGAGATGAAAGCAATATGGGACAAAGGGAAAGGTAAATAGTGTCTGTTTTCTAAGATAGGTGTGGGGCACATACCTTTGGTTGATTCAGTTAATACATATGTGAGGCCAAAGAAGGTGGACAGAAGAGGCTGAACAAGGAAGGGAACCAGCAGTCAAATATGAGCAAATGGGTGAAAAGCTGTAATGACACCCATTTTATACACTTGGGTGGTACAGGCAGGAGGTCAAAGTCATGTTTACCCTGTCTGAAAAAGCAAAAGGTACTGAAAATACATTAAGTGAGGGCTGAGGGTGTAGCTCAGATGCTAGAGTGTTTAGGTTCAGTGTTCTGTACCACATAAACAGACTGGTAGCACACACGATCTCAGCACTAGGGAGGTTGAGGCAGGAGGATTACAAGTTCAGAGTCATCTTCAGCTAGCTAGTATAACTTGATAGTGTTTATTTTGGGGTGTGTTTGTTTTGGGGTGCTTATAAATGCTCAAGTGGGTTCTCTCTAAAAGTGTTACTGTAGGGAAAAGAGAGAAAGGTATGCTAACAAGTTTCCGTTCTACAGAGGTGCCAGAGGTGTTTTTGATTTCCACACACAAAAGCTTCAGTTTCTGCCTCTATGGCCAACTATAAGGGCACAAGAAAACCCCTGGGCGTTTGCAAGCCATGCCAGTGGTGGTAGTAACGGTGCACTTGGATATCCTTGGGTATAATTAAGTACACCTTTGCTAGTCATTGTGGGTGTCCTGAATTGTGAGGCCCAGAGACTGAGCATAGAGTGACTCTCTCTCAGTCCATATCAGGCAGATGAGTGCTGAGACCTTCCTTCTTAGGGCATGTTGACCCTAATCCTGGTTATGGTGGAGAAGTTAGGAATTAGAGTAAGATGCTCATTAAGGAGTCAGGCTAGAAAATGGTTACGGGGTTGAGGTTGAGTCTAGTCACCCCTGAAATTCTCCTGCTGCGTCCTTAGTCCTTAGGAAAACTAAGTTCTCTCTGGGCATCTTTCCAGTTCTCTAAAAGGGGATCCATAAAACAGTGTTGGGAGACCACGGGGTAGCGCATTCCAAGAGTTAGATCCGGAGTGAAACAGCTCTCAAACAAGGGCTACCTTGGTGACTGCCTAAGAAAGGCTGGTAAAAAGCTGGGGAATGGAGTTCCTGTGTCTCACCTTTTCTAATCCTGTGTGCTGGGGAAGAATGTGACATACTGCTGCTGTGGTAGGTCACAGACAATTTTTCCACTAAAAACTAGGGTTGTGTGTTCCTAATAGCCTAAAAGATTGCTTGAGTGGCAATCAGGTTTAAACACCCCAAGGGCTATAGAAACTTCCTCCTATGAAGCCAACGAGACAGGTTGTAGAGTTGGAATCAAAAGATAGAGGCTGGAGAGAAGGTTTAGCAGTGAAGAGCTACTGGCTGCTCTTCCAGAGAATGCATATCAATTCCAGGACCCACATGGTGGATCACAGTCGTCCTTTAACTCCCATCTTAACACCATCTCTGGTCTCTGGGTACCAGGCACACTCATGGTGCACATATATGTACAGGCAAGTTTTAAAACAAATATCAGCTAGTGCAATACATAAGTATTCAGCCTCTGGACTGCACCCCACCCTGGACATTTTCAGGGATACTGATATATTGGGGGGATTGTCTAGGGACCAGAGGCCAGCTCAACGAGACTACTCCCCCTCCGTACCCTTGTCGAGTGGCCTTTCTGAACTAATTCCGAAGTCTGTTATATGTGGCCAGCTAGACCTAGCAAGACTTCATCTTTGCCAAGGACTTCTGTGTGCAGGTTGGGGATCCTCTTCAACTGTCAGTTAAGCAGTGACTCTGCAAGGTAGGTCAGAGGTGAGACCTTGGTCCTTAGCATGTGCACAGCCCTGCACAGGGCGTCTCCACATCCCAGAAACAAGTTGGAATATACCATCCCTGCAGACCTCACACTTGGCAGTTTTTCCATAAAAGCTTCTTAGCCTGCTGTTTGCTCAAACTGCTGGCAGCCACCACGTAAATGATGGCGTCTGAGTGTTTTTGGCAACTACCCGCAGTGAAAAGACTTAATGTAACTGAGCAGTCAGGAGAAACAAAGGCAGCCTGGTAGTGGGTGTTCTAGAGACTAGCGGCCAGCTCAAATGATGTCAAGTCTACAGTTTAGGGATCTGCTTGTTTCCTGAGGTGCTCTAAATGGAACCCAGGGCTACCACATGTTAGCAAGTGCTCTACCTTGAAGCTACAGTGCCAGCCCTTGGTTTTTTGGGGTTGTTTTGTTTTGTTTTTTTGTTTGTTTGGTTGGTTGGTTGGTTTTTTTGAGATAGGGTCTCCCTATCCTTTTATAGCTCAAGCTGGCCACAAACACAAACTCATGATCCTCTTGCCTCTCCACCCTGAGTGTTGGAATTTAAGGTGTCTGTCACTGTGCCCAGCTAAACGAGGTCTTGAAAGAAAGAACTCCAGCTACACTATGTATTTCCAGGGGCTTCCAGGCTGTTCAGCCTTTGAGACATGGTGTTAATTCTTGTATCCCAGGATGGCCTTGAACTTTTGTCAGCCCTAATTCAAACTTCCCCATGCCAGAATTTCAGGACTGTAGATTTTTACTAACAGCAGGCCATTGGTTTTCTAGACTGGTGAAACCAGGGAGGGTAGAGAATGATCCAAGAATAAGATACGCTGAAAACACCACACCACGTTTTTCCTGACACTGGAGCTCCTGCAGACCAGGGTGGCCTCACAGAGACCTTTGCCTCCTGAGTGCTAGGATTAAAGGTGTACACCACCAATGCCTGGCTCTGACACTATTATTTTGTTAACACTGACTTCATGCCCTTCATTGCCAAGTACACTTAGAAGAAAATGGAATATGGAAGACTGGGAACAACTGTGGGAGGTGGATTAAGATGTAGGCAGCACTTTGACTCTCTTTGGAGATGGGACAATTTTTTTTTAATATTTTATTGTTATTGTGGGGTAGAAGCATGCCCATGCCATGTCGTGCGTGCCTGCAGAGGTCAGGGAACAGCTTTGTGGAGCTGGTTCTATTCCTGTGCTGTTACATGGGTCCCAGGGATTGAATTCAAACAATAAAGCTTACTCAGCAAGCATTTTATCCACTGAGCCATCTCGCCAGCCTAAGATAGAACAGTTTCGTTGTTTGCCTAACGTGTGGCCTGTGGACTAATTCACATGAGCTGCCATGCACATTCAGCAGTGCAAGCTGGCCTCCATAGCCTGTTAAACAGAAAACCCACACTGAGTCCACAAAGCCATGGTTCTCTGCTTTCCAATGCCACCCCTGCACTCTTCCAAGAGGTAACAAACTCAACCCTCGATAAGCTAGCGTTGCCCTCCACAACCAAAGTTTTAAAACAAGTGTATTGGTTTCCTCTTAAAATCAAACATCAGAGAAATATGCAGTGCCAAAGTAAGAATTTCTCATATTCCCACAGACAGAGAGGACCACTGCTGATACTTTTGCCAGGTTATAAGCCCTTCCTCTTCAGTAGCCATGTGCAATCCACTTCCTCTATAGGCAGTATTTGTTAGCCAACGTGCTTGGTAACCTTCCAGGCACAGATCCCATTACCAGACCCAGGAACTTACAGTTCAGGAGAACTTATAGGTACCATCTCCTTATAGGTACCATCTCCATATTGTGTGGCAAGCCTCAGGAATAGCACAACTTGCCACCTGAGTGATGTCTGGAGATTTCCGGATGTTTCCATCTTGCTATCATGCTCTTGCTACCATGACCATGTTATAAGAAGTCTGCATTTCCCACTTGGCAGCTTTACACACCCAAAGAGACTATTTTGATCCATGGCTGTCCATGGCTTGGGTACATTTAGAAGTCTTCAGGAGCCAAACCAAGATAAGCCCAGCACTCGCTAGACAGTGTTATGTTCCAGTGTTGACCTTTGGATAGCTTGTGCTTTCTAGAAATCTGTGAGACATTTCCAGAAGAGCAAAAACACGGCGAGAAACTGATCTATTCTTTGACCAAAACACCTTTTCTCTTCATTTCTGCTAAGAGCAAATAGCTTCCAGCAAGATAAATAAAACTTTAGAGCCAGGCATGGTGACAGCCTTTGATCCCAGCACTCAGGTGGCAGGGGCAGACAGCTTTCTGTGATTTCAAGGCCAGCCTGGTCTGTAGATCAAGTTCCAGAACAGCCAGGGCTAAACAGAGAAACCCTATGTTGAAAAAAAAAAAATCATATAGTTTTACATAGAATTTCTCTTAATCTGTGTGTAAAAGTATGCACACATATATGTGTGTCTGTGTGTGTGTGTGTGTGTGTGTGTGTGTGTGTGTATGTGTGTGTGTGTGTGTGTGTGTGATAAATGCATGTTGCACATGTGTGTTCAGGTACACCAGCCCATACACACATGAAGACCAGAGGTTGGTGTTGGGTATCTTCCTCCACCACTTTTCACCCTGATTTTTGAGGCAGGGTCTCTCTTTGAACCTAGAGCTCATCGTTTCATTCAGCTTGACTGGCTGGCAAGCAAGATCCCAGGATCCACCCATCTCTACTCCCATACCTAGGAATTTAGCTTGGATGCTGGGGGGCTCAAACTCAGGTCCTCACACTTGTCCAGAAAGAACTTTGTCCACTTTGTCCCCAGCCTGTTTTGTTGTTTTTTGGTTTGGGGTGTTTTATTTTCCTGGGGTTTATGTAGCCCAGGCTGACTTTGAATTCAGCCTCCTTCCTCCACCTCCCAAATGCTGGAACTCACAGAATGTACCACCACACCTGACTTCTGTTCCAGAACTTCTAAATGCTGTCTACTTGCACACTATTTATACACATGTTCTTCTGTGGCCTAGGTTGGCCTCAAACTCACTGTACAGCTGAGGCTTGATCTTGAACTCCTGACCCTCCTGTCTCAGCTGCTGAGTGCTGAGATGACAGGGCTGTGCCACCACATCCAGTCCCCCACACATATATTTGAACTGTGAGGTGCTGATTGCTCCTGACAGAAAGGAAGGAGGGCCACTGCCACCCACCTGTCTTGGCCACATGTCTCCAAGTGGAGTCCACCAGGGGCCTCCAGAAACTAACAATGGATTTCTTCCTCCGTAACTGGCTTCTATACCCGCAGAGGAAATGCTCATCTGGGCCTCAGCACGGGCAGCCCAGCTGTGTGCGCCCTGAGTCCTGGTAGAACCTGATCTTCCATTGCAAGGAAAAGCAAAGATGGCTACAGCGAGTGTGTGCTGTGCCCCTTAGCTCCTGCACACCTGTACACACCTGCACACCTGTACACACCTGCACACCTGTACACACCTGCACACCTGTACACACCTACAGCAGAGGCTTGGGGTGGACTCCACGGCAGAGAACAGAAGTGCTGGTTAAGCTGTTGGCTCACCTGACAAATAAAGAAGGGAAGAAGAGGAAGAGAGAGCTGGGGGAAGGCTAGGAGTTCAAGGTGTGAAAACTGCCTAGGTAAAGGCCTTGCTGTGCAGTCATGCAGATCTGAGCTCCATCCTCAGAACCCACTTTTAAAATAAAAAATTAAAACAGCTATGGTGGTGATGTGTGTTCACATTCTCAGTGCTGACGAGGTGGAGACAGGCAAATCCCTGGGGCTTGCTGCCAGCCAGCCATGTCTACACACACACACACACACACACACACACACCACACACACACACACACACGAGGACTGCTTGCTAGAATGATAATCCCTCATCTGATTCATTGGGTGGAAACCACAAGAGGCAGCAGGTACCCACCATATTGAATGCTCCTCTAAGGCAGAGGAGAGGCTGATAATATACAGTGTTTCCATTAAAGAAAAAAGATTTAGCCTTGCCAGGCATTTGCCTGTGATCCCACACTCAGGAGGTAGAGTCAAAAAGAACAGGAGGAGTTCAAGGTCAGCCTCAGCTACGCAGCAAAAGTGAGTTCAGGCCAACCTGCCCGGTATAAGGCCTTTGTCCAAAACAAACAAAAAGCAAAGAACAACAAAAAGACACTTTGCCTGGGGTTTCCATCCAAAGGGGAGTAAATGCAGGACTCTGTTCACATTCCAGCTTTTTATTGACATTCAGGAAGGGCCAGGCATGGTGGTGGCTCACTGGCCCAGTCTACCCAGGCCTTCTGCAGCATGCGTAACAGCATCGGTGACAGTGTGGGTCACCTTCTCTGTCACCTCCTTCACCACTCTGTCCCCTGATTCTTGGGCTTTCTTCAGGGCATCAGTAAGGGCTGTTGGAAAAAGAAAAGAGAAGATGTAGGGGTGAGTGGCCCCCTGCTTCTAGCAGGAGAGCCTGAGGGGTAGGCTACGTTAGGGATCAGGCCTGGAGCAGCATGCCACAGTCATAACAAATGCAATTTGGTTTGATTTTCCCTGACAAATTTTATTTCTTCAAATTTGAGTGAGACAGCACGCACAGCTCAAGGGTGTGCTGGCTACTTACACTATTTTTCTGGAAACTGCTTCTGTGTATTCTTAGACCATTTTTATGATGACTGCTATACTGGATTGCTGTTTCTGTCATGCACATCTTATCACAGAAGCTTGAGGCCTTCCTTTTGACTTAACTTCCAATTGCTTTGCTTTCTGTGTTCCCTCCCCTTGCCTCTCCTGTGTACAATTGTGAAGTGTCATAGTGACAGATTTACCTAATATTTTCTTTATGACTACTGTGTTGTTTTGTTGTTGTTGTTTTTAAAGAGCCTCCCTTCATGCTGGGTGGTGGTGGTGTCGGCAGCAGCCACAGCTCACACCTTTAATCCCAGCACTCAGGGAGGCAGAAGCAGGTGGATCTCTGTGAGTTCGAGGCCAGCCTGGTCTACAGAGTGAGTTCTAGGACAGCTAGAGCTACACAGAGAGATCCTGTCTCAAAACAAACAAACAAAAGAACCAACCAAACAAACAAAGAGCCTCTCCAAGATTATAGTGAAGTCTCTTATGACACTTCTTTGGTCTGAAATTTTGTGTCCCTAAAATTAAAATTCCATGTTGTAAGCCTCCTCAAGATTGTGCCATGAAAAATGGGAGTGGTGGTGCTGGCTAGGTTAGCAGGGTGGAGGGAGCTTCCTGAGCAAGAAGGGTAACATCCAGGAGAACGAGCTAATCCTTCAGCCCTGTGAGAACATAGCAGAGAGCCACGCGTGTGTGAGCCAGGAGCCAGCTTCACCAGATGACCGGCCGCTGTCACTGGGGCTTCCAGACTTCAGCGGAGAGAGCAACGCATTTCCTCCTATTCTTTTCCTTCTTTTCCCTCCTTCTTTTTGAATGAAGGTCTCACTACATGGTTCAGGCTGGGCTGGTACTCACTGTGTAACCCGGGAGGGCTGGCCTTGAACTCACAATTTTTCTGCCTCATTCTCCCTAGTTCTGGGATAATAGACATGGTCCACCATGCTTGGCTGGAGAAACAAGTTGCTGCTGTTTATGAACCATTGAATTTCTGGCAGTCTAATATATTGTGTATTTAAATGTAAGCCCTTCACCCTGCTGGAGATTGGAGTGAGATATGTTTTGTACACTGTTCTATTCAAGGCAGAACGCATACACAATAAACTTTAAAACAAATACATATTAAAATATACAAATGCCTATTTTAATTGTTGTGTCCCTATGTGCTGCCACATCACTTCCTGTGGCCTTGTCTTCTTAAAATCCCACAGAGAAAACAGCCTAGACACAAGGCACAACCTGCACAGATAATTGCCTACGGGGAGGATGTACACATAATTGCAGCCCAGCAGAGAGGATGCTGTATCTGGGGCAGGGGTGGATCTGGTTGAGCAAGAAAAGGATTAGCCCTGGCACTTGGGCTCCCTTCCTTCCTGCCTGCTTACTTCAATCTCTCTCTACTTCTGTTTGTATGCTGGGGATGCAACCCTTTACCCATGTTAGGTAAGTACCCCACCCCTTGGCTGTTCTTTCCTCCCTCCTCCCCTTCTCCTTCCTTCTTTCCCTCTTCCCCATTCCTATCTTCAAACAAGTCAGCCTTACCCTTCTCTCCAACCTCCTTGGCGTGGTCCACCACCTCCTTCACCACCTCCTCCACGGCATGAACTGCACAGAGATGACAAATTGAGAATGAAGCTGTGTGTAAGCCACTTCCCCTCACAATGGCCGAGATGCCCCTAGACAAGGAGAGACTGTGGTGTGCTACCCCTAGTCAGGGTTGACAGCTTAGCAAAACCCCTAGCTGCCTCCCTCAGTAGACCCCCAAGATGCTTGGCTGCTGGGCATGCACAAGGTCCCCTATGCCCCTCGGCCTGGAAGGGCATGGATAACTAGAACAACCTTCTGCTGGCTGGAAACCTGAGGCGAGGTAGGCCTGTCCATCAGTTAGCCACATCTGTACATCTCCAGAGAAGCTAAACTCCTCTAGGAAACTCTTCCCAGGAGAGGGAGTCCCTACCCACCTCCAGACAAAAGTGTTCCTAACACTGCCTTCCCCTGCCATGTCCTTCACAGCTCAAAAGGCTGGAAGATGAAAGGAGGGTCAGAGCCAGCTGTGGAGTTAAAAATGAAATACATGCTGACTTGTCTACAGCCACTTCCAAAGAGAACAGCAAACTCGACACAGGTTTTCATCTATGTCCCACAGAGGGACTCGTCAACTGCCACCTGCAGCCGTGGACCTCAGCTGGCAAAATCATGTCCTAGGTTCTTGGAAGAAATAGAAAAGCCCTTTTAGACTTTGAACAGACCAGATTCCATGGTTTCACAATAAATAAAAGAAACTTTGAAGCTTTGAAGTATGGTGAAAATTAAAATCCACCTTCTTTTTTTCTGCATAGACTAATGAAAAGAGGCAGAATTTTTGTTTCATTTTGTTTTATGGTCCTTTCAAAAATCCAGGGCCTTGTATAGACACATGTTCTATCACTGAGCTACACCCTCAGGCTCTAGAATAAGCAATATTGACATAAAAGGGACTCTAGGCTTCCAGACAGAGTGAACTAAGCCACCAGCACCTGGACCCTGCCTCCTCCTGACTGCCAAGCAGGCTCAGCCTGGGTCATGGAACAAGTCCCTACCAGGGAGGCTGCTTGGGCAGTGGCTGTATACTGAGCAATTACCCCAGCCTTTGCGTGCCCAGTTCTACTGTCTCCTGGTGGGACCAGTGAGCCTAGCTTCCTGATGGGCCTCAGCCTCAGTCTACCCCAAGGCTCCTGCCTGCCTACTGCTAGCAGCTCTCAACAAGCCCAAGGGAGTCTGTCCCCAACCTGTGAACAGGTGGAATGCCCGGCCCTTACCTGCTCCTTCGGTTGCTTTCTCAGTGCGGTGGGCCAGGCCCTCAGCCGCCAGCTTCCCCAAGCCTCCCAGCATCGTACAGCAGCAGACGGCGACAGGTACAGTGCCACAGACTAGATTAGCCTGCTTTTATACATGCTTATGACGGCCTACCAGGCTCTAGGGCACCAAGCCCTTACCCAGCCAGTAGGAGGCTGAGCAATGAGTCAGTTCAGGGCCTGGGTGGGGCTACCCCAGTACTATGCACTACCCTTCTCTCAATGAGCCCCCTACGTCCTCTGCTAGGAGCTCTGAGAAACCGAGAACAAGAGAGGTCAGCTCTGGGCATGTGGTGTCCCCACGGCAGGGAACTTGTGTGTTCTGTGGGAACAATAGTCTGTCAGGCCCTACCCTATCTGGGGTCTAAGCCCTCTAAGCCTGAGCACTGGTGTATTACCTGATGGCAAAGCCTCCAGTCTTCCTACCAGGGTCGCCAGGGTGGCCTAGTCAGGCTTTTAGAGCCTAGAGCCAAAGCGGCCTGAGGTCAGGCATATGTGGCCTAGGTACTACTGCCTTTCCCGCTGCCAGGGACCATGGCCCAGCGGAACAGCCATGTGGTCTCCCCTGAACAAGTGTTGCCTCACCCTCTGGAGGACACAGCACTGGTCAGAGGCATAGTCACCCTGGCTCAGTCAGCTGATTTTCACTCATCCTAGCCCCTGGGTTATGCAGGACAGGGGCAGCCAGCTGGGCCACTTTCTACCTCAGGGTCCAGCGACTAGGGACATTCTATGAGTTTAGCAGTAGCCACGTAATTCCCCACATCCTAGACAAGTGGGCAGAAGACCCATCACTGCTTGGGGAGATCCATCTGTAACTAGAATATCTCCACAGAGCAGTTCCCTGACTTCCTGATATGTCACACGCAGAGGGCTCAGGTTGCTTCCCTCATTACTCAGGGTAGTCAGAGATTCCTCAAGCCACATACCACATGTTGCCTCCCTTAATCAAAGCAAAGCCTCAGTTTCCTCATCTATAAAATGGGACGGCTAGGCCTTCCTGGCTGTGTCACTGGGAGTCAGTGGGACAAAGCATGCAAGCCCTTGCAAATACCTATTCCCTCCTGATCATCTCGGATGTTCCTCTTAGCAGCAGGCCCTGCTCACTATAGCAGTGGGCCAAGGGGCAGCTGGGGCATCAGACCCTTCAGAGCTAGAGAGCTGAGGAATATGGACTCCACTGGCCTAGGGATGGGGCAGAAGATCTTCCGGTGTGCCCACTCACGTGGTCTAGACCTGGGTCAGGAGACTGAGGCCTCCTCCCCGTGAAGCCTCTCTCACCCCTCAAAGCCATCCTGCTGGGTGTGGCAGAACTTAATTAGTGTTTACCAGACCAAGGGCCCTCACAACCCATGCCCTTCGGAGCTGGGGCCTTCTCACATTCCTGCATGGTGATGGCAGGCCCTGGGCTGTGGTTAGGGTAGTTAAAGGGTGCTGTGGGCACAGGGCCTTCAGTCCCATGGCCAAGCCCAGCACAGGTTATTGCTCTCTCCTTAGGGCAGAAGTGGACAGGCACTTATTTTGGAATCACCCTTGTAAAAAAAAAAAAAAAAGAAGAAGAAGAAGAAGGCTGGGAAAATGACTCAGTGGGTAAAGCATTTGCCGAGTAAGCTGGAAGACCTGAGTTCAAATCCCCAGGATCCATATAAAGCCGGGAACACCCATAATCCTACAACTGGTGCAGGAAAACAGGAGGCAAAGACAGGAGAATCCCAGAATGCTGTGGGCCAGCTAGCCAGGTGTGCACAACAGGAAAAAAATTACAGAGATACTGTCTCAAGCAAGGCGGAGGGTGAGGGCTGTCGCCCTCAGCTGGCCTCTCGACACCCATGTGTCATGGAGCACGCATGCCTGCATTCACGCACACTAATGTGCACACACAGAGCCTTTTTGTTTTGTTTTGTTTCTTGTTTTTTTTTGTTTTTCAAGACAGGGTTTCTCTGTGTTGTTTTGGGGCCTGTCCTGGAACTTGCTCTGTAGACCAGGCTGGCCTCGACTCACAGAGATCCACCTGCCTCTGTCTCCCAAGTGCTGGGACTAAAGGTGTGCACCACTACACCCGGCCACAGAAACATTTTTTTAAAGAAAGAAAAGGAACACAAGTGTGATTCTTGCTAATTTTACACAAGGATGTATGTGTGTATGCATGTATGTATGTGTGTATATATGTATATATGTATGCATACAACCCCATGGGTGGAAAAGGGCCATGAAAATGGGGTCCCTGGAACTTAAGCAGGTCCAGTTCACCCTATCTTTCCAGAATTTTCCACTTGGGGTGTTAGGTTGAGGAAAGAGTGTGCAGCTCATGAGAATCGGGCTTCAAAATACATGGAGATACTTTTGAACCCATCAAAGGCCCTGTTCCCATTGAGGGTGCATGTGACCCCTACTCTCACAGGATCTTCTCTTGTTATTCCTCTCCAGCTTTAGAATAGCTTCCAGACCCCTCCCTATAGCTCCCTGCTTAGTTCTCGGCATGGTTCTCCTCTCTGAGGTTCACCAGACCCAACAGACTCTTGTCCAGAGTCAGACCCCTCAGCCCAGGATGCTCACAGCCCACACAGGCCAGGATGCCGCCCCTCCCCCTCCCGCCCCATCAGCTCACTCGGCTTCGGATGATGCTGTGTCATTGTCCTCCCCCCTCCCTCTCCACCGTCAGGCAAGACTTCCCACAGACACTGTCCTCTTTAGGACACTGTCTCCGGGTGAGCTCTCCATTGACTCCAGTGATGTCACACATCTGCCCTTTGCCCCCAAATGCCTGGCCAGGAAACGAAGAGGGACAGGAGAGGCCAAACTGCCCAAAGATGGACTTAGTTCCCCATTTGGCCCAGGTCCGGTCTCACTGTCATTAAGATCCAGCTGTGATCGGATCCTTGTCCTTCCAAGTCCCCTCCCCCTGTCCCACCCCCCAGTGCCCCGACAGGCCCTCTGTCCTCCTCCCCTAGACTCCTGACTGGATCCCCTTCTGGCTAAAGATTCTCTAACCATGGATGGATTAGTCTGTGTGTCACTGGGCAGCTTTACCAGTAAGCATGAGGTTGAAGATGACTCAGGTACGGTAGGGCCTCTATTTCCCCATCGTGGAACACACTCCAGGGGAGCAACCCTTGAACACAGGCACCCAGGTCAACCTACCCTGAGCCAGCAGGGCAAGTCCAGCCTTCCTTGGGCAGGGAGAATCTGGCTTTGACAGGAGTAAACTAATTCTACAAGGAGAATTTGCTCAGCAACCCAGTTTGGCAAAGGACCTGTTGGCTGAATCATCAAGTCGAGGAGAGCTGATTTTTCCAATACTGATTGCCAACTTAGCAAACACCAATGCTCTTTTTGAAGTGTTTATGTGGGACAACTAAACATGTAGGCTGCCTCATGTCTAACTGTCTCAAACATCCAAAGAATGGCCCTCCATGCTGCCTCTGCTCCCTCACACTTTGGCTCACAGATTTGAGTTTGTAGTAAATGCTGTACCTACAAATCCTGCACATGCTGAGTCCTCCTGGCCACAGTGTGGCCTTGTTCATCCAGACTCTTAGATATCTAGCTTGAGGGATCACCAAAGGAAGGTATGCCCAGCATGCTAATAATCCTACACGTACCCAGGATATCAGGCGGAAGCCAGTGAGCACATTTAGATGTATGCTCACGGACAGGGACCATTCACAGGCTGAACAATAAGAGATCTGGAACACTAACCATCAGGAATTATGACAACTAACATCTCTCTGGATATTTCAGAGGGGCTTAAAAAGGCTCCTGTCTCCTAGAGCTGTGACGGAATCTACAGCCATCATCAGAGAAACATGGCCACTTTTAAACTATGCAACAAGGAGGCAGCTGGGGAAGAGTCATCTCTCCTCTCCTCCCCATACTCCATCCAGCATCTTTGCTCTGATTGGTCCCAATCAGACCCCCAGCCCAGGAAAGGCAGCCCAGGAGAGCTGTCCAGGGAGGAGCTGCCAGAGAGTGGGTGTGGAGGGAGGCCAGACACTGTGGCTTAAATCTAAACCGCCTGTCTCTCTGCCTTAGAGCCGTGGAACAAGAAAAGGAAGAGAAGATAAAGCCCGTTGTCATGCTCCATTTCAGACAACCGGGAGACGGGAGGGGTCTGGAAATCCAAAGTTAAGCCAGCTGAGAAGAACCTGTGTGAGAAGCAGAGGGGTGGAATAATGGATGGGAAGGACCAGCAGGGCAGGGGGACCTCTGTCTCAGCCACACCCCTCCAGTGGAAAGGCTTCCTGGGGACAAACAAATGAAGGTCTATGGAAGCTGGGCATGAAGGGACAGATGATGATGCCATGGAAGCCCAGGTGTGTGGACAGCAGAGAGTCCCTGTCCCGGTGAGAGGCCACTGGCAGTAGAGTCTTCTTGCAGCTGACTAAAGTTTGAAAGGCAGAAGGGTCTTGGCAACACCTCGGGAAAGGAAGGACTCTTCCCTACCGCACCTCCAAAATACTGCTGTAAGGGATACTCCAGCATACAGAGTCTCCGGTCCCACACAGCACACACAGAGGGCACTGCGTGTTCCAGAGCACTGGTATACTTCTCTGTCCCTCCTCCACCTCCCGAATGATCCCCATGTCCCCCACCCACAGCACAGTGAGCGGGACCAGGAAGCTGAAACCATATACAGGGCTAACTTCACAAAAGAAGTATATTCATTTAACTAAATGATTTAAAGCTATTTAATTAAATAATCAGTTGTAACCGTTTGAGTTTGCTTAGTTTTGTTTCTGATTTTGTTTTCGTTTCTTTTGAGACAGGGTCTCATATAACCCAAGCTGGCCTTTAGTTCACTACAGAGCTGAGGATAGCCTTGAACTGCTGATTTTTAAATGGATTTAAATTTGAATTGAACGTGCTAGTTAGGCATGGAGACTCACAATTATAGTCTCAGTATTCAACAAAGTGAGGCAGGAGGGTTACAGTGAGTTTGAGGCTAGCCTTACCTACAGTGTGAGATCACATCTCAGGGTAAAACAAAACAAAAATACTAGACCAACTTGGGTCTGGAGAGATGGCTCAGCAGTTAAGAGAACTTACTGCTCTTGTAGAGGTCTGGGTTTGGTTCCCAGCACCCACAAAGAGGCTTACAGCACCTGTCTATGACTGCAGTTCCTGGAGATCCAAGGCCCTCCGTATTCTGACCTCTGTGGGCTCATGCACAAACATGCAGATGTAAAATAAATAATTAATTGTAACATCCTGGATAAACTAAATACTTTATTGGAATTTTACCAGCTTTCCACGAACGTCCTTTTGTAGTTCCAGAATTCCAGCTAGGCTCACACACTACATTTGCAGGTTATTTTTTTGACTCCTGTAATTTCTTGGGATGACCTCCCCAGGCTAGCTCTCTCTCTCTCTCTCTCTCTCTCTCTCTCTCTCTCTCTCTCTCTCTCTCTCTCTCTCTCTTCTTTCTTTCTTTCTCTCTCTCTCTCTTTCTTTCTTTCTTTCTTTCTCTCTTTCTTTCTTGTCTTTTGGGTGTTTTTATTTTTGAGACAGGGTTTCTCTATGTAGCCCTGGCCATCCTGGAATTCTATGGACCAGGTTGGCCTCAAACTCAGAGATCCTCATGCCTTTGCCTCCCAAATGCTGGGATTAAAAGCATGCACCACCACCTCCCAGCAAACGTTGCTATCTTAAAAATTTGCAAGTGTGCACTGAGTACAGTCAAGTAGCTTCACTTTGCCATGTAGCCAGTCTCCAGAACCTTTTCAGCCTGTAAAGTGGAAACATCTCTGGTCCTCCCTTCCTCCTAATCTCAGACAAGCAGCATGCTACACCTGTTCTATGTGTCTGCTTTACACACTGCCTCTCTGTGAAAACTATTGTACCTCATAATACTGGTTCCATCAATCAAGAGCTATCAGAGAGAGAGACAGGCAGACAGGCAGGCGCGCACGCACACACACACACACACACACACACACACACACACACACACACACACACACACACACACACACACACCAGGTAGGAGAAAGGTTGCCTCCTTACCTCTGGCTCCCCCCCCCCCCATCTTTCTGCTTCTTTCTTTCCTCTCTACTGCCCCCTTTAGGCCACCAATGTCCTCAGTCTCTGAAATACCAAGACAGAATTGTATGGTTTCCTACAGCACATCTAACAAGCATATTATATGCACTTTCACATTTCAGTTTTGTCTGCTTAACGGTAAAAACATTTTTTAGACAGGGTCTCCTGACACAGCCCAGGCTGGCTTCAAATTCCAAGGCTAGATGATCTCTATACCTCAGCTTTCCAGGGGTAATGGACTACAGGTGTGAGCCCTTGCACCTGCCCTAAAATGCATCATTTGCTTGTTTATTTGATGTGTGTGTGCACAAGTGTGTGTGTGTGTGTGTGTGTGTGTGTGTTCATCAGGGTTTGGGGAAAGGGCCTTTTCCTATGGAGCCATTTCACCAGCCTGAAATACACTTTTGGTTTGGTTTGGTTTTTGAAACAGGGTTTCTCTGTGTAGCCCTGGCTGTCCTGGAACTCACTCCAGAGACCAGGCTGGTCTTGAACTCAGAGATCTGCCTGCCTCTGCCTCCCAAGTGCTGGTATTAAAGGTGTGCACCACCACTGTCCAGCTAAGCATACTGTTTTGAAGTCTGAAAAATAATGCTAAAATCACATTACACAGAGATAAATCCCACCAGAAAAGCAAAACCATCACCCAGCCTTTCAAAATGGATTTCAAAAAGAACAGAAGATGCTTAATAAACAACAATAGCAATGAAAGAAGTCTGGCCACCAGAAATATCAGAATTCTGAGGTGAGATGCCAGCCATTGCGGTGGGGGGGGGAGGACTCGCATAGGCAAGTACAGAAATGAGGCCCATAAGAAGCCCAAGGAAGTGCATTCCACAGTAGGCAATTGTGGAAGGGAACGTTAAGAATTTAAGTGGGTCTGGGCGGGGCAGGGGGATGGCTCAGTGGCTAAAGGGGCCTGCTGCCAAGTCTGGCAACCTGAGTTTGATCCAGAGCCCCTCATGGTGAAAAGGGAGAACTAACTCCCATGGGTTGTCCTCTTACTTCCCCCCATGTGCCATGGCTCGGGGCACACATACACACAGACAAAAATATAAAAATGGAATCATTTTATAGATACCGTGTCTGTTTGGGAGACAATGGTGGCTACGGAAACAAGGTGGAAAGGAGTATCAAATGCACACTTGGACTTCTCAAAGAAGAAAATGGTGGGACACGGTACGTGTATGTGCCTACATGTGGTGTGAGGTGCTGAGGTGCTAATCCTGGACCTTTTGTGTGGTCAGTACCTGTTCTAACCCAGACACAGTGACTATTTTTAACTAAATAGGAACACAGAAGAAGGGGTTGCAGAGGTGGCTCAGCGGCTAGGAGCAGTGAAGACCACTCCTTCGGAGTGCCCAGGTTTGGCCTCCCAAACTCCAGTTCCTGGGCATAGGAGGCCTCCACAGACAGGAGACACACACTTGGTGTACATTCATATGCACAGGCAAACACTCATAAAATCATTTAAAAAGAACATGTATGGGAAGGTATTCAGTGTGGCCAATCACTAGAGCAATACCACAGGATCGACCACCTCATGCCTGTTAGGATGATTATTGTCCTGAACTCAAGAGGAGCTGAGCACGGTGGCACACACCACTGACCCAAAACTAGAGAGCCTGAGCAGGGAAATTGCCGTGAGCTCCAGGACAGTTTCAGCTACAAAGTGAAGCCCTATACCCTTCTCTCTCTCTCTCTCTCTCTCTCTCTCTCTCTCTCTCTCTCTCTCTCTCTCTCTCTCTCTCTCTCTCTCTCTCCCCTCCCTTCCTCCCTCTCTCTCCCTCTCTCTCTCCCTCCCTTCCTCCCTCTCTCTCCCTCTCTCTCTCCCTCTCTTTCTCTCTCTCTCCCTCCCTCTCTCTCTCTCCCTCCCCCCTCTCTCTCTGTGTATGACAGAGAGAAAGGAGAAAGAGAGAGAACTAACGAAGCTCAGTGCTTGGACTTCATCCACACCCTGCCCCACCCCACACCCCAAACACACAAAACCATTAAAAATGGACAGAAGACAAGTAACAAGAAGTATAGATGAAGATATGAAGAAAGCAGACCTTGGATACTCTGGAGGATGGCAGTTGGCTATGGTGAAATACTGAAAACAGAAAGAAGGCCTATGTGACCCATTATACCTTCTGGTCACAGACCCAAAGGGAGTGAAAGCTGTGCCTCAGAGAAACGCCTGCGTTCCAGGGCTCACTGCAGGGTTAGTCACAATAGCCAAGACTTGGAAACAGCCAGCTTTAATAGGAGACTCTGCCATTTGTGGTAACATGGAACTTGACATTAACCTTAGTGAAACAAAGTATAGAAGACAAATCCTGAACAGTCTCGCTTAATATAACATCTCAAAAGCCAAATTCACAGATAGATGCAGACAGTAGTGACTACAGGGGCAGGAGGAGAGAAAGGCACACCGAATAAACAGGAACATCTGTGCTGGGGTTGTGGCTCAGTTGGGAGAGCACTTGCCTAGCACGCATAAAGCCCTGAGTTCAGTTTCCAGAACAATATAAACCAGGCATGGTGGCACATACCTATAACCTCAGCACTCAGGAATAGGCAAGATGATTAGATACTCAAGGTCATCCTCAACTATATAACAAGTTCAAGTGCTCGCTTCGGCACCACATATGGTCAGCCTGGAACACAGAAGTCCCTGTTTCAAAAAAATGGAATAAAATAAAAAACCAAACAAACAAAACTTTCGGAACCAACCAGACAACCAGATTGCACCATGTAATAATTAGTGAACAGCGTCTTATTTTGGTTGCCTCTTTGAGGAAGGATTAAGGCAGAGGATTTCCGATTGAAACTGGCCTGTTTGGTAACTCTGTTCTAGTCCAGACTTCTGGGAGGGACAGAAACAGATGAGTATTATCTGGGTGACACTCTGAACTTTATCTTGAGTGACTCCATTTTTATTTTTTTTTGTTTGTTTATTTGTTTTTGTCTCTCTACACAGCTCTGGCTGTCTGGAACTCACTATGTGGACCAGGCCATTCTCGAGTTCACAGAGATTATCCTCCCTCCTGCCTCCTGCCTTTGACTGCCCAAATGCTGGGATTAACGGCATGTGCCACCACCTTCCTGCCCTCCATTCTGGTTTTTTGTTTTGTTTTGTTTTCGAGACAGGGTCCTTCTGAGTAGCGTTGGCTGTCCTGGAACTTACTCTGGCCTCAAACTCATGGAGATCCACCTGCCTCTGTCCCCTGAGTGCTGGGATTAAAGGCATCCACCACCACCACATGGCTCCATTCTGATTTTTTAACCTGGTCTTTGTAGTTTCGTTCAAAACAAGGCTTTCTGTAATATGGGTTATACAAAATCAACACTGTTAACAGTTAATGTTCCTGGTAGTCCCAGGCTGGGTCGTGTTCCCAGGATTTGCAAATAAGCAAGATCATTGTATGTGAGCAAAGTGATGGTACAGATTAAAGAGAGATATTGTTCAAATTGATGTGAAACCACTCAGGGGTCCCAGTCACTGTTTGGGGCTTCCTTTTATGGGGTTCAAGAGAAGGAGGGACTGATTACTAGGGTGTAGTTTCTACTTTGATTGATAGATTAGGCCATATATTCATTTTTCTTACTGAACCTGCCCCATCCCGTAATGCACCTGATTTTAATTATATGCACACCCAATTACAGCTCAGCAGAAAATGATAAATAGGGAATTCTCCCTAAAAGGTTACTAGAGGACACACTTTGGCCTCACTGCACGTGTACTCAAAACTAGTTCAGGCTGGACTGGTCCTCCTGTTCTTCATACCTGGTTAGGATAGAAACTATCTGCATTTGACTGTTACTGGAGGTGGGGCAAGGTACAATTGTTCAGAGGTGGTGGAGGCCAAGGGATTCAAGGTTGGTAAGTGCCTTTGGAGAGGGGTATGTGTGTGCCCAGTAGAAGCAGAAAAAGGAACTAGGCAGTCAAGTGCATTTATTACAAGAGGGAACAAAAGGATGACCAGCAGCTACAATGTCTCCTCTGCACGCCTGACCCATTGAAAACTCAAGAATCCAGCCCTCGGGACCTGTGCCTCTATTTCCAGCTTCTCTGTAGGAGGCTGAGGCGAGAGTGACAGAAAGTCAGGGCCTCCCTAGGATACAAAATGAGCTCCTCCAACATGGGCCACTCCCCTTCCTGGGATAAAGGGGTCATGTAGTTTAGTGTCTGTGCCTAGCATGCATGAGGCATACAGCCCTTCTGTTAAAAAACAAACAAACAAAAAACCTCACTCTGTGTGTGTGTGTGTGTCACTACGTGTATCTGTGGTGACATATTATGTATGATTTATTAAAACTTACCCGAGGATTCAGAAAGCAAAGTCAGCCACAAGCCATAGAAGCCAGGCACACACCTTTAATCCCAGCAGCCAGAAGCTAGGAAGTGGTGGTACACACCTTTAATCCTGGGACTCGGGATTAAGAGGTAGACGGATCTCTGAGTCCAAGGCCACCGAGGGACACGTGAGATTGAATCAGTCTAAAAGAGTAACAGATCACACACCTTTAATCCCAGCACTAGAGGGGCATAAAAGTTAGAAGCAGGGTCTTCAGTATTGAGTAGGAGGCATTCGTTCTGCAGCCATGCTGAGGAGCAGCCCATTCAGCCTGAGGTCGTGGTAAGGTAGTGGCTGGCTATTTTGCTTTTCTGTTCCTCCGCTTGAAGTTTGAACCCCAATATCAGTCTGTAAGTCCTTTTATTTCTTGTGTTACATGTATCCACATGTATATGTACCATGTGTATGCAGTGTTCTTGGAGGCAAAAAAGAGGTATCAGATCCCCTGGGGCTAGAGTTGCATATGAGCGTGAGCCACTGTGTGGGGTTAGGAGCGAGCCCAGTTTGTCTACAGGAGCAGCCAGGGCTCTATCTGCAGTCTCTCTACACCCCCGCCTTTCTTTTTTAATTGTGATTTTAATATTTCAAAAATAGAAAATGGCATGCATACTGGAATATTATAAATCTTTATGGGCCCTTCCCCCTGTTGTAAAAATTGTCGACTCAGATCCCAGATATCTTATCGGTGCTTCAGTCTTGAAAACACTTCTGAAGAAATGATGTCAACCAATCAAGAGACAACAGAAAACACTTCAGCGCTGGGACGGATGGGAAGCTTGTACCACCTTCATCTGCAGATCTAGGCCAAAAACAAAGGAGTGGTTCAGGGTTGGGCAATGGGATGTAGATGCTGCTTGTTTTCACAAAGTAGAAAGGAGAGAGCTACAAGGGAGATGGGGAAGGAAGAGGGACTGGGAAGTAGGAAATTCTGTTCTTGCCTGTGTGCATCTAAAGGGAAGCAAGACTGGGAAGCTGCCAGCTACTTGTAACCCAGTACTGGGGAGACTGAAGTTTAGGAGTGAGGAGAGTTAAACACCAGCCTGGGTAACAGAGTGAGAGCCTGTCTCAAAATAGCTAAATAAGCACATAAATAAACAAACAAATAAACACGCAGACAGAAAGACAGATAAAAGAATGGCTTCAGCTGCAGGATGGTTAAGGGTAAGTAATGTTCTTGCAGAGGGCATGCGTTCAGGTCCTGGCGTCCACGTCATCTGTCAGCTCATGATCACCCGACTCCAGCTCCTGGGGGATCTGATGCCTCTGGATTCCTCAGACACCTGCACTCACATTGCTGTATGTGTGTGTGTGTGTTGTGTGTGTGTGTGTGTGTGTGTGTGTGTGTGTGTGTGTGTTGACAAACTGAGACACCACCCAAGGAAGAGGCAGGTGCAGCTAGGCAAGAGTAGTTTATGAGTGCATTACGTCTGTAAACGCAGAGCGTGGGGACATGGCACCTGAAAGGAACTGAAGGGGAAGGCATGCGGCCGAGATAGAGAGGAAGGGAATGCCTGAGAGACAGCCACTGGCTAGTGCATGGCATTGGAGTGTAGGGGGAAGACAGCTTTCTACTCACAGATTCTATTGGAACAGAAAGCCTGTTCAGAAATGTGTCTTCAGGCAGAGCAGTGGCTGCTGCAGAATCCGCTGAGGTTGGGGATTGGATAAAGGACTCCAGGCAGCAGCTCTCCTGATCACTAAGGTAGCCTTCCCTTTGTGTGCCCTGGTATTGCAAGTGCCCACCACAGCTCTAGGGACTATTCCATAAGAAAGGAGGTATCATGTCTTTCCTCATCCCCCTCCCCCTTTATTTTTAAATAATGGTACTTGCCTTTAGTTCCAGCACTCGGGAGGCAGACAGATCTCTGTGAGCTCAAGGCCAATCTGGCCTACAGAGTGAGTTCCAGGACAGTCGGGGCTACACAGAAGAACCATGTCTTGAAAAACTAAAATGAGAGAGAGAAGTTACCAAAAACCCTTCTTAGAATCCTTCCCTGGTCCCACAGGTTTGACCTCTCCCCTCCTGGCAAGAGCTGACCCCAAATCCATGCCTAAAGCAGAACAGGTAAGGAGCAGAGATGTGAGCCTTCTGAGATTTATTCCCGAGTTACACCAGGCAAGGATGAACAATAAAAAGACGAGATACCGAAGATCCAGCCCCGTCAGCTTCCTAGTATGTGGTTCCAACTGTCTGCTGACCCAGCGCCTGTAGGTGAGGTCTTTAGGAGATGCCAGAAACCCTCAGCTCGAGGTGTGCCTTTGAGCTGGAGAGAACGGCTCATTTTGCACACGTGGGGAGGAGGCCTTCTTTGGGAGATCAGCCAGCCATATGGATTCAAGTATGGGGCAACCTTGAGTGGGGGTGGAAGAGACAAAAGAAAAGTCACGAGGGCAACCCGTGGCCAGCTTGCATAGGAGGCTGCTTTTTCCTAGTCTCGCAGAACTGGGAAGGACATGGTCCTTATTTTTGAACTGAAGTGACAAACATTCAGTTGGGAGAAGGTACTCCTATGGGCAACTACAATAAATGCATAAAAGCCTGGCGATGGGAAAGGAGGTAAGTAGAGGTCCCCTGGGGTGTGGCAGTGTTTCTGATGAATGGATGCTTGGATGTAGCCTCACCCTGAGGCATCATCTGTGAGTCACCCAGCAGCAGGGCGCGCCCAGGACTGAGGTCCCGTGCGTGGACACGTGCTGGTTGGGAAGGAGCTGGTTTTGCAGGATCCCTACTCCATCTGGCACTTGTCGGACAAAAACGTCCAGCTTCGTTCTGGACCAGAAGTTTCTAGCTAGCTTAGAAGTTTCTAGCTAGCTTAGAAGTTTCTAGCTAGCTCAGAAGAAGAGGGAGCTTAAGGGAGGTTGGGTGCATTTGCACAAGCACTCAGTGTCTCTCCGACATTGCACTCCAAGGCCACGGGCACAGGACCCCTGTAGGAACGTTTTTTCCTTTGGGGTCAGGGCTCCGCCTAGCGGCCGCGATCAAACCCTTAAAAAAGACCGGGCGTTCCCTCCCAGTGAGTCACCACAGGGTGTGGCCGGGTGCGGCAGCTCTGGCAGTTCGGTCGCCTGCACAGCCTTCTGCCCCCTGAGGTCCTCGCAGGTCCAGGCTCCCCTCTCCCAGCCTCCTTTAGCATCTCATCTCGTTGCAGAGAGGAGTCCCCGGGGGGATCAGGGCCCGGGTGTATCCCCATCCTAGGTTCAGCCTGCTTCCGGAAGCAGGGAAAACTGAACTGGGGAACTAATGAGTAGTAGAGAGAATGGGAAACCCGCCCCTAAGGGCGCCAAAGTGCTGGGCCCTGCTTGGCGAGATCACTGAAGTGAACCCAAAAGTGGGACAATAGGAGCTTTAATTAAGGGCAGATCAAGGAGGCCCCAGCTGGACAGAGCTCCGGGCCGAGTTCAGCCGACCCCGAACTGGAGAGAAGTGCCCAGTCTCTGCATTCTGATTGCTGAAGTCTTTGCTGGCCCTCTCAGATCCTGGTTCATGGGCGCCTGGCAGCGCTCGCTCGTCCGGTCATGGGAAAGGAAGTGCCCTTGGGAACCATTGCTGTGCAGAGTTAAATCTGGTTAGAATATGCTCCCCAGGGACCCCACTTTCCAAGGTCTGAGGAAAAGCCGCTAACACTGAGCCATGGTTGAAATCTGTGAGGAGTGTGCACCCCACTCTCCCTCATCCTCCACCCCCTAACACACTAGACTTTTCTACTCGTCCTCTGGGATGGGGTCATCCTTTCCACTCGTTGAACAAAAAGATAGTATCCTAGGCCCCATGTCAATGACATGGAGTCTCTTGCGTAGTCCAGGAAGACAATGAGGTTGGTGATTCCTGCTCCAGTGCTCAGAGTAATGGATGGCCCTGGGTCCCTCCTTCCTAGCTTGTTTCCCTACCAGTTTGGAGTTAGATGTGGAGAAACTAAGGCTGGGAGCTGCCTGACAGGTGAGACTTCAAAGTAACAAACAGATCCCCACCCCTCGCTGTAGCTGGAGGTTTTTCTCGTCCTGCCAGCCAGTTCCCCAATAAATACTCTAGGCTTAATATTAATTGTAATTAATTGTAATTGTCTGGCCAATGGCTCAGGCGTCTTACTGATTAGCTCTACATATAAATTAACTCATTTCTTCCTTCCTTCCTTCCTTTCTTTTCTTTTATTGTATTTTTTATTTTTAGAGACAGGGTTTCTCTGTATTGCTTTGGAGACTGTCCTGAAACTTGCTCTGTAGACCAGGCTGGCCTCAAACTCACAGAGATCCATCTGCCTCTGCCTCCCGAGTGCTGGGATTAAAGGCACATGCCATCAACGCCTGGCAAATTGACCCATTTCTAATACTGTATATTTTACCTCAAAGCTGGCTCATTACCTCCCATCTTGCTTCCCTGGTGGCTACACAGCCTCTCCCTGACTCCTTTCTTTCTCTATCTCTGTTTGGATTTCCCACCTACCTATATTCTGCCTGCCATAGGCCAAAACAGTTTCATTCATCCACCAATGAAAGCAACACATATTCACAGCATACAGAAGGACATTCCATATCATCACCCCAGGAGGTTTAAAAAGAAAGCCTGGTCTGGAGCCACACCTTGGTCCCATCTGCCCTGTGCTGAGAGGCTAGCAGGCAGAGGTCAGCTCAGTGGATCTTTTCCACAGCCTGGTGTATAGGGGAGGTACACAGCCTCTGACCTGCAATCTGCTTGGCACTTCCTCAGATGGGCTCCATCAACGTCCAAAGCTCTGGTTCAGGTGGGTGCTCTGTGGCACCTCCATCTCAGGGAGACCTGCTGCCTCTGTTGGTGTGTCCTAGGAAGGGGCCCGCTGATGCTCAGGTAGGGCTCCTCTCACTGGCATCTTCTACCTGCTGTTCCCAGGTCTTCTGTATTCTTACTGCCATGGCTTGGGGAGTTCTGAGTTGTCAAGGACAGCTGCCACGGCTTATCTGAACACTGATTTGGTTTTGTTGTTGTTGTCTGGTTTTTTGTTTTGTTTTGTTTTGTTTGAGACAGGATTTCTCTTTAGCTTTGGAGGCTGTCCTGGAACTTTCTCTGTAGACCAGGCTGGCCTCAAACTCAGATTTTCCTGCCTCCTCTGCCTCCTGGATTAAAGGCATGTGCCACCACATCCAGGCCTAATTTGAATTATTTTTAAGTAGCCCAGAGCCAGCTCATCCTATGGAGGAAGGCAAGAGTAAGCAGCAGACAGATTTCTGGGCTTTGGGGAGAAGTAGGGAGTAAGAGGGTATGAGGGATGGGAGGGGGCACTTCCCTGGGGGTCCCTCACAGGGAAGGCAGAGATCTAACTAGGGTGGCAACTAGGGAAGGCAGAAGGGCTAGATGGGAGATCCAGGAGACTATTCACTCAGTGGCCATGACTTCTCCCTCCTCAGATGGGGACTGTACCTGGTCATCCTGGGAGCTGGAAGCCTAAGTTGATGCTAATCGTAGCAGGGTTTTCATTGAACATTTTCAAGAGCACACAAGCACGAGAGAGAGAGAGAGAGAGAGAGAGAGAGAGAGAGAGAGAGAGAGAGAGAGAGAGAGAGAGAGAGAGCGCACACACTGCTTTACATTTAGAATCATGTGGTGAACTGAAATAACATGGATTTATAGAAGGAAACTGAGGCAGAAAGGTCAGTAGGGTTCTACCCAAACTCTCACATCTTGCAATGGGTATAAACTCCAGGGCCCTGTAAACACAGAAACCCTGTCTCCACCCACTGGGCTCTGGCACTGCTGGGGTCCAACCAGGACAGATATGGAGGGTAAAATAAAACCCTGAAGGTGAGATTTTATGGTTCTCTTTGTCACGCAAGGGAAAGAGTTTGCCACTGGTCACCCAGACTCACTAGCTAGACAGAGGGCAGAAATGCCCTGGTCTGCACTGCTCAACTTCCTTCCTTCCTTCCTTCCTTCCTTCCTTCCTTCCTTCCTTCCTTCCTTCCTTTCTTTCTTTTTTCAAGATAGGTTTTCTCTCTGTAGTTTGAAGCCTGTCCTGGAACTCACTCTGTAGACCATGCTGGCCTCGAACTTACAGAGATCAGCCTGTCTGTCTATTCCTCCTGAGTGCTGGATTTAAAGGTGTGCACCACCACACCTGACCACTTTCACCATACACTGGGCCCCTAAAGTGTTTTCATGGACATTAAATGGATTGACTCCCAAACCCAAGGCTGTCTGCTGAATGATCAAGGGGTCCAGTGTGTGAGGAAGATTTCTTCAGAATGCCAACAGATGAGAAGACTGTGTCCTGGAGCAAAACTCAAGATAATTCAAGCCCCTTTGTTCTTAAGGAAAAGAATGGCTGGGCAACTGGACACTTGCAGGTACCTCTCCGGTGGGCCTGCAGTCCTGCGATGTCACAGGTTCAGATACCCATTATCAGTTTTAAAACTGCATAATCCTGTTGTGGAATAATCTTTCCGTACACTAGGAAGATGTATCAATCTGGTTGGTTTAATAAAGAGCTGAACATCCAATGGCCAGGCAGGATTTCCAGGCACAGAGGATTCTGGGAAGAAGGGCAGAGTCTAGAAGAGACACAGAGGAAGTACGACACGTAGGAGATGAGGTCACAAGTGACGAGCCACATGGCAGCATCTAAATAAATAGAAATGGATCCATTTAAGTTATAGAGCTAGTTAGAAACAAGCCTGAGCTATCGGCAGAGCATTCATAACAAACAGTAAGTCTCCGTGTAGCTATTTGCGAGCCAGCCGATGGGACAGAGAAAGACTCGTTACATAGTCCCTGCTTACCTTGATGTCTTCAGCCCTGAATGGGAGGAGAGGGACTGGGTGAGTCCAGGATACGCCAGTCTTCACTGCCAGCCCTCAACAGACATCCCTGAACTGACAATTGTGCCTACCTGCATAATGGAAGCAAAAGTCACATGTGCCACTCACCAAGGCTAAGGTCACATGTGCCATTCATCCTATCACATTTTGGCAGGCCCAGTGAAGTAACACAGGTGACTGTCAGCATCACAACCCATGTGGCAGAGGTGTGTGTACACGGAGCAATAGAGGACCACTATGGTGCTCAGTTGCATTTAGTGCATCCCTTGACTCACTTCCTTTACCAGGACAAGGCCTCCCTATAGCCCTGTCTGGCCTTGGATTCTTGACTCTCCTGCCTCTGTCTCCTGAGTTCAGCAAGTAGAGTTATTCACCTCACCTGGCCTCAGATTAGTGATATTTTATTTCTTTTCTTTTTCTTTTTTTCAAGACAGGATTTCTCTGTGTAGACCTGGCTGTCCTAGAACTCACTCTATAGACCGGGCTGGTCTTGAACTCAGAGAACTGCCGCCTTTGCCTCCCAAGTGCCAGGACCAAAGGTGTGCACCACCACCCCCCACACAGTGATATTTTGAAAGAAAAATTGATTATTTATTTTGCTAGGCAGTGGTGGCACATGCCTTTAATCCCAGCACTTAGGAAACAGAGGCAGGGGGATCTCTGTGAGTTCAAGACCAGCCTGGTCTACAGAGCAAGTTTCAGGCAGCCAG
The DNA here is from genome assembly GCA_030556225.1 of Cricetiscus sungorus. Taxonomy (NCBI): domain Eukaryota; kingdom Metazoa; phylum Chordata; class Mammalia; order Rodentia; family Cricetidae; genus Cricetiscus; species Cricetiscus sungorus. The sequence continues at coordinate 12,063,110 of JANBXA010000366.1, read as the reverse complement.
GACTATACAGAAAAACCATCTTGAAAAGCAAACAAACAAAAATATTATTTATCTGTGTATGTGTGTGAGAGAGAGGGGTAAAGCTGGAGTACTTGCAAGAGTTGCTTCTCTCTTTCCATCATAGAGCCCCAGGGATTGAACCCTTGAAGTTAGATTCAGCAGCAAGCACTCCTTCCCCTGAGGCATCTCGATGGCCCAAAATTAGTGATTTTTACAGCCAACTAAAAAGCCCAGTGTGGTGGTTCATCTTGTAATTCCAGCACTTTGGGAGACTAAGGCCTGGGCTGCTGAGTGAAACCCTGCCTCAAAAACCAAAACAAGAACAAAACCAAAAATACCCAAAAAGCAACTGTGTATATGCCATACATGATCTCAACACTGGGAGGGAGGTAGAGGCAGGAGATGCATGGTGTGATCTCGGCACACAATGCATGGCTGTGCACTGCTGTGATCTCGGCACACGATGCATGGCTGTGCACGCCTGTGATCTCGGCACACAATGTGTGATTGTGCACTGCTGTGATCTCAGCACACAATGTGTGGTTGTGCACATCTGTGATCTCAGCACTTGGGAGGTGGAGCGGGAGGGTCAGAGTTCAGGGCCACTTTAGCTACATGGTGAGTCTGAGGCCAGTCTGGGCTACTCGACATGGGTATAGTATCTCATGCCTTTCATTCCAGCACTCGGGAGGCAGGAGCAGGCAGATCGCTGCAAGATGAGGCCAGCCTGATCTACACAGCTAGTTCCAGGACAGATAGAGCTACACAGTGAGATCCTGTCATAAAAAAATAAAAGTTAAATTTAAAGGGGGTAGTGGTGTGCTGGAGAGATGGCTCACCAGCAGTTAAGAATGTTTGCTGTTTTTTCAGAGAAACAGATACTGGGTCCCAGCATCCATGAAGGGCGGCTCTTACCTACTTCTAAATCCAGTTCTGAGGGGTTTGACACTCTCTTCTGACCTTTGGGGGCACCGCACTCATGTGCACAAACCCACACTCAGATACACACATATGCATATAACTTAAAAAAAAATTAAAAATCCCATCAGTATTTAACTTTTAACAAAAAAGAGAGAGAAGAAAGAGAAGGAAATCAATTAAAAGCAGCCGAGGCTGGAAGGCTTATTTTCCCAAAATCGCAGCCCAACACACCCAAGAGCCTTCAGGAGGAGACAGGGGGTGGGGCTTCTTGAGTGAGCTCAGGTCTAAGGCCCAGAAAGAACACGGCTTTTTCTTTTCCAGAGGCTGGCCCAGAGCATGTGAGCAGGGTTAAAGGCTGGGAACACTGCAGGAGCCTGCAGATTGAGGGTCTTCCTGCAGCTGCCTGGCCAGGATGTTTGTCATTTGAGTCTGGGATAGTGGGGGAGCAAAGGCTGCTAAGGCTCTTGGGAGGTTAGAGACTTCCTGGGGCCAGGTTTTTTATTGCCCTTCCTCTGCCCTGAGTCACCCAAGCTGGCCTTGTTCTTCCACTTTCTCTTTGGGCCCGGAGACCTCCCAAGTGGGCACAACTTCCTGAAGTTTGTGAGTTGAGGTAGGAGGTGTGTGCAGGAACACCCTGCCTGACCTCAGCCCCCTCCACCCGTCCTTCTCTCCGTGGGACCATGGATCCTCAGTTCTTTCCTTCCTCCTTAGCAGTGGGCGCCTGTGACTCACTCACCGGGAAACCACAGCTCAGGAGCAGCTGGGCTTGGCTCTCCGTGACCCCTGCTACCTACTGCACAAGCTAGGTGGGAGACAAGTGTCTTGGGCCAGTGTGGTCTCCAGTTTTGGCTCTGGCGTTGGAGGCCTGGACAAGTCACTTCCAAGTTCTGAACCCAAATCAAATATCCAAGCCAATGATGAGACCTCCAGGAAAGTTTCCAAGGATGAGACAGCTTAGTGCTGGACCCCAGTCAGGCTGGGTACCTGAGCCGTTTTGAAATTTTGGGGGGATGGGAACTCTGAAATAGTACCCTGGAGGCCATGACTCAGCATGGGATCAGGTGGTTCTGGAACAAGGGCCATTTGGTTTGTGCATCTGAGCTCTACACTCTTGGGCAAGTTATTTAAACTCTCGACTCCTTAATTCCTTCTTCGGGCTTACTATGGTACATACCAGTGTCCATTCATTCATATGCAATACTGAGAACTGAACCCATAGCCACTTGGTAGGGAAGCAATCTACCACTGAGCCATAGTCCCAGTCCCAAATAAACCATTGCCAGTTTCTTTTGTTTATGCTATTCTGTAGGCTCCTGGGCTGGGCAGGAAAGGAAAGCCCACCTGTGTGAGGATGCCAGACGGGAGGTGCCTCGGTGTCATGTCTGTCCTCACTACTCCTCACTATGGTTGTCTGTGTGTTCTGGAAGAAGGCATAAAGTGCCCCTGTCTCCATAGCACACAGGCTGAAGTTGTGCAGACATCCTTATCCTCTGCTCACCCGAGCTTCCTCAGACACTATGAACCAACCAGGCAGGTGGTGGGATCCACTCTTAGGGGCAGGAGGCTGAAACCTGCTCTGTCTAGTTGCACTTCTGTTATCTGGGAGCTGAGAGAAAGGCCCCCACCCTACTGCTGTGAAGGGAACAGGTGTTCCTCAAGGCACAGGTTCCAGAACTCGTATGTCTTGAAGTGTACCTGGTCCCGTCAAAGGCTGAGCAGGTGTCTGTCCCCTGGCAATGTCCAGAAAGTGATGGCCCAACACAGAGAAGAATCATGGGTGGGAGTGGGGCTCAGGTTTTATTTGGAATCATTAAAAAAAAAAAAAAAATCACAGCAGCATCTGATCTGTGGGATCCAAAGGATTGTAGGGCATAAGGAGCCAGCAGGGGGCGCTGGAGCTGGCAGCAGCATGTGAGCTGGCGGCAGCATGTGTGGACAGACTTGTGGCACCAGGCTGGGGAGCAGAGAACACGGGCAACCTGCAGGGCACTGTGGGCAGGGCACTTATTGTGGCAGGTGGGGACAGGAACCAAGGTAGAGAGGTGTCCCTTGGCCTCTGTGGCTGATGGCAGCATCCTAGTCTTCTCCACTCTTGGCCTGTAGGGAGGGGAGGGAGGAAGAGAGACACACTCAGCTCCTGGCCCATAGCAGTCCCTGACTACCTGGAAAGGGTCATGCATTCAGGCCTAGGACTGCCACATCTATGTCCCTGTGGGAAGCTGTGGAAAGTTTCCCAGGACTCAGAAATGAAGGAGGTCTATGTGGCTCCGGTCTCTACCAGAATTTTCTGGTGTGCCCTGGGAGCCCTGCTCTTACCGCTTCATCCTCCTCTTGCTCTTTGGCTTCCTGGTCCTGTGCAGGAGCAGGTTGTTCCAAGTCTTCCTATGGGGGTACAAAGAGGACATGAGGCGGTGGGACACTGCTCCTCAGCTGCCTGCAGACAGGGCCTCCCCTGCCAGGTCTCACAGATGAGCAGAGGCCCTTCCTCATCTTACTGTACTTAGAACGTCTGGAGGTGCCAGATTCCCAAGATGTCTACATGTACCAGATACCCTGCAGCCCAGCTTCATCTTCTACAATAGATCCTGAGTCATGGGTACCTGCTTCCCTACATGCTTAGGCTTCTTAGGTGAGGGAGTCTGGAAGATGTGAAGTTAGGTTGGGAGTGGGCAGAGACCCTTGAGTCACATGAACCCCTCACTCAGACTGTGTTCACAGAGACCCTGAGGACAGGAGTCAGGGCCTACTAATGCAAGGCCTCAGAGCTCAAAGTGTCAGGACTTGTTGGCACAGGTCCTGCTTGCTCCAGGACCCTCTTCCGGCCTTCAGGATGGGCTTTTGACTCAGGCCTGTCTTCTGTCTCCCAACTCACCACAGCAAATGCTTACATGGTCATGACAGCAGGGAGTGTGGAACCAGACTGATCGTCTGTCTGAAGTCTGTTGTCAGAACCTGTGTTACCTCAGGACCAAAAGCAATGACAGACAAAAGGACGAAGAACTGTCAGCCAGGGTCACACAGAGCCAGGCTCTTTGGATGAAGGGCTTGCCTAGGCATACTACCCCAAGAATGGCCCCTGAACCCTGTGGCATGAGTGATCAGACAGCCATGCTGCGTTCTTGAAGTTCATTGGTAAGGCTAGGGTATTATAGTGTCAGAACTAGTTTATGTGTCCTTGGTACAGCTCAGTAGCTTCTTCGGGGTTAGCTAGGGGTAGCCTGAAACTTGCTCCTAGGATACTTCTTGCTAGGGGCTTGGGAGGATGCTTCCTGGGGTGCTTCCAGCAGTGGTGATGATGATGGTAGAGGTGGATTCTCACCATGTACCTGGCAGAACTGCTTCCTGGCATCCTTTCTCTGCCTTCTCCCACAGCCCCATGGGATGGTGTCATTTCAGAGGAGGAAATGTGGATCTGGATAGAATCTCTTTCCAAAGTCACACAGAGGTGCACCAACACACCAGTGACAAGGGACCCTGTGCTGGTCCTAGCAGCAGGTGCTGGGGTGGGTGATCCCTCCCCTTTCACCCACTCTTCAGAGACTTCTGCAGAATTGGCTGGGTGGGGCCCTGGAGCTCCACCATTGGAGCAGCCTGTTGTAAATATGGGGGCTATAACAAGATAACAAGTCTTTGGACTCAGTTTCCTCCCAAGCCTCCATCCTGGAATCCCCATCCCTGAACAATCTATACTCAGCCTTTCAAGAGTGTAGCTGACCACTCCTGGAGGCTCCATGCTCACACAGACTAAACATGTGACTGTGGCTCATCACCTAATGTCTCTGGGCTTTCCTTCCCACATCCTGTTTTGTGGAATTTGGGAGCCCATTAAAAGGGTACGTGTAAAATGCTTAAAGCAGAGCGTACTGTTTGGCAAGTGCTGAGACAGCTCCTACCTCTGGTATCTATCCCCAGAGAGCCTGATGGCCCTGTTCTTTCAGCTGTCTGCCACACATACACATGAACACCTATCACCCATGCATACATTTCCACCATTCCTACAACGAATGCACAACCCACATGCTCACACAAAGACTTCAGCAGAGGGTGGAACCAGAGCCCTACTCTTTGTCCACCACAAGTGGGCAGTGCGTTCCCCATCTCTTCATGGGGAGGCAACAGCCAGACCGTGGGACAGAGGGAGGTAGGACAAAGGATAAGAGGTAGCCCTGGTGGTAGCTAGGAAGCTTTAGCCTGTCTAGAAGGCTGCCTTTCACCATATAGGGTCTTGAATCACTTGTAAAATGTATCCCTATCTGCCAAAAGTGATGGGCTGGGCATAGTTTGAGTGTCACTTTCCTTGTGCATAAATATGAATCCCAAGTCCCTGGTCATGGGATGCGGTGAAGATTCCAGATATGAACAGGTATAAAGACACCAAGCTGCCCCCAACACATACATTTTCCCCGAGTGCCCAACAGTGTCTTCTGTTGCCAGGGAGCCCAGGGAAAGGACATGAGTCGGGCTTACCTTGCGTACCACCCCAGTGGTGACCACGATGTTTTCTGCCTCCTCCACAGTCTTGGTGGCCACCGTGTGGACACTGTTGACCACAGCTTCGCTGACAGCATTGGCCTGCTCCTTGGTCTTCTCAGCCACTGCAGAGGGTCCCGGCTGGACTCAACCCCAGCCCTCTCCACTGCTGCCTACCCAAGCTGGGGAGAACAGCCACCTCCCAGCGCTCAGATGTCTGACTCCTGGTTATTTCCATGCCTTTCTCTGACTCTAGGGCACTAGCAATGTGAGGGGGGAAGGATGGGGTGGAGGGGGGGCAAGAGCCTACTCTGGTCTGTCTTCGGGGAAATAGAGTAGTTTGGGTCACCTGGGGCTTAGAGATCCAGGTAACACAAGGAGGGCTCTAGGTGGGGCCCTGGGTATAGGGCAGGGTTCTTGGGGTCCCTGATTGTGGGGCGCCTTACCTGAGGTTACGCTTTGTACCACATTCTCCTTGGTTTTGGTACCTAATAGAGGGAAAAGGTGTTCAGGCAGCCAAGGCCAATAGCTGGACATCCTGGGGTGGGGGCAGGGGTAGGAGGGGATGAGGATGGAGTCTGGGGACAGCAGCCCCTTCAAAGGGATATTTCCTGCTATGTCTAAATGACGGAGAACAGACGGGAAGGAGACAGGACAGGAAGAGGGGACAAAAGAGACCAGGCCTAAGGTAGGGCCACTGGTGGGTCTGTGGCCCTCACATGGGTGTGGCCCAGGCCTCAGAAGCAGCAGCTGAACAGGGCAGAGAAAGCTGAGTCACAGGCTTGGCCACCCCTGCCCCCTCTTTAGAGGGAGTCCAGAGAGGTGGGGTGGTGGGTTCAACACTCAACTGGGCCCATCTCCACAGCCTACCCCTTCCCTCTAGGCCAAGGGGGTCGTGTGGCCTGGCTTGGCTACAGCAGCCTCCATTGGAGAAAGTGGGGTCCACATGAGAAGACCATTGCCTCCGGGTCCTCGGGCTTAGGAAACCCCAGGCATGTGTGCAATGCTTTTGTATGTAAACACTAGGTGGTCTGAGTGGCACTCCGATCCTGTCCTAGGGACCTCAGAGTCCTTCCCCCCCAAAGTTCCGAAGACAACTAGATACTGGCATCTTCTCCAGGGTGTGTGGACCCTGCCTCAACAACCAGAGTTTCAACTCTCCCAAAATGCCCCCAGAATCTAGGGGGAGTCAGCAGAGAGAAGGTAGGGACCGACCCTCCTCTATTAGAGAGCCCTCTGCCCCGCCCTGCCCCGCCCCACCTGCCACACTCACCCACATACATGACCCCCTCCTTGGTCTTCTCAGCTGCCTCCGTCACTCCCTGCTTGGTCTTCTCCACGGCACCAACCACACCTTCCTTGGCAATGGAGAAACCTTTCTTGAAGACATCCATGGTGGCTGCAAGGGTGGAACCAGACTGCTGAGAGCTACTGACTAGAGCCGGCAAGTGTGCCGCCGCCGCCGCTGTCCCTACTGCCGCCGCCGCCTCTTATTGACGCTGATGAAATATTGATGCTGTGGCTGCTGGCTGGAGCCCAGCCAGCCCAAGGCAGGGTGGGGGCAGGGAGGGCGGGCTGGAGAAAAGCATGTGGGGGGGGTTGGGGGGCCACCAGGGAGCAGGGCCCAGGCCCCTACTGGCTCAGTTCTGCCCTTCTGCCTCCTGCCATCCTAGGGGAGAGGGACTTGCAGGAGGCGAGACATATCCTAATCTGTCATTGTCCCTCATTCCTCCTTGGAAAATCATGGTGGTCTTGTGCCCAGAAGATAAGTGCCTCACTCAGCTGGTGCCTCAGTATCTCGGGTTGGCGGGAGTCACAGCCTGTCCAGTGAGGGATCAACCTGCAGGCTGCCCTGGTCGTCCAGCTGCACACAGCATCCTAGATGCCCCTGAGCCTGGAGCTCCAGTCAAACCTGTCAGAAAGCTGAGACCAGAAACACACAAAGCTTCCCCTGTGCTCTGGACTGGGTTGTATGCTGTGTGATTCTAGCATAGTCCCTTTCCTTCTCTGAGCTTCCTCCCACCTGCTGCTTCCCATAGCCCAGCACCAAACAGTGCTGAGATGGCATGATATGCCTGCTCCCCACTTCCTGACCAGCAGTGTGGGTGGCACTAGATCTCCTGAGGCTGACACTCTCTACCGTTCTATCTCAGACCCGGAACAGCGTCCTGTAGAAATGGCTTTGATAAGGCCACCCTCATGTGTCTCCCACACCCCCAGTGTCCTAATTCAAGTGCTCTTAGGACACAGGAATTGGCCTGAGTGGTTGATGACCTCAGAGGGGGCCAGGCTGGGGGGGGGGGCGGATGAGACTTACCGGGTGGGCTGGACCAGGCCACTTCCTCCCTTTGTTGTCCCCGTGTTTTCTTTTCTTTCTGAGATTTTACTTGAAGACCACATCTCCAGCAGATTTTGGAGTCACTTGCGAGGTTGAGCCTCAGCGGGACCAGCTAAGCCTATCCCTCACCATGATCCTGACACTGATGCTGGGCCTCAGGGGTTACCTGGCCTGGGGACTTCTGGGGGCCTGGGCACAGGACCCTGGTACCAGGTTCTCTGATCTCAAAAGGCCCAGGGTGCCTTCAGGCTGGAAAATAGAGGCTGCGGATACTAGCGGAGATCCCATCGGACGGTAAGGAGATCCTGGCCCATGCCAGAGGTCATGGGATGAATGCTGAGTCCCAGATACGTTATCTGTGGAATGGGCTGATTTGTGACTAACAGGCCCTAGTTTCCTGGATCTGGTACTTCAGGGCCCAGGCTGAGGATGCCAGGGAAGTCCCTGCTTGGCCCTTAGCGGGGACTTCGACTGGGGCTTCAAAAGGGGAAGTAGCTCCCACTATCAGCTACCAGCATGGGAACTCAGAGGGAATGATGTTCTAGATGCTTCCAGCTGCTGAGGCTGCAGCTTCTGCTCCTCGAAGGAACTTAGCCCTGAACGCTGAACCCCAGCAAGGCTGGCTCAGCCTGAGCCCTAGGGGACAGCTGCTCCCAGAGGAGGTCTTTGGATCTAAGGGCCCAAGGTACCAGGCCAGGACTAAACATCCAGTGAGGCCTCCAGGATCCCCAGAGCACATGGCTGCAGGGAGGCCTAGTAGCTCTAGGTCTCTAGCACGAGGCCTCCTGGATGGACAGGATATAGCTGATCCCAGACGCGGTTTTCTGACATCTTCTTTATGCTTAGAGGTACCTAGACTTTGGGTCTATCCCTCAGGGTTTTGAGTCTCATGACTGAACATGTCCAAGGTAGAACGCAGGTGCCGCTTGCCGGACCAACCTCTGGGGGGTCAGCTTTCCAAGTACTATCAATATCATTTTCCCCAACAACCCTTCTCATAGTGTCTGAGTGACAGCCAAGGAGCGCTAACCTTTGCTTTCATACCCAGCTCTCTGAGTGGCACCCAGCTTTTGTACCCAGTCCTCCATCTGTAAGGCTGAGCGGCCAGCTCACACCCATCACAGCCTCCCCACTACAGATGAGAGAGTTAGCGATAGGCTTCCCAGACTAATCTGTCTGGGCCAGGTTTCCACCTGTTTCTGACACTACCAGGCTTAGCCAGGGAGAAGCAACAGGGTGATCGGGTGACCAGGAACAATCGTTGCTTAGTGAGGAACGGGGTGGGTCTGTCAGGGTAGGAAGAAGAGATGCCCTGTCCACCAGCTAGGCTACCACAGGCTCAGGAGCATAGGTGACTGTTGATGGGGCAATCCTGCCACCCACCTCTGACTTCAGGACTAGGGACCAAGCCTCTCCTCCCCAAAGCCAGCAGCAGTAGCCGGTCCCAGCCAGCGAGTTCCTCCACCTACCGTGAAGGCAAGGATGGAGGAACTTGAGGAGTCGGGAGGGAGGAGCTTTGGTCCTTGCTCTCCCACCTCATGGGTGTGGAGAGGGGCTGCCTGCTCCTTAGCCTCCGAGAGCAGAGGGTCTTTCCCTGGATGGTGTTGCAGTAGACTCCAGTGACTGAAGGGTCTGTGCATGCTGTACAAGGTTCAGGAATGCCCAGGCCACCCCAGCTAGGGCTCCTGTCTACTGGGGCTTCCTTTCTACATCCCCAGAAGCTTGGACCCCACAGTCCAAGCCCAAGCTATTGAAATATCCGGAGAGCCTGGTGGAAAAGGAAGGAAATGCTGTCACTTCCTGGGCTGATTGCTTCCCATGTTCCTGTGACAGGAGGCAGAAGTGCCGCTCAGGTCCTTGAACAGCAGGGGAAGCAGAGGTGGAGAGGACCCAGGCACTGTGTTCCAGTACGCCATCATCGGGGTGGGGTGGTGGGCATGGGCATCAGTCACCAAATCTCTGTTGCCAGAGCCAGGCCTCCTGCTCTCTAATTGGCCGTCCAGTTTGCAGAGGCCTGGGACCAGACAGGCCCTAGACTCATGGGGTTAGAGCCTTTGGAAGAACCAAGGGACAGAACAGGCTGCAGCTTTCACACCCTGTGTGCCGAGATTGCCAGGTCCCAGGGCAGAAGAGGGACATGGTTAGCTGCGCCCTAAGCCCCTGGAGATGGGGCAGGGGCAGGGGCAGGGGCAGGGGCAGGGGCAGGGGCAGGGGCAGGGGCAGGGGCAGGGGCAGGGGCAGGGGCAGGGGCAGGGGCAGGGGCAGGGGCAGGGGCAGGGGCAGGGGCAGGGGCAGGGGCAGGGGCAGGGGCAGGGAGCTAGCAAGGAACCCCTTCGGATGTCACAGGGAAGATGTTCTTACTTCCTTGGTCTGGTTGTGTGTTATAGAATGTGAGCTCCTCACACACCAATCAGCCGCTCCAGAGAAACTGGGTTTGTGGTAGGGGCTGTGCTCAATCTGGGCGAGATGGCCTATCTTCTATATCATTGTGACATCTCAGAGATGTGGGGATGGCATTCAGGGCCTCATATTTCATAAGGATGGCCCAAGCGTTCCCTGTCCTGATCTACTCCCGTGCAGGGAGTAACAAAGTATTACTCCCAGTAGCAGGCTCTTCCTAAGCAAAGGAACACTGGGGACTTTTGGAGCTGGTAGCTCAAGGCCCAGAGCTGTTCACCATGTCACCATAGGTCACACAGCAGCAGAGTGGAACAATACTGTGCCCTTGTACCTGTTTCAGCTCCTGGACACAGGGTTCTGGGCATAAGAAGAGCCCCAGAGCCCAGGGCCGAGGCGCCTTACCCTGATACTCAGTGAGTCCCAATGTACCAGCACTCCACCACTCCCAGTCTAGGGACAAAGCCCCAGGAGGATGACTTCCCTGGGGTGGTCACACTAACATCTGGATGCAGGCCTCAGACAACAGGCAGCTAGGAAGGATGCCCTCACGCCACGGAGGACCTGTGGAGATGGGCTCCTTGCCTGGCAAATGCACATTCTTGCAAAGGCAACCATGGCAGGCAGCTGAGGCACATCCATTATGCAGAAAGCACCAGCCCCTCCCTTCGGCAGGCTCTGTCAGCCTTCCCCACAACCCCTCTCTTCATCTCCAGGGACACAGCTTCTGCACATTTCCAGGAGCGGGAGGAGGGCCTGACTCAAGGTCACCAGAGTCCAGGAAGGAAAGGGGAGGAGAGCTTCTGGTTTCCCAGCTCCCACTCGGGCTCAGCATCCCCTCCGTCTGTGCCACACAGGGTTGGGACAGACCCTATGTTCACTTGACTGACACCTGATCCTCAGTACACCTTCTGGGAGGTGGGGGTGTCCAGCAGGGCTCCTCATAGGAGGGGACAAAAGAAGGAGCAGGCCCGAGGCAGAGGGCAGTGAGAACAATGGGGTACTTCAGCATGTCAAGCCTGGGGCACATGTGCTGAGGGCCTCCCAGGAGCTGCCAAGAGCCGGAGGAAACAGAAGCAAAGGTTAGGAATTTTCCCAGGGCTTTGAGGCATGCTGCATGTGCTGTGCCAAGCGGGGAGCTGCCAAGGGAGGGGAGAGCCCGCAGCGGTGTGGCAGCTGAGAAGAGAAAGTTCCTGGGCAGGAAGGGTGGGCACACAGCTTTCAGTTCAAGAGGGAGAGCTGGAAAGTCCCATCAGTCCTGGCAGGCTGGACCAGGCCAGGTCACATCCCCGCAGCCCCCCAGCCTCCTCCCCCCAGGCACAGGCTTCTGGGCTCTAAAACAAGCTTTAAGGTGTGTGAGGTGGAGTGTGTTTACATTTGATCTCAGGCATTCTAGACTGGATAATTCATTATCGTTGGAGTGAGACATTCACTGGCCCAAGATGTTCTCTCTGTCTCTCCCTGTCTATCAATCTGTCTCTGTCTCTCTCTCTCTCCCTCTCTCTCTCTCTGTGTGTGTGTGTGTGCACGTGCGTGTGTATGTATGTGCAGGTTCACATGTATATCTGTATGTGAGAGCAAGAAATTGACATCAAATGTCCTTAGTCACTCTCCATCTTGTTTTGAGGCAGGGTCTCTCACTGAGCTCAGAGCTCCCTGACTCGGCTACACTAGTGGGCCCACAAACCCCAGAGACTCTCCTGCCTCTCTCTGCCTCCCCAGAACTGGGATTACAAGTGCAGTCGACCACGCCTGGCTTTTTCATGGGTGCTGGTGACCCAGATTCAGGCTCTTGTGCTTGCACAGATAAGTGCTTTGCCAGCAAGCCCTTGTTATATTGTCACACATTTGCATTATGTATTTGATCATATTCACACCCTTTTACTCTCTCCTGTTCTCCCTCATCCCAGGCTTCTTCCTCTACTTAGTCTGGCTCCTACTTTCAGGCCTGTTTGCTTTGTTTTCAGTCCAGGTTCTGCCTATGAGAATAAGCATGAGATAATTGTTTTTCTGAGTGAAGCTTACTTTCCTGAATATGGTGATCTCTAGTTCCATTAATTTTCCTGCAAATGCTATTGTTTCAATCTTCTTAATCACTGAATATATATTACACACACACACACACACACACACACACACACACACACCCCCACATATATGCTATATGTAAGGTTTTCTTTCTTTTTAAAAAAGATTTATTTATTATATACACAGTGTTCTGCCTGCATGTATGTCTGCAGGCCGAAAGAAGGTACCAGATCTCATTACAGATGGTTGCGAGTTACCATGTGGTTGCTGGGGACTGAATTCGAGATCTTGGAAGAGTAACCAGTGCTTTTAATCTCTGAACCATCTCTCCAGCCCTTGTTTTGTTTTTGTTGTTGTTTTTTGTTTGTTTGTTTGTTTTGTTTGGTTGGTTTTTGTTCTAGACAGGGTTTCTTTGTATATCCTTGGCTATACTGGAATTCTCTCTGTAGACCAAGCTGGCTCAGTGCTGGGATTAAAGGTGTGCACAACCACTGCCTGGCTACCTTGTTTGTTTTTAAGATAGAGCTTCCATGAAACCCAAGCTGGTTCATGTTGGCTTGGGATTGTAGGCATGTGTCACCAGGACCAGCTAGCTCTCTTTAATAGTTGAGGGACATCTACATTGATATCCACTAACTTACATTCTCACTGTCCCCCACGCCCACCTCCATCTCCTGGCCAGGATTCCTGTTTCATTTTGTTTTGACACAGGGTCTCTGGTAGCTCAGACTGGCTTCAAACTCCCTGTTGTAGCTGAGGGTGACCTTGAGCTACTGAGTCTCCTGCCTTGCCTCCTGCCTCTACTTACCAAGTGCCAGGATTACATGTAAGTAGCACCATACATCACTTTTCCTTTTTCTTTCTTTCTTCTTTTCTTCCTGCCTTCTTCCCTCCCTCCCTTCCTTCCTTTTTTTTTTTTTTTCTTTTTCTTTTTTTCTTTTGAGACATGGTCTTAAGTATTCTAGGTGCTGGCCTAGAACTTTCTATGTTGTAGAAGGTGACCTTGAACTTCTGATTCTCCTGCCTGTACCTCCTGAGTGCTGGAGTTACAGGTTTGTGCCACCATTTCTGGTTTTATGTGGTGCTGGTACTGAACTCAGAACTTCATGCAGGCTAGCAAGCACTCTACCAACCTTTCTACATCCTTCCTTTGTGTGTGCATGCATGTGTTCATATGTGTGCATGTGTGGGTACATGCATACATGCACACGTGCACATTCCCCCTGCTCACCGATTAGACCAGATGAGTTGGGCAGCAAGCCCCAGGCACCCCCTGCTTCCCCAGAGTTGAATTTCAGGTGTACACCACTGTGCCTTTTTACGTGGATGCTGGGGAACCAAACTCAGTTCACCATGCTTATGCGGCAAGCACTTTACCAATGGTCCCCGAGCCCCTGGTTTTCTTTTTCTGGTCTTCCTAAGTAGCGAGGCTGCCCAGAAACTGGTAATCCTCCTTTCTCAGTTTCCCAAGTGCTGAGATTATAGACATGTACCACCAAGCCTCCCGCAATTTAATTTATTTATGTAAAGTTTTGTTTTTTTAGATATGCATATTCCTATCCAGGGGCCAGAAAACAATGGCCAGTGTAATAGGTATTCCGTCCCCTGCCCCAGGTTTCTCTTCTGATGTAGTAAGCCAGATCAAGCCAAATTGAAAAAAAAAATTATAAGAACAGCTTTATTTGAGCAAAGCGGCTCCCGGGTGAGTTCTCCAGTCCCAGAGATCACGGCCAAAAAAGCCAAGTCAGAACTAAAGCAGGGAGATTATATAGGATGCAGGCAAAGGGAGAGATGTGTCCACTACAAGCTGGGTTTGTGCCCAAGTATGGTCAAAAGCTGAACACTTTAGGCAGTGAGTTTGGGCAGCTGACAACTTCACAAGTGGAATAGCCATAGCTATCAAGAATGTAAAACTGAGCCTTTTGTGCCTTCCCTTTGTCCTGGGATTCTCAGGTGGGGAGTGGGGCATTGGAGAGCCTGGAATGGGGCTTTCTGGATCATTCAGGGGTGAGCTGGAGGTTCCAACTGGACACAGAAGGACACCTATTTTTGATTAAATAAAGCTTTGTTGGAGCACAGTTGGGCTCATTTGTTTACATATTTTTAGAGACCATTTTCATTTTATGACAGACTTGAGTAGCTGTGACACTATCTACCCTGACTGGAAAGCCTAGACTTGGGCCAGCTTCAAGAGCATGTGACCTGAACAGTGGCATACAGAGATCTACCCGTGGGGCCCCACAAGAACTCCAAAGGGCCCGCACTTGGGTACATTCCAGCCTTCTTAAAACTCTTAATAATGGTTGAACAAGTAGCTCCACTTTCCATTCTGCCTTTGGCAAGATGTGCAGTTTTTAGTCCTGTGTAAAACATTGACCATCTGTCGTTTTAAGAGAGAAGCCCACTGGCTGCTTGCTCCAGTGTGCCTCTTAATGATCAAATGCGAATCAAAAGCAATTTGGTTGCAATAAGAGAAGGCTCTCTGGCATGCTGAGCACATGCTGGACCATAAAGATGCACTGTCGGGTGGTGGTGGTGTATGTCTTTGATCCTAGCACTCGAGACTTTGTGAGTTCGAGACCAGCCTGATCTACAAAGCTAGTTCCAGGACAACCTTCAAAGCCCCAAACAAAATAACAATAACAAAACAAAAAAACAAAACAAACAAAAAAAAACCCCACAAAAAACCAAAAAAAAACCCAAAAACAAAACAAACAAACAAACCAAAAAAAAAAAAACAAAAAACAAAAAAAACAAAAAAACAAAAACCCTGTCAATCCACAAGGGACTTTGGCTTTTAAAAAGCCACAGATGGTTTTGATGTACAGGCGAGGTTTTTAACCACATTATTACATGGGATATTACATGGGAAACAACAGGTTAGAAACCTGGTACATCAGATTTGTTTGTTTTTTGAGGTTTGGCATGCTAAGTAGATGACCTGGTTGCAACGGTGTGTTTGAAAACATGTCTCTTCTATATTCTTCTGATGACTGGTACATAATATGTACACAAGATTCTAGGCTGGCATTAATTTCTGCCAATATTTTAATGTAATTCCCACTATGTTCCTATTCCAGAAGATGTTGTTGAAAGGTTCAAGGCCATTCTCTCTCTCTCTCTCTCTCTCTCTCTCTCTCTCTCTCTCTCTCTCTCTCTCTCTCTCTCTCAACACACACATACACTTATACAATTATAGGCAATCAGGCAACATACATACAAATTATTAGGCAATTCCTTTGTCATTGATCTCTGTAATATGTCTGATTTATGTATTTATTTTTTGTTTGTGTTTGAGATAAAGGCTTGGGACACACACAGAGGGTTTAAGCAGGGAATCAATATCACAGAGGTACTCTGGCCCCAGGATCCAGAAAGAACTCTCTCTGATGTCCCATCTACAGGTCTCTTTTGCTGGGACTATGTCATTTTCCTGTCAAGCTTTTGTAGCCTGGTGCCCAGGAGGTAAAGTCTGCCTGTCAGGCTTCCAGAAGCCTGGTGGGAGAGCAGGCCTTCTGGTGGTGGTGGGGTGGGGGGTTATATGTGTTTTGGGATCACAATGGATGTGGTCACACAACGACCATTAAGTCTGTCCACCACACTGCCCCACCTCCCACTATCTTTAATGGTGCCTGATGGGCCCCAGGGCAATAGCAGCTTCTGAAAGTGAAATACCAATAACAACAAGCCACCCAAGCAGCAAATCCCCTGAACATTGCTCTCTGATGACTACCAGATATGGCCACTTCCTCCATGTCCCCATCACTTGATCAAAATGCCCATATTTCTCCTCTAGCCTCTACCCTAGACCATCTGTATCTTAATGGCTCCCATCCTTTCTGGATCCTTGGGACCAGAGTACCTCTGTGATAATGCTTCCACACTTGAAACCTCTCTCTGCTTTCCATGGCCAAGTTTTTCCTCTGGTACCCATGCCTCCCTAGTAAGGCTTCTAGTCCCTTGCCTCCATATGCAGTCCCTTCTGACATCCACAGCCCTGTCCAAACGCCCAGCTCCTCGTCTGACTCACTCTTTAGACACAGCTCTGTGACCAGACCATTTATAAGTCCTAACCACATGTCTTCTGCTGAGATTGCCTGTTCTCCTTGGGACCCTTAAGAGAAGTCTACCAGTCCATAGTGTCACCGAAGTGCAGTGCAGGAGAATGTCACCCACGAGGTACTGAGTTGCTTGGGGCAGCAGAGGCCATTGCCACTTGCACCTCTGCAGAGATTTGTTCTGGTAGCTCATTGTGAGGGAATCATAATGTGACCTTTGCATTGAACCCAGGGAGTCAGCCCTCAGGTCAGTGAGCTTGCTGCTCATCCCTCTACATTGCATACAGACAAGGGGTAAAAATGGAGAGTATACTGCATGTGACCCACTGCTCTGCAGGCCTTTTCCAGAGAGGAGGCTGTTCTACCCAGCCACCTTCCTTCCCTAGTAACTGCTAAAAAAGCCAACTGGCCAGTAAGCAGTAGGCACAGACACATTCTGGTGAGGAGTTGGGCAGCCAAGAGAGGGCACAAAGTGCTCCCGGAGCATTTGCTTCTCAGCCCACTTAGAAAGGGGCGTCACCCGTCACCACCACCACCTACAGATGGGGAAATAAGAACTCCTTAAGTGTGTCACTCAAGCTCATATGGCCAGAAAGCCCCACCCATACCATGGTGTTCCCTGGGATCAAGGGAATAGTGAGAACTATTTAATGGTTTCCAGAATCTCACAGCTGGGCAGGGCAGGAGGCACAGTGGGGCATCCTTAGACATCTGGCAAAGCACATCTGGAGCCAGGCAAGGCTCAGCAACCCTCTCGTATGGCTTCTTTTCCAGGAACTGGTGCCCTTACCAGAAGTCTAGACTGGTCACCTTTGTAGCTGCTTGCAAAACAGAGAAGCTCCTGGTCCATTCACAGCAGCCGTGTCCACAAGGGGCTCCTGACTGCCAGGGAGTCAAAGTCATGTGAGTGGGGTGAACAGGCCATTTTCCAGGCCCAGTCGGCCCACCAGAGGTGCTGAGCCCCTGCCTGCCTTCTTCCTCAGGTACCGGGTAGCCCAGAAGCCAGTGTACCAGGTCCAACAGAAGGTGCTGGTCTCTGTGGGCTGGAGGTGCTGCCCGGGCTTCCAGGGTCCAGACTGCCAGAACTATGGTAGGGCTCCCCAAAGCCCCTCCTTAATCCCTGACCCCAGAAATCCTGCTATTCCTTGGACTTCTGAGCTCAACACACCATGCTTCCCTCTGCAGATCTCACAGCAAACCCCGAGCCCACAGAGCCGAGTGGTGAACTCCCGGAGACTTGGGACCAGCTGCATGGTTTTGAACTTGGTGTGTTGCTTTCCCGGAAGGACAGAGCTCATGTGTCCTTCATCCTTTGACAGGCGGTACCATCTCAGGAAAACTGTGCCCTCTGAATCAGCATGGGTTACCTTGTGGTCCCACATTGTTCTCTGAGAACAGGTTCCCAGGGCTCTCTGCCTACTGCACGGGGCTGATTCTTGTCTCTTTTTCTGACCCCATTTTCCTTGGAAAGCTGGCTTTGCTCCTTGATCTACACAAACTCCCAGGCTTGGAAGAACTTTTCCACACGCTTGCACACTGCCCGCCCCCCACCAACACCAGGACCTGGAAGTCACGATGACCCCAGTCTCAGCATTAACAAGAGTCACCACTTATGAATTGATTTCAAGGGTGGGAGAGGGCATGGATTTCATTAAGTGATCAACTAGCTACTGGTTGGAGCTGTAGGCAAAGAAACTGTGGCTAAGGGAAGAAATGCGCTGATTGGTTAGACATGTCTGCTGTGGGTGTGAGAGGAAAGGGGATAGCTTAGAGAGCTGGCTGCATTTGCCCTCTGAGGCTAATGGCTTCTAAGTTCCAGTTCACAAGGGGCCAACACATTCACTTGCTCTGAGTCCCAAGTCTTTTATTGACTGCATTATCTGCCCAGGCCTGGTGAGCTGGCCTTTTAACACTTACGACTGGTCTATTTTCAGGCCATCCTGTCACAGAGTTCAGTGAGATTAAGGTGCCACAGGAACAACAGGAACACCTGCTTCAAGATCTCCAGAATGACGCCCAGCTGGTGGAAGATAGTCTCCCAGGTCCTTGGGAGGCCCCAGCCAGCAACCTCACAGCTGAGACCACAGAAGCCAATCAAACAGAATTCGGTGAGTAGTAGCCCCCAAGAAGGCCCTACTCACCCAGCCTGGGGAGGGGTGTCTGCTGCAGCTGCTGTGTGAAACACGGTATCTGTTGCAGAGCTCACTGGCAGGATGTCCGAGCACCTGCTGCAGGCCCATATCAATGCGTTCCTACAAGCACACTTCAGTCCCACCTTGAAGAGCTTCGGTGAGAGTTTGCACAGCCTCTCCCAGGCTATCAGAAACTTGTCTCTTGATGTGGAAGCCAATCACCAGGCTGTCAAGATGGTCCAGGACAGCACTGTGACCAAGGCTGACCTCCAAGAGCTTAGTGCCAAGTTTGATGCCAAGATCCAGGAAAATAACCAAAGAGTGGGCCAGCTGTGGCAGGATGTGGAAGACCAGTTGCATGCCCAGCGCCGTTCTGTGCACCACGCCCTCTCTGAGGTCCAAACTGAGGTGAGCAGCAAGTTAAAGCAGCTTGTCAAGGCTCAGGAACTTCCAGGAACCAATGGCAGCCTGGTGGTGGCATCTGCAGCAACAGCAGCGGCAAGGCCACAGCCAGAGAGCCTGCAGGCCAGGCTGGGCCAGTTGCAGAGAAACATCTCTGCTCTGCACATGGTCATCGACCAGAGGGAGGAGGAGTTGCAGAGCACCCTCAAGAACATGGACAGTGTCCTGAACCGGCATGTGGATGAAATCAAGGAACTGTACTCTGAATCAGACGAGACCTTCGATCAGATCAGCAAGGTAGAACGGCAGGTGGAGGAGCTGCTGGTGAACCACACAGGACTTCGGGAGCTGCGTGTGATCTTGATGGAAAAGTCCCTGATCATGGAAGAGAACAAAGAGGAGATGGAGCGGCAGCTATTGGAACTCAACCTCACTCTACAGCATCTACAGGTGGGTCACGCAGACCTCATCAAGTATGTCAAGGACTGCAATTGCCAGAGGCTCTACTCTGACGTGGATGTTATCCCGGAGGGTCAAAGGGACACCGTGCATACCCTGGAGGAGACCCAAGTGAGCCTAGATGAGCAGCACCAGCTGGACGGTTCTTCTTTGCAGGCGTTGCAAAGCACTGTGGATGCCATGTCTTCAACAATGGATGAGCACAAAGGAGAGAGTGAGCGGGCGCGGGCGGAAAGGGCCCGGATGCGGACTCAGCTGCGGGCGCTGGACCATGCAGTGGAAGCGCTTAAGGCTGTAGCGAACCAGACCCGCAGAGAGATGCGCCAGCTGCATAGCTCCTTTGCAGCCCTTTTGGAGGATGCGCTGCGGCATCAGGCGGTTCTCGCTGCCCTCTTTGGGGAAGAGATGATGGAGGAGATGGAGGACGTGCCTCACCCTCTGCCCCTGAATTATGACCAGATCCGCCTCGCCCTGCAGGACGCCGCCAGCGGGCTGCAGGAACAAGCGTTTGGCTGGGATGCCTTGGTCACTCGAGTGGAGGTCTTGGAGCAGACCTTGGAGCAGCACCCACAGTTGGCAGAGCAACTGCAACCCAGCCAAGACTCTGGGAGGGCAGAGGAAGCCATGGCTTTGGCGAACCTAGAGCAGGAGATTCAGCGCTTAAACGCAGATGTCAAGCAGGTTGAGCAGTGCTGTGAGGCCTCCAGGGCTGCCTCCCTCAATGGCTCCCTTGAAGATCTACACAGCATGCTCTCTGACACTCGGCACAGCCTGAAACAGCACCAACAGCTCTTCCAAGGCCTTTTCCGGAACTTCCAAGAGTTGGTGGCAAGCAACATCAGCCTAGACCTGGGTAAACTGCAGGCCATGTTGAGTAAGAAAGATAAGAAGCAGCAGAAGGGCCTAGAAACATCTCGGAAGAGGGAGAAGAAGCAAGTGGTGATATCTGCAGATGCAAATGCCAAAGGGATGGAGAAAGGTGTTCTGGACTCCGAGCTCTGGGAAGTAGGTGAGTGCTGAGGCCCTGGAGACAAGGCTATCTGCCTACCCAGATGCTCCCTTCTCCTGGGGGAGGGGAGGGCACAGGGCGAATGAAAGCAGGACTATTGGTCACCACTACACAGGGAGCTACCTTCCCCTTCTCTTCAGGGCTATGGGCCTCTTTCTTTTGTTTGTCTTGTTTTGTTTGTCTGTTTGAGACAGGATTTCTATGTGTAACCCTGACTGTCCTGGAACTAGCTCTGTAGACCAGGCTGGCCTCAAACTCACAGAGATCCACCTGCCTCTACCTCCTAAGCAGCCTCTACCTCCTAAGTGTTGTGATTAAGGAGTGTGCCACCACACCTTGCAGCTATGAGCCTCTTAAGCTGCCTGGAGTGCAGGGAGGTACAAGTCACAAAAATCAGTTGTAGTTCCAGAGCCCCTGAGTCGGCACAGGCTCTAGCCATGGAGCAGAGTAGAATGTCTCAACTCTTCACCCTCACCCTAGTCCTCAGCTCTGTTCTCTAGGGAGGGTGGATTGGAGCAGGGGTCATCTATAACTGCAGCACCCCACAAGGGGTGAACCCAGGGAAAGGTTCATGCTCAGAAGGAAGGGGCTTTTTTAGTAAATACAGTTGGCAGTGTAATCACCCCTCTGTACCTTCCTGGGGCTTTCCCGTGATGGCAGCCTTAGCTGCTCCATCATGCATTCATGATACCACATCTTACCTGAAACGGAGGCTCAAGCCCCATAAATGACCTCACCCAAGAGCGGTTGGCTCTCAAGTGCAGGAGGTCCACAGAAGGCCCTGAGGGGCTCATCTTCACAGAAGAGTTGTCACCTGACAGCTCCCTTTCCCCAGCACAGGCTTAATGTGCAGGAACATCCCCCAGCATCTCCAGAGAGCCACATGCACTTACACTAGCTGTGAGTGGTACAAGCCCCAACATGCTGACGACTGACATTGACCATTTGCCTGTCTGTTAACTCCTGCAGTATTTTTTTTATTTCAGAAAGTATTTTTTTCCCTTTAAAAACTCTTTTCTTGCAAAAAAGGCCTAGAGCTTGAATTTGTGCCCTGCAGCGAAGTGCATGGTCAGTTTGCATAGCCCTTCTATCTTCTGGAGCCCCTTAGGGTCTCCTGGTGAGGTGGACTCACAGATATGGGCAGGGTGAGATGAACCCAAAGCCCACAGTAGACACTGTTAAGGCAGCTTCCTTTCACCAAGGCAAGAGCGCCATCTGCTGGATGCTTCGGGACTGAAGCACCAGCCCTCAGTATTCCCTGTGGCAAACAGGAAAGCTATTCATAAACAATTTTCTTAAAAACTTCCAACAGAAGCAACATTTTGTGATTCCTAAGGCTATTTCTGGATTGGGGGGTGTGGGCAAAAAGATGAACTGCAGTCTGAGACTCAAGTCACTAACTGCTTTGCAGACTTCTTTGAAGTCTTGGTTCTGTTTTCTGAAGAATGGGGGACTTACACAGAGGGGTGGGGAGAGAGACACATCAAGAACTCCCAAGAGGATCCTGCCAAGGTTGGCCTTGCTTTCTGGACTCTGGTAAGGTGCATTCTTCTTGTCCCATCTGCTGGCTGTCACTTTCCCTGAACTTTCTGGCCCCTTCCTCTTTCATGTGGGGGTGTTGCTCTGCCTCTAGCTCTCCTGTGGTCCTTGGGTTGGAGGGAGTGGCTTCTGCAAGTGAGCACGACAGAAGAGTACCCTGAATCAAGAGGGTCCAAGTTCTGCTCTCTACTCGTTCGTCTGGATCCACAAATTGTCTCTTAAAAGGCTTCAGTTTGCCCACATGTAATGCTAGGGCTCTGTGCAACATTTTGGAAATCATTAAAATGACTAACCAGGGCTGGAGAGATGGCAAGAGCACTGGCTGCTCCCACAGAGGACCTGGGCTCAATTCCCAGCATCTACGTGGCAGCCCACAACCATCTGTAACTTCAGTTCCAAGGGATCTAATGATCTTTTCTGGCCTCTATGGACACCACCCACGCACATGGTACATAGACATACATGCAGGCAAAATACCCACATATATCAAATATTAATTACAAACAATTTAGATGACTAGCCAGAAGGGGTCCCCCTTGCTCAGGAAAGGTCTTATTGTGTAGCTCAGATTGGTTTCAAAATCAAGATTTTATTGCCTCTGTGTTAGAATTACAGGTGTAGACAGACTACCATGCCTGGCTCGAAAGGGTTTCTCCTTCCTTCTTCTTTATGCTCTTGTGCCCACGTCTGATAAGAACCACCATTTCTGCTCCCAAGTATCTCCCAGTGTTAACATTATTTGAGGATAGGTAATATTCTCTTTTCCCCCCAGATGTCGCAAGTTTCCCAGGAGATTCATCCCAGGGGTATGACTTAGAAGTAGAGCACTTGTCTAGCCAACCCTAGCACTGATTTGCAAGCAAGGAAGGCTGCTTGGCAGGTAGCAGACATCTGGGAGTTGAATACCCAGGTTTCTAGCACAGCTCACCAAGCCACAAGCCTTGGATAGCCAAAGACACTCTTCTCTTAGAGAGTTTAAAGGATGGGATCAAAGAAGAAAAGTGCTTTGTTGAAGATCAAAGGAGAAAGTGTCCTCATCAGCCAGACAACACATCTGTGTGCCCCTTCCTCTCCCACTCTTTAAAATCACATTGTCTGAGACTTTTGGGATGTTGAAGGTATCTAAAAATAGTGTCCTGCTTCTGGTGCAATTAAGGTGAAGTTTTCAGTTTTCTAGAGAATGTATAACTCACTGAGTATTTCCCCTCCCAGGCTCCCCTGTGGCCTTCTATGCCAGTTCTTCAGAAGCAGCAACTGCTCTGCAGATGGTGAAGTTCAACACCACATCCATCAATGTGGGCAGCAGCTACTTCCCTGAACACGGCTACTTCCGAGCCCCCAAACGTGGTGTCTACTTGTTTGCAGTGAGCATTACATTTGGTCCAGGCCCAGGCATGGGGCAGCTGGTGTTTGAAGGCCATCGCCGGGTTCCCGTCTCCAGTACAGAACAGAGGGGTGGGAACACAGCCACTACTTTTGCTATGGTAGAGCTGCAAAAGGGTGAAAGAGTGTGGTTTGAGTTGATCCAAGGATCGGTAGCAAAGGGGAGCCAACCACACACTGCAATTGGGGGTTTCCTGATATTCAAGACCTGAACCCTGGGCTCAGCTTTTGTCAGAAATGATAGGCTTGCCTGCTGTCTGTAGACTGCGGCTCTGGCCAGCGATGGCTGGAGAACACAGTGGCCTAGCTCTTTCCTGGACGCCTTCTGCAGAGATCCTTCTTTTGGACACACAGGTTGGGGAAGGCCAGGAATGCTACTCCCCGTGCTGGTGCCTGGAGTGGGAGCTGGGCTTCTCATGCTTTCCCCAATGGCATGGCTTGTCTTGGCTCTAAACCACTCCCTCAATTCCACAGGTTATTTGTTGGTTTATTTTGGCATTTTGCTCCTTCTGTGGTTGGAAAGTTCTGTACATTTTTTTCTATTTCTTCTTCTCTATGTCAGGAAGTCATTGTTTCCCAGGAGGAATGTTTACAGTGACTGTGACTGGCCAGGTGTAGTTCATTGAGCTGTTGACATGTACAAGGTCCCAAATTCTCTTTCCAATACCGCAAAAGACTTGAAGGAAAAAAACAGATTTTTTTGTCTTTCTAAAATTGGAAATAAATCTCTAATTACTATAGGAAAACTAGTTCAAAACAGCCTTCCTAGTCTCAGAAGGAAGTGAATGCGTTCGTGGTTGAATCAACTATAGGCAATGAAATGAAATCTGGGCTGGGGGTGCAGCTTAACTGGAATGCTCAAGACCTGGACTCAGTTCCCAGCACTGTATAAACTGGGCATGGTGGTGCCTGTGATCTCAACACATGGAAGGAGGCAGGAGGACAAGTAGTTCAGGACCATCCTCAGTTTTGTAACAGCTCAAGGCTCAAAACAACAAAACAAGCTAGTATTTTTTTTTTTTTTAACTTTCAGTCTTTATGTCTACACTTAATTTTAATTTCACACCTTTTCCTCCTTGCTCACTCGATGTAGCAGCCAAGAGATGTCAACCAGTGACAACACTGGGGATGGCCTTTGCCCCCTTCATTCTTCCACTGACTGGCCCAGCATCTCTGAGGAGGGAGGAAAACACTTTGGAATAAAACAACACCCTCCAAAGCTCTGCCTTGCTTATTGCTGAAGGAGAAACATTTGGTGAGGCATTTGGGGAAGTAGGCCAAAATTAAACTAGGGCAAATGTGACTCACCATTCTAGGCATATTCCGCTTTATTAATACTCAGTTAATTCTACATAGACTATCTAGAGGCCTCCTCACTAGGCAGGGACAGTCAGTGGACAGGACAGTGCAGAATGGCAGCTCTCTCTGCAACATCTGCATGAGGTTTACAAGTCTCTGGACCCTACCATAGGTTCAAGAAAGCAGCCATCAGAAAATAAATCAGGCTTTTGGTAGCTCTCAGTGTTCCTCGGAATATCTCTGTATTAAATGGGATTTACTTGGTAAGGGGTTGCTAGCACTTCTCACTGCTTGCTGGGGTCCTCAGTTCAAATAATTGATCCTCAGGATTTACTTACTAAGCTTTGTGCACTCAATGTGCTGAGGTACCAGTGTCAGATGAACGGTAAGTCAGGCCACTCTGTCACTGACAGTTTGATCATGCGCTAAGCCACAATTCTTCTAAACATTAATCCATCCAGCGCTTTCAGATTCTGTGTTCTTGACCACATCTCTGAATCTTGCTCACCTCAGTGCAGCTCTGCTGTTGAGGCTATTTCTGAACTAGGGCATGTGTGGTTGTGCCACACTTTACCAAAGCCCAGGGAGCCGTGTCACTCTTGTTGCCAGCAGACCTGGCTGTCTTGTGCTCTGTGTTGCTGTCTCTGGCCAGTCTTTTCTGAGGACTAAGTTGGAATGTTAGGGCAAT
This sequence comes from Cricetiscus sungorus, assembly GCA_030556225.1. Taxonomy (NCBI): domain Eukaryota; kingdom Metazoa; phylum Chordata; class Mammalia; order Rodentia; family Cricetidae; genus Cricetiscus; species Cricetiscus sungorus. The sequence continues at coordinate 12,037,987 of JANBXA010000366.1, read as the reverse complement.
GCAATCTCAGCACTAAAGACTCCCATTCAGGATTTCTGGCATATAATACAATGTGAATCAGTTCCCCAAGAAGGGGTATGTGTTGCTAACTCTCACAGGAAGGTAACAAATAAAAAGCACTAGATGGTCAGGTCTTCTACAACCACTGTATGAGGCAGGATCTAGAGTGAGGAGAAATAATGGTTCTTTTTAGCAAGAGGCTTTCTGCACAATAAATACATCTGATTACATTTGACAAAGCCTTAGCATCAAGTTTAAGCCAGATTTTCTGTTCAGATATTTCTGAGTAAGACCCCCAAATCAGTGAAAATTTTGTGTGTGAACACAAATATGCTTGTGTCAGTGGGTGTAACGTATGTGTTCATTTGGGTATGTGTATGCATGTGCGCCCCCAGGGGGCCAGAGGTTGACACAGGGTATCCCCCCCACATGGTTTCTCTGTGTAGCCCTAGCTGTCCTGGAACAAGCTTTGTACACCAGGCTGGCCTTGAACTCACAAGAGATTCACTTGCCCTTGCCTCCCAAGTGCTGGGACTAAAGGTGTGTGCCACCACCACCCAGTTACACTGTGTATCTTACTCAGTCACTCTGCACCTTAGTTTTTGAGGCAGGATCTCTCACTGGACCTGGAGCTCATCCATTTGGTTAGGCTGCTTAGCAGATAGGCATCTGCTTGTGTTCCCATCTCCCAATGCTAGGATTATAGATACACAGTGCACCCAGCCTTTTACAGTGGTGCCCAGGGGAATCAAATCTAGGCCCTCACGCTACCACGGGAGGCACTTTACCAAGTGAACCAACTCCCACCTCCACCCCCACCCCAGGTCAGTAAGAAATTCAAAATTCTCATCTGTATTGAGATAACTGATGCTAGGTGGGAACTTACCCAGACAGACAGACAGACAGACAGACAGAAACTGACCTAGGGCAGCTTAAAACACATGTGGCCCCAGAAAAGACTATGAAAGAGCACCAAAGCCACATCAAGATAACTTAGTGATTCTTTGCAAAGATAGAAAAGATGTTATCAAATGAAATAGCAACATGGAATCCTAACCCAGAATATTAGGATTGCTGGAGAGCCTCCAGTTTACACTGTCCCAAATCACTTGGGAGTTCTGGGGCAGAAGAACTACGAAGTCAGTCCTAAGCCCATTACAGAACAGCTGCTGAGCCTCTGGAAGCAAAGAGCTGAAACACAGGTGAGAACGATGACCTTATAGAGTTAAGATCACCATATCATGGCTACACAATCAGTCTTTACTCAAGGACACACACCCGGACTGACAGTCTCTCAAACGGAGCCAAAGCAAGCTTCTCTCAACAGATTCTATTCAGAATTTCCTAACAGAGTAGCTAATGCACTGTTTTACCCTAACACGAAATGGGGAATCCAGCAAGGAAAGTGCAGGGGCTGAGTCATAAGCATGCTGTTGAGTAACAAACCTGGCTCCCTAAAAGGAGGTGCAAATGGGAATTTACTGCAAACTCCCTGGCAGGTGGGAAATAAGGCATTGTGGGATAAAAGCAGACCATGCAAGGGTTTCCTTCTCACTGTAGTGGGAACCCTGTAAGGACAGGTAAAGGACTCATCAAATGGAAGGAACAGCCTTGAAGAACAGTGCAAATATAATGTTTGATGGTAGGACAATATCAAAGCCTTAACTTTCCTTTATCGCAAATAAAATTGTAATATACATATCTGTATTTAGGATCTAATAAAAAATAGGGCCCATGTACAGCACTCAATGTGTTTCTGTGTAGGGGCTGAAGATAGAGCTGAGGCAGAGCTAGTGTATACAAAGAGTTTGAGGCTAGCCTGGGCTAGACCCACTTTTATCCTCTTTCTGTTAAAATGCAAACAAAACCACAAAGAAAAAAATTGAAATAAAAGGAGGTCATAGAAATAAGTTATTTCCTCTATGTGGCCACATGCTTGTTTTTCAAAGTTTTTTTTTTGTTTTCGAGACACGGTCTGGTTATCCTGGAAATATGTTGACCAGGCTGGCCTTAAACACAGAGAATACACAAAGGCCACCACACCTTGCTTGAACGTCAGCTTTTGTTGTTGTTTGCGAAGGCTTTCTCTGTAGCTTTGGAGCCTGTCCTGGAACTCACTTTGTAGATCAGGCTGGTCTCAAACTCACAGAGATCCACCTGCCTCTGTCTCCCGAGTGCTGGGATTAAAGGTGTCATCACCACCCACACCCACAGCTGCTACTACTTGGGAAGCACAGGATTGCATGAGCTAAATTTAAGAGCATTTTTTTGTGGGAGTGGGAAGTAACAGAGTAATGTATTTGGTGTTTCTTCTTTTTTTCCAGAAACAGGGTTTCTCCGTGTATCTCTGGCTATTCTGGAACTTGATCTGTAGATCAGACTGACCACCTGCCTCTGTGTCCCCAAGTGCTGTGTGGTTGGTTAAAGGTGTGCGCTGCCACCATGCTCTGCCAATATATGGTGTTTTCACCTTACATACATTAGAATATCATGACCTTAATGGTATTTACAAAAATGCAGGAAATGTTCAAATGTACATAGTTGGGCTGGAGAGATGGCTCAGCAGTTAAGAGCACTGGCTGCTCTTCCAGAGGTCTTCAGTTCAATTCCCAGCAACCACATGGAGGCTCACAACTATCTATAGTGGGATCCGATGCCCTCTTTGGCATAAAGTCAATAGAACACTCATACATATAAATACGTCTTAAAGAAAATGACAATCAAATGTAAATAGTGGTGTGTCTGTCAATAAAATGGAGTAGTTTATTTCCTTCTTTATTCTTTCCTGTTTCCCAAAGTTCTGTCATAAATACACATTTTTATAACCAGTAAACAATGTTTTATTTTTTTTATAGAAGGAAAAAAATCCCCTCACTATAGTAGGTTCATCATCTCTACATAAAGGCAAAAACGTATGGCTACTTACCTAGCCAAGTTCCGTACTGGGTTTCTGGAAGCTGAAATGCATGTTCAGGAACGTATATATGTACACTGACTTATTATAAAATCTCAACAGATGACTTCTGATACACGATAAATCCAAGAACAGCATCACAAAACACATCACTGAAGTATACTAAAATAAGGTTATTTACTGAAAAATGATACATTGGACATAATCTGTATATAGAACAAAGCGATTAATGGTAAACTTAATAAGGCACCTTTCAAATCAGATGCTGTACAAAATACATTTAGTGTTACATATCAAAGATGAATCCATATTTTAGGTGTTTTACAATTGCATAATAAAAATGCTTTCTTTAACCTGTCAATGCCTTATGTACAGTTTCCCTAAGCTATAATATTTTCATTTTATACAATATATACTACATTTTAGCTTTTAAGTGGGAAGAACAAAGGTCACTAAAGAGCTTAAATAATTCCATTGAAAGAGTACAGAGTACAACCTAAAATTACAGTATCATGTCTAATTCTTTGCAAAAGCCATATTCATAAGCTTTCTTTATGGGATAATCCTTCCTGTGAGTTCATGCACTGCACCAGAGGAACAAGTCCTGCTTGCCTAGTCTCCACCCCTCACAGCCAGAAGGTGAGCAAACTGTCACTGCTTAACATCTGACTCTGTTTGTTATTAAAAGGGCTACATAATCTTTCTTTCTACATGAAATATACTTCTGTTGAAATCATCTTAGACATCTGGAAACATTTCAAAACAATACACATCTGGAAAGACAAGTGTTTTCACTAAGGAAATCTGCCCTGGAATAGACTACTCAATATCTAACTTGATCTTGGGCCAAATTAAAGATGAATGGTTCTTGAAAAATCACTGTCTTTTTATTCTAAACAAGAAAAACATTTAAAGAAAAAAGTATTGACTATCATTAGAGTGAATGAATAAAACCCAGCACATTTCAAGACAACAGCTGATAAAAGCTCGGTCACTTTATAGGATCAGGAACGTTTCTGAATAACATAACATCATGATGACTAAAGTATCTTTTGTTACAGTATTCCCAGGAAAATCGGTTCTAATTTTATAAGAGAAGCATCAAAGAATCAAGCTGGGCAAATTTTAACATGTCCCGTACCCCAGCAACTCCCAATCACACAAACCACCCATGACATCTTCCTGGATCATTTGCTATTTATTTAGGTAGCTTGGGTTTTGGCTTTTATATTTTAATGATTTAAAGGAATGGCTAATGTTAGCTGTATTTTTTAAACCCTAGATTCAAAGTGGAACCAAATGAGTTTGCAGATTTTTACAAGTAATACACAATACTTTATTTTATGAGTTGGTTGTATTATTATTATTATTTTAATTACATTTGTGTTTGAATATGTGGAGTGCATGATGTGTGTTTGGGGCGGGGCGGGTGCACGAGTATGTGGATGTCAGAGGACAGTCATGGGTTAGTTGGTTCTCTCCTTTCACATGTGTCCCAGAGATTAAAGTGCAGTTGTCAGGCCTGGCAGCAAGTGCCTTTACCCACTGAGCCTTCTCTTTGGCCCTAAGGGCTAGTATTTAAATATTTCACTTACAGAATTTCAAATTTTAAAGTAAGAGGAAAGAGAGGAAAACAGTAAGTTTAATGCAACTTTAGATTTTAGGATTCCAAGTAAGGAATATAGCAGCATTTGCCCTTTAAAGAATGTTACTATTTCTATTGAGTGTACTGAAATGTGGCTTGGGAGGGTAGCAACTGAAGTACGCACTGCCTACCTTACCATTAATTTCTGATAGCCCTTTTTCTTAGACCAAGCTAATTTATAAAACAATCATTACAGTGGCCTCCACACACCAGTTAAGCAGGTCTAAGAATGAAGCATGCCATTTCTTAGGGTTATCATCATGATGATTAATGCTTTTTAAGATTTAATTTATTCAGGCAAAAATGTATCCAGGTTAAATTGGCTTAGGTAACTAAGATGTCCTATGTGTTCTCAGACTTTGGTTATACTAGATGAAACTCATTAAACAAAATAGTTAAAACAAATTTCAAATTTGTGAAACAGGATGGGTAGGTATTGTATTAAGTGAGTACATGGACAGCCTCCCATTTAATTTACAACGTCTGACTATGTTATAATACAATCACCTTTATGTTTCATCCAAAGAGACAATGTCACTTGATCCTCTCATGGCTTGTTTGCTCAGAATAAACATTTAAATAGTTAGGATATCGGCATGTAAATTTGAACCAGAACTGTTTTTTGCGATAACAAGGACTCTATAAAAAACAGATTATTTTATTTAATAATAGCTATTTGGTGTAAATATGGGCAGTGACCAGATACTGGGCACTTCTGCCTGATTCTCTGTCTTTACAAGTTAGGGACCAGAAACTGTAAAACCAAATTTCAAAATATTTAGATATCTAAAATACATTTACCAGTTACTGACAAATTTACATTGGCTGACATCCTTTGTAAAAGAAGAATGAGGCAATATCTTAATATAGTTTTTGACTGAAATTTTTAAATGCATGAATTCTGAAATTCATACATAGTTCTATTTTAAAACATTTTCCCCCATTAAGGATCAGAGGTAAGACTCATGTAAGTTGTTTTGCATAGAATTAAGTATGTATGTAAAATATGGCTATAAAGATGGTTATGTAGGTTTGAAAATAAAAGCACATTACACATGATAAACAACTTCCCTTTTTAAGAGGCACTGAGAGCAAAGACTTCAGAATTTGATCACAGACATGCACATCATTATCAGACACAGTAAGGCTGACTCCTTTCAAAGTATGGCTCAAAGCAGTGAGTTTCAACTCTGGACAGGAGGTGTTTCATAAAAAATTACCAAAAAAGAAGCCAGAATGGTGAAAGAAGGAAAACAGTCCAAATTTATGGGCACTTTAAACTTATTTGGCCTTTACAGCTATTATATTAAAAATAAAGTTGATGGAGGAGTTACTACAGTTACAAGGTAGATGACTTTTATGATATTGGTAAATGTTGACCAGATATTGCATGTTTAAACCACCGACCACAAAACCTTCCTGAGCAACCATACATTCTTTTCTTCTAAGCCCATGGCAGCAGATGAATTCTGGTGTGCCTATCAAAGGCATGGTGCACTATCATGAACCAGGCAGTATCCCAAAGAGATCATAATCTATAGGCCATTTACAAAGACAAACAAACGGATGTTTCCTCTTATAGAAGGCAAATGTCTCTCTCCATCTCTGCTGAACTCATTAGTTCTCTTAAGGCTTTCATAGAAAGCATCACTTTATGGACAGGACACTGAGTACCCAGAGTTAGACCAGAGGCTTCTTACAGGAATAGTCTTGATGCAGTTCATAAACACAAAAACAAAAAACTGGGCATCAAAACCACATTTAAAACAAAGCTGTCCCGTCCATATGTAAAGAATGGTGTTTGGAGTCCCAGTCTTGTATTCTGCAGAGTATTGAAAGGGTCAATGTTAGCAGCCTGTGAAGATGTGGCGGGAAAGAGTCTGAAAATCAAGCCAACATCCTATTTTCCATGCTAATCACCCATTTTCTTGGGTGAAGTTCTTGCAGTCTATATTCTCCCTCACAACTGTTTAACTGTCAAATCTTTACATCCTGGGATTCAACCATTTTTGCAAGTGTCTTCTTGATTCTCAAAGCCGTGAGTCTGGAGGCTGGATTATGGGCCCAGCATTCTGACATTAGCTTCAAAACTGCCCGAAGACACTAAAGAGAAATGTAAAGAGAGTGTGATGAGCATAGAGTAGTACGGCATTCACTGAGCACTATACAGGGGTTTGGCTCCAACTTACTTCATCACTGTTCCAGCGGTTAGACACGATTGGACGCAAGCGTTTGACACACACAACCTCACGCATATCTTCATAGGATGGGTCACTAGGCACCATGTTGTAATATGGTAATTGATATTCCTCCACTATTCCTATAGAGAAAACAAGGGAGCAAAAACATGGTAGTGCAATACACAGCACCTCTCACCATACTATGGAACTAAGAATGGATTCGTATATAAACAAAAAAATATATCACGGATGGTTCCCTATTAACAGTAAATACATTATTTACGATCCATATTTCCCCTAATTCTGACAAGATAACAGCCTATCAACAATGGTATACTGTTTCTTTTGGGGATAGGACATGAGATCAGAGACAACAGGACTGTGATTTGAAGCCAGCCTGGACTACAAGTAATGAAATTCTTAAACACAAAGGGAAAGGGAAGAAATAAGATTTTCTTGAAATTTCTAGTGTAGCCTCTATTTACTTGTCTGTTCCTACTATTGAATGTCTTTATTACTTTCTACTGCAATAGAAAGACTGATCATTATCTGTGTGCAAGCTCACAAAGCAGGCCCACTACTGCTCTCATTAAAAAGGATAACCCTTGCCTCTTGTCTGGGAACCTGAATGACTCACATTCTCAACAGAGGTTATCACCTCCCAGGGGTTAGTAGTTCACAGACTAACTCCACAGCAAGCTTCTGATGACAGTCAATAGATGAGAGAGACTGAACTTCTTGGGATGACAATAGCACACAGTCACAGTTGACTGAGGAGGAGCTACACACGTGTATGAATACACTAGGAAGGGCTACTGGAGCCTCTCTCAGCACCTTTCCCTTGGATGACTTTAAGACATCTTTACACTGAAATGTGTGTGAGCAGTCAAGACAACTTTGTGCGAGTCTTAAGGTGATTCTAGGGAAACCACAGGATCTGAGAGTGGTGGTGGGAAACCCTGACATAGGTGACATATAAACTAAGTAACTATTTTTAAAATGACAGATAAGCAAACATAATCAAAACCACTGTTCAAACTCCTACCTCCTGTAATGCAACGACGAGCCATTTCCCAAATGATTAAGCCAAAGCTATAGATGTCAGCCATGATGTAGGGCTGGAAGTGGTTTTTATTCAGGCTTTCATCCAGCACTTCAGGAGCCATGTAGCGTTTGGTGCCCACCCTGGTATTCAAGGGTATGTCAACTTCATTCGTATCACTAAGACAGGAGGAAGACGATGGTGATATTGAGGGCCAATAGTTCAATCTGTACATTGTTATAAATATAGACTTTATATGCTGCCTATTACATAGCATCCCTAGCAGGGTACCATGTCTGCCACCATCACTAACTCTGACTTTTTCATACTAAACTGGATTAACACAAGTACCTTTCATAAATTTAGCCAAGATCTGTCACACCAAGGAAGTTCTGCATTTCTCAGAAGGTAACAATACAGGTCTACAGGGTGGCACAGTTGGTGCAATGCTTATCTGGCAAGTATACAGGAGGCCCTCGGTCCCATCCCCAATACCACATAAACACAGCACGGTGATCCAGGTCTATAATCCTAACACTAAGCACCAAGGAAGTAGAGGCAGGATGATCAAAAATTCAAGGTCATCCTTGGCTAAACAGCTGGTTGCAGACCAACTTGGGCTACATGTGACCTTGTCTTAAGAAAAAAGGTAGGTGTGTGTGCGTGTATGAGAATGACAGATAATTATATCTGAAGAGTGAATATGAAAATAAAGGAGGAATCGTTTACTGTTACCATTCCGTATACAGAGAGAAGGGGGGGAGGTTGTTGTGATAAACTTGACAGTGTGGCTGATATGCCTTTAATACTGGCTAATGGGAGAAATGTGGAAGAGTTTATATTTGCATGCTAGAGAAGCCTGTGAATGGTGACAGCAGAGCTTACTGGGACGTTCTGATAGGAATCTGGAAAACCAGAATGCTTCGTGAAATGTACAAAGTGGAGGCCTGGTTCATGATGCTTTAGGGAACAAGGACTCTACTGGGAACCAGGCGAGAGGCTTGTTATGTTCTACCTTGGCAAGAATAGGGCTGAAATCTTCCTAGGTCCTGAAAACTCATGCAAGGATGAATTAAAAACAATGAAGAAAGGGCTGGAGAGACAGCTCAGCTGTTAAAAGCATGGTGCTTTTCCAGAGGACCTGAGTTTAATTTTCTGTACCCACATAGTGGCTCACAACCACTCAGGAGACTGGCGCCCTCTTCTGGCCTCTGCCGGAACTGTATGCATGTGGTACACAGCTTACTCACACATGCAAAATATACATACACATATAAATAAAAACTAAATCTGAATGTAGTGGCACACATTTTTAATCCCAGCACTAGGGAGGCAGAGGCAGGCAGCTCTGAGTTTGAGCTCAGCCTGGTCTACAGAGTCAATTCCAGGTCAACTAGGCCTACACAGAGAAACATTGATTCAAAAAACACCCCCCCCCCCCCTTCGAGACAATGAACTGATTTAAGATTCATTTTATTTGGTTCATGTGTGTGTGTGTGTGTGTGTGCGCGCGCGCCGGCGCTATGTGAGTGCAGACATGTGCAGAAGGCAGAGAGGGCAGTGGATCCCCTGGACCTGGAGTTACAGGTGATTGTGGGCCTCTCATATGGGTGCTGGAAGCAGCAGCAAGTGTTCTTAATTACTGAGTCATCTCTCTAACCCAAGGACTAAGTTGTCTGATAAGGAACTCTGAAGACAGCATGACATTCTCGCTGTTCTGTGCTGCGAAGAGCACGTGTGGAGGTCAGAGGACAACTTGCAGAAATCAGTTCTCTCCTTCACCATTTGGGTTCCAGGGGTGGAACCACCACCAGGTTGGGTGGCAAGTACCTTTACCCACTCAGCCATGTCACTGTACCTTACTTATTTCTTAAAGAGCTCACCATTACATACAATAAACAATATGAAGTTAGGGAACATTCCAATACTTCAAAATTATTTTCCTGACTTCTGCTGAACAAATACAAACACAAAGGCAGACTCTATATAGAAAGAATGAGTTGGGTTTAAAACAGTATATAGGTCAATAATTTACACTATGATATTTTTTTGCTCACTCATTTATGGCAGCCAAGTCCTAAACTGCCAAGGTGCCTAATCATACGATTACATTTCCATGAACCATCTTTACTACTCCACAGGTCATAACCTTTTAGTATACCGATGTGAACTTTGTGTAAAGGACTAGCTCGCTGAAGTTTTGCTTAGGTTAATTGAAACCAGTCTAGTTTAAGTCGGAGCTATTGACAGTGATAAAACTTTGTATTTCATGGATTGTGTAAATAAATTATCACATACATGACAGTATATGTAATGTATATGGTCATGAATTTAATATTCCCAACCAAGATTTGCAATTAACTACAGTTAACTATTAACTACAGAATTATCTATCTAATTAGAAAAGTATGGTTTCAGGAAAATTTATTTAATTGTGCTCCAAAATGATCCTACAGAGAAGTCTTCCCAGTTTGAGCTGCCAAGGCACAGGCAGGCCAGTACAGCTGTGGCAGAAAGAGGCCAGGCTTACTAACTGAAGCAAGAGCAGAAAAATTCACTGGAATCACCATGTGGGTCAGCAAACATAAAAATGCAGAAGTCATATGACCATGGAGACTTTATCAAGGTTCTTCAAAAGAAAATGAAGCAAGTTGAATTCCCTAAAATAAGAGATCTAGGAAGTTGAAGATTCTAGGACTATGAATGTCCACTAAAGAAAAGCTGCAAGTATAAATAGAACCAGGTCAAAGAGAGGGGCCACATTTACTGCAGGGAGCAAAACAGGATGGATGGGGCTATCCACATTCACTGGAGCCCAAATAGTGCCATCACAAGTGTTAGGTACCAGACACAGAGCTGCAGGGCCAAGTGGTTGTTCCAGGTTTCAGTCTTGCTTTGTTCTAGTTTCTTTGCTATGTGTATATTCTCCCATTTTGGAATGGAAATGTTTACTCTGTGACAATAGCACACTGGAAATATCTGCCTTAATGTTGATCTCATAAAGGGCTAACAGTTAATGCATTGCTCCAAGTATGTGAGAAAGTCCAATTTTGAGCTATTGTTATTGTTGCTGCTTTGTTTATATGGTTTTGTTTGAGAGAGACAGAGAGACAGAGAGAGAAGGAGAGTGTTTTAAGTCAAGGTCTCTCTAGTATGTAGCCCTGGCTATTCTGGAACTCCCTATGTAGACCAGGCTGATCTCAAACTCAGAGAATTCACATGCCTCTGCCTCTTGAGCGCGCTGGGATTAGAGGTGTGTACCATTACACCTTGCACTGAACCTAGGCTTTAAGTTACATTAGAACTGTTAAGGCTTTAGGGCCTCTTACAGAGAGCTAAATCCACTTTGCATGAATGCCATGAGGTAACTCATGAATGTTGATAATCAAGGGTAGAATAGTATGGCTTAAATGTCATGAGTCTGGGTGTCAAGTTGGCAAGAAGCAGACCTGTGGTGCTTAACTGTCTATGTGAATGGATTTGGGATCTTAAATTTAAGACACCAATTTTAGTGTGTCTTTGCAATTATTCCCAGAGGTTTCAGTAAGGATGTGGGCAGTACCAGCTGGAGCCCAGACTGAAAACAAAGGGAAATTCGAAACAAGCCCAGTATCTGCTTTTGACTTCATACAATGGCATGAGGCACTGTTGTAGTTTCCTGTCAACATGTCCTCCCTGCCATGATGGACTGACAGCACCCTTAAACCAGCAGCCACATTAAACCTTTTCTTCCTTTAGTTGCTTTTTGTCAGGTATTTTGTCTTAGTAAACAGGAAAAAAAAAAAAAAAAAAAAAAAACACAACATCTGTTGAATACTTAAGCCAACAAATACAACACTGATCAAAGAACACGGTTATTGGTGCTTGTTTCAGCAGCAATATACTAAAATCAGAACAAACCAGATTAGCATGGCCCTTGCACAAAGATGAGAAATTCAGAAAGCATTAAAAAAAGAATAAGAAAATGCCAGGCAGGTAGTAAGGCATGCCTTTAATCCCAGCACTCGGGAGGCAGAGGTTGGTAGACCTCTGAGTTCTCAGTACAAGGCCAACCTGGTCTACAGAGAAAGTTCCAGGATAGTCAGGGCCACACAATGAAAATGTGTCTCAAAAAAATCAAAAACCAAAATAAACAACAACAAAAATACAGTATTAATGATCAGATAAATAGATTTAGATGGCCCACACAATTTCAGCTACTACTACCACCCCAACCCCACCCAAAAAAAGTCACATGCCTTTAATTCCAGAACTGGCTGAGGCCAGTGGATCTCTGAGAGTTCAAGGTCAGTCTGGTCCACAAAGAGTTTCAGACCAGCCAGGGTGACACAGTGAGTCCCTGCCTCAAAACAAGTAACAACAAAAACTCATTTATTATTATTTGTATGAATGGGTGCCTGCATGGGTTTATGTGCACCAAATGAGTACAGGTGTCCACGGAGGCCAGAGCCCCTGATCTGGAGTTACAGGTGTTATGACTGGAGTTACAGGTAGTTGTAAGAAGCCTGGTGTGGGTGGTAGGAACCCAACTAAGATCCTTGCAAGAGCAGTAGCGCTCTTAACTACTAATCATCTCTTTAGTCTGTCCAACAGTATTATTATTTTGTGGCCTTAAATGAATTCTGAAATGTGAAACACCTAATCCATTCTTAAACTATAATATAATATATTGTAGCTGCTTCAACAGTTACCTGATTTTTTTTTTTTTTTGGGGGGGGGGGGGTAGGTTGAGATAAGGTGTAACTCTGGCTATCCTGAAACTTTCTCTGTAGTCTACCTCTGCCTCTGCCTCCCAAGTGCTGGGATAAAAGACATTTGCCACCCTTGCCTGGCTTCTGAAATTTTTATAATTCTAATTGTTTTGGAAAATTGACAATATTAAAAGAAGCTAATTATCTCCCCATATTTACAGAAGTATAAAATCCACACACTATGCTGTTCTGAAGCAGTAATATAATATATGCCGTAAGTTAATATGTGGAAACTCCTCCAGTAGCCTCCCTTCTCTAGAAATCCATTATGAAGAAAATACTTATACAAGTGTTTAAGAGTAGAATAATATGTATAACTGTATAAAATTCAGTAATGTTCATCACAACCTTCCTTCCATTCTTTTTTTGATAGAGTTTCTCTGTGTATCCCTGGCTATCTTGGTACTCATTCTGTAGACCAGGCTGGCCTTGAACTAAGAAGAGATCCGCCAGAATCTACTTTGAGAGTGCTGGGATTAAAAGCATGCTCCACCACCACCCAGTTTCACAGTAACTTTTAATAAAAATGAACTGAAAGCAAACTTAATGCCCATTATTTGGGTCACAAGTTACTTATATGAAAAATGGACAACTAACTGAAAAAAAGAGGAAGTACAAGTAAACAGGAAGTAAAAAAGTATGTAGAGACTGGAGATGTGATTTACTAGCAAGAGTGTGTGCACAGCTTACATAGGATCCTGGGTTCAATTCCCAATATTCTCAGAAAAGTATAGTGAAATGCAGTTTTGTAAAAACAAAAACAAAAACAAACCCCAAAGCAACCCTGAGTATAAATACTGTTAGATATCAAAACTAGTATCCAAATATCAAACAAGAATTCACTCACCTGTTGAATTTAACAGCCAGGCCCAGGTCAGCAATACAGCAACTCCCATTTTTCTTAATAAGGATGTTTTTGCTCTTCAGATCTCGATGAGCGATTGCAGGCTTTCCTTGAGTGCCATAAATTTCCGTGTGGAGGTGGCACAGACCACAGGCAGCAGAATAAGCTAACTTGAGTAGGGCTCTGGTGTCCAGTGTGGCACATTTCAGGAAGTCATAGAGAGATCCATTTTCATGGTAATCAGTAATCAAATACAGCTGAGTCCAGGAGCCAGTGCCTTTAATGTCTGCAGCTATAAAACCTGTTTAGTGAGTGAGTTGAAAAGGTTAGCTGTCGGCAGAGGTGCTAAGCAGTTATGATGCACATTCAGGACACTGGAAAGAACTACTTATTTTGTACAAGCAGAAATTGTACAAGTTTCCTCTAATTTGACCTGTAAAATGTTTTGAATATGTAACAACAACAAAAAAAATCATTTTCTATGTCACTACACATTGTAGAATCATTACAGATTTACAATAAATTTATAGTATTTTAAAATTTACATGTTATGTTTGTGGAGGAGAAAGGCAGGGAGGGGAGTTTCAGATCTCCTACAGCCAGAGCTGCCTAATGTGGGTGTTAAGAACGGAACTCAGGTCCTCTGCAAGAACAGTAAGCGTTCATCTCTCCAGTCCAAATTTACAGTATTTTGTTTGTTTGTTTTTGCAAGACAGGGTTTCTCCATGTAGCTTTGGAGCCTATCCTGGCACATGCTCTGTAGACCAGCCTGGCCTTGAACTCACAGAGATCCCCTGCCTCCCAAGTGCTGCAATTAAAGGCATGTGCCACCACTGTCCAACTATCTTTATAGTATTTTTAAAGACAAGGTGTTGCTATGTAGTCCAGGCTATATTTAAACTTGTGATCATCCTGACTCAGCCTCTTGAGTGCTGAGATTGTATGCATGTGCCAACACATACAGCTAATTTATGATAATCCTAACATTAATCACAACAGTGATAATAATGACTAAGAAAAAAAAAAGTCATGTGTTACACAATAACCTGCAAGTACTATTTACCTACATGATTTTTCTGTTGAACTGGCTCTTTACCTGGGAGTGGCAGCACATGCTTATAATATCAGCATTCAGGAGACAGAGGCGAGAGAACTACATAAATTGAAGCTGGCAAGGTTACAGAATAAGAGTCTGTCTAAAGACAACAAAAACAAAGCCCCATCAATGAACACCTAAAATAAAAGTTTTCAATTTCAAGTTGAAAAGTAGATACTTAAAAGTTACATGGGAAACAGGATTTTTGTAGGTAGAATTATATTTACACGAAGCCATGCATGATACAGACTGGGCCCAAATAAGCTCATGCGTGTTCTCTCTGATGGAAATGTAGTCACAACACTCGTAGAAGATCATATAAAATACAGAAAGGAGGGCTGTCTGCTGTGGATTATTAGTTGAAGATGTGTTGCACTCTTTTATGTTGCATTTGTTTAACTCTGTGAAGCTGTGTTACTTTTTCTGCCTAAAACAATTGGTCTAATAAAGAGCTGAAAGGCCAATAGCTAGGCAGGAGAGGGATAGGTGGGGCTTCAGGCAGAGAGAATAAATAGGAGGAGAAATCTGGGAAAGGAAGATCAAGGAGTAAGAAAAAGGAGGAGAGGAGGACATTGGGGGTCAGTCACTCAACTACACATCAGGCCATGGAGTAAGATATAAAGAAAGGTATAGAGAAATAGAGAAATGTAAAAGTCCAGAGGCAAAAGATAGATGAGATAATTTAAGAAAACTGGCTAGAAAAAAGCCAAACTAAGGTTGGGCATTCATAAGTAATAAGCCTCCATTTGTTTATTTAGGAGCTGAGTGGCAGGCTCTGCCAACAGTGTGATTTTAAAGTTCTGGACACTAAAACTGAGGGGATAATCGGTTGTCCTCCTTCTGTGTGCACAGATACCTGTATACCGTGAGTGTGAGTGCCTTTGGAGGTCAGGGGATGGCCTCTTATGTCTTATTGTCCCAGAACTCTGACAGGCAGGTGAGGCTAGCTGGTCAGAGTGCTCCAGGGATCCACCTCTCTCCACCTTCCGTACCTCACTACCACTGTGATTATAAGCTTGAATTCTATCACACTTAGCTCTTTAAGTGGCTTCAACAAGTGAGCCATCTTCCCACCCTGCTTCTGGTAGTTATGCAGAAAATAGTTATTCTGAAGCAGTAATATAATATATGCCAGAAGTTAATATTTTATTTTCTTTTTTCTCTTTTGAGGAAGGGTTTTAGAGATAGGGTGTAGCCCTGGCTGTCCTGAAACTCGCTCTGTAGACCAGGATGGCCTTGAGCTCAAAAAACCAATCAGCTTCTGTTTGGGATTAAAGACTTGGGCCACCACACCTGGCCATATTTCTGGTGTTTTAAACCACTCAGTTCATGGTAATCTTTTACAGCCCCAATAGGAAATTGACATAAATGTCTTGTGCTTGGCAATGGGCAATGTAATTTACAAAACAGATAGTGAGACAGTAGCTGAAAAGCAAACTCTACTGGTCAGATGGCTACATTACTTCACTATATAAATGAGGTGGTGAGAGGATCATACTCTGGGTACAGAAAATACAATGATGCTACATCCTGGGTTCTTTCTTCTGCTGACAAAAAGTAAAGGCAGATACAGTCAGAAGTTACCCTAGAAAAACACTGAGGTTCTCTACAAAAGGCTGGGATTCCATTATTATGTACATTCAATAAACCAGCTTTAATTATCCTTTTGAAACCCAATGCTGTTTAGAGTAATAAAAAGCTTTCTTGGCATTCAGAATTATGTTCTGGTTCACTAAGAATTCTACTGGATTTCTTTCAGCTACACAAACATTTGAATCCACATGCACAAGGCAGGTTCTCCCCGTATCAAAACACCCCTGACAGAATGAGGAACTTACTAAATCGAAGGACACTCACCAAGTATATTTTCATGACGCATTAACACCGTCTGGTAGATTTCTGTTTCTCTAAACCAACTAGCTTCTTCCGTGGTGAAAAACACTTTGACCGCCACTTTTTCGCCACGCCATTTACCCATCCACACTTCTCCATAACGGCCTTTACCAACCTGCCGAACCATCTGAATCTGTTTGGCAATAGTTCGCTGAACCTATACAGGAAAGAAAAAAAAAAAAAAATGCAAAGTTTTGAGCTCTGGATGAAAAGAATCTATTAAGACAGACTAAACTGTCATAGGTCATCCCATTAAAAAGGCTGACATATCCAAATAGCACCAATGCAAGTATACTACAATGTTTAAATTACAGTATCTAAAAGCAGAAGACTTTGGTTTTGGTTACTAGACTTCTCTCGGACAATAATAAAATAGCAAATGTGTAACAGGCAGACTTCACAGATGCTTGTGTATCTTAGCTTGTCCTTTCTCTTCTGCTCCCATAGAGAGAAGCACCATGTCAACTGTCAATCCTATGCACAAACTATACAGCTTATCAATAGCTGAGCAAGTCCAGAAAACACACTTCCCAACACACTCATAATCAAGGGAAATAATAAATGTTTTTGGCTGCCAGCCACTAAGTTTGCAGTGATTTACTATACAAAATCTAAATAATTAAACCCCTCTGCTCAGTCTCTAAGATCCCAGATGATCTAACCCAGTCCCTGTTTTCACTATTTACCTACATTTCCCTTATTCCAATTTTTCTTTTTTTTAATTTAATTTTCTTTTTTTTGAGACAGGGTTTTTCTGTATTGCTTTGAAGCCTGTCCTTGAACTAGCTCTAATTCAATTTTTTAAATATAGCATATTTTGCTCATTCCTTCCCCTTCCCAAATTCTTCCCTGATCCTTTTTGGTCAGAGGTGGGATTATGTATCTAATTCTCCTTCTCAGTCCTGGGATTTTGTCTTGTTTGAAGCTGTGTATGCTATCATAGTTTCTGAGTTCCTATGTGGACTGGTCCCGTTGAATCCCAAAATGTTTCTGTGGAGTTGTGTACCACTTCTGGCTCTTATATGCTATTCTGGTTGGAAGTATGTATCTGAGGTTGGAGCTATGCAAAGCTGAATGGGTTACATCCTAAATCACTTAGTGTAGACTCTTTCTGTAATGTTTTAAAGTCAAGATTATTCAAGAATAATTTATTTGTAAAATAAAAGCCTAGTCATCTAATTAGCAAAACCTCATTTAAGACTTAAGAACCGGCATTGGTGGTGCACGCCTTTAATCCCAGCACTTGGCGGAGGAGGGGGGCAGGCCAGAGGCAAACAGATTCCTGTGAGTTCGAGGCCAGCCTGGTCTATAGAGCTAGTTCCGGGACAGGCTCCAAAGTAATACAGAAAGACCCTGTCTTAAAAAAACAAAACCAAAAAAAGAAAAAAAAAATTTTAAGAATTCCTTTGCCCAAAGCCATTCCTCCTTTCATGATTAATTTCTACCTCCTGTGCTGGAATTATTTACCTGTTTTGTTCCTACAGTTTTACCTTTTCTGATTTATATAAATAGACACACTATGTAGTTTTCTGTATCTGGCTTTTTTCCCTAAGCATAAAGTGCCTTTGAAATTCATCTCTGTTGTTACTGATTTGTTTCTCCACATGGATCAATGTGTTATAATTTATTTATCCATTTGCCAATTGGGGTGCTTTTACACTATTTCTAATTTACTTATTTATTAGACTGTATTTGCTATGGGAATTCACCTTTGGGTCTTTTGTGTAAACAACACATTTTTGTATTTCTAGGGCAAAACTCAGAAGAATTGTTTTATTATACACACCTTTAATCCAAACACTTGAGAGGCAGAGGCAAACAGATCTCTGAGTTTGAGGCTAACCTGGTATACAGATTGAGTTCCTGAGCAGCCAGAGCTAAATGAAACTCTCTCAAAAAACCAATATAAATAAACATAAAATAAGAAGTATATGCTTAACCTGTTAGTAAACTCTCAACTGTTTTTCAAATTGCCTTATCATTTTCCTTTTAATCAGCAATGTATAAAATTTCAAGTTAATCTATACCCTAGTAGTACCCTGGTAAATTTAACCTGAATACCCTTCATGATGAAGATGTATCTATTTATTTGTCATTTTTAATCTTTAGAAAAGTATCTATTTAAATCCTTTGTCCACTTAATAAATTTGGGCTTATTATGGAGCTGTTAAGTTTCTTTGTAGTTTGTGTATTTATCAGATCTATTTCACTAGCCCCTGACTCATCTTTGGATTTTTATCCTATTTTCTTGTTGTCATTTTGGTTTTGGGAACAGAATTTCCCTGTGCAGCCCTGGCTGTCCTTAAACTCACAATGATTTCTTTAAAATTTCTTTTGGAGGTTTTTCTAGTTTAAGTTTTACATTTTGATCTACCTTCCAATTTTAACTTAATAGACAACTTATTCAACACTGAATTACTTCAGTACTTTAAACAAATAATGGCCTAACATAACCTTTTATAATAAAAGTCTTTTTAAAAACTCATTAAACACTCACGAAGCAAGCCTTTAATCCCAGCACTTGGGAGGCAGAGGCAGGTAAATCTTTGTGAATTAATGGCCAGCCTAGTCTACAGAGTGAGTTCCAGGACAGCCAGGGCTACAAAGAGAAACCCTATCTCAAAAAAGGGGGGGTGGGGGGTGGGGAGAATTCAATTGAGCAGGGTATAGTGGCACACACCTTTAATCCTCGGATTCCCAGGTACAACAAACAATAAAATCAATTGATTGGGTTGGAGGGATGCCTCTGTGGTTAAGGGCGCTGACTGCTCTTCTACAGAGCTTGGGTTCAATTCCCAGCATCCAAGGGTAGCTCACAACAATTTGTAACTCTAGTTTCAGAGGATTGGACATCCTCTTCTAGCCTCTTTGAGTACCAGGCATGTATAGTGGCACACAGATATCCATGCACATAAACTTTTGTCTAAGTGTTTCTTAGACAAATACACAATGCTAACTAGTGCAGGTTTGTAAGTAAGTTCAGAAGCAGCGTAGTTAGTCCTGAGCTCTCTTTTTTAACAACTCTGCTCAACCAATCATTTCTATTTTTATAAATCTGTTCATCTATTTTGTACAAGTTTGCTCTGATTTCTATTTAAATTGAAATGAAATAACCTTCCAATGTGAGGCAACCTGACATCCTAATAGTGTTGCCTTCAACACATAAACAGACTACACACCTTCATTTATTTAGGCTTTAAGAATATGTAAGAATTAGTATTTAATTCACCAATTCTCCTACTATAATAAACATTTCATTCATAAACAGGCTACACACCCCTATCTATTTAGGTCTTAGGAATATTTAAGAATATTTAATCTCAATGATTCTCCTACTAGAATAAATGCTTCATCCTGTTCCAAATCATGGATGTACTGACCTCCTGCTTGAGATGCTATTACAGTAATGTCTTTAAAAAAAAGCAGAAAATAATCTACCCTAAAAATTCTTAAGAACAACTAGTATCAATTAAGAGTTAATATTCCAACAATAATGACATATTTTTGCTAAATATTTCATGCTTTTGACACTATTTTAAATACCATTTTCTTAACTTTCAGCTCCCAGACATGTGTTGCCAGTGTATATAAAATCAGTAAAATTGAAATAACAGCTTTGTAGTCTGCAAACTGACAAGAATTGGTTGCAATAGATTTATTTGTACCAATCTTGGGATTTTGTTTCATAATCATACTATCTGCATACAAAGATATCTCTACTCTACATTTCCAATGCTGACAGATTACATTAGACAAATTTTTAAATTGTCATTCAGTATTTACTTTCAACTAATGCTACTAAACATTTAAAATATAGTGTTGTGACTAGGAGGGTTGCCTCAGAATACTGTTTTCCATTCCTGAAGCTAATTATATCCATCCATCCATCCATCCATCCATCCATCCATCCATCCATCCATCCAAATTATTTGTAACCCTTTTTAAACCTAAATGTTATACTTCCCTCAGCCAATAGGTTTAACATTAAAGATACAAGGGATCTTACACTTGTTTCTTTATTTTGTTGGCTACTAAAATACCTAGAACACCTAGCTGAGGATGGTGGCTCATGCCTGTAATTCCAGCATTTAGGAGTAAGCTCAGGAGCAGGAGCAGAGGCAAAAAGATCTTAAGTTCAAGGGCAGCCTGAATTCTACAAGAAGACCTTATCTCAAAAAACCAAGTAATGAGGATATAGTTTAGTAGTAGAATGCTTGCCTGGCATCCCCAAAGATCTTGGCTCAAACTCCTGCACCAAAGTGTGTGTGTGTGTGTGTGTGTGGGGGGGGGGGGTTAGAGAGAACTATGTAGCTATCTTGTATTTGCATAGGACTTCATATCCTAACTTTTTATGTATGTATGTATTAGACTTTTGTTGTTGTTGTTATTTATGGCTTATCCTACTTTCCTTTGTTCACATTTCTTATTTTTAAGCAATTTTATCTTTCATTACTACATACTTCCTAATCTGCAATAACTTAAGATGCTCACTTACCTATGGTGTCAAATCTAATCAATACACCATTTATATTTGTAAAAAGCTCTTAGCTTACCAATAAAGGTAGTCCAGATCCACTACCAGAGCTTTGTGACTGGTCAATCAGGTCTTTCAATGATTCTCCTACTGGAATAAATGCTTCATCCTGTTCCAAATCACGGTTGTAACGACCTCTGCTTGAGATGCTCTTACAATAATGTCTTTAAAAAAGCAGAAACAATCTACATTAAAATTGGAACACTGCAACACTCTGAACCTTGAGACTTGCCACACCATCATTCCTTCAGGCACAATTATAGCCTAATCAATTTTCACCGAAAAAAATTCTGTTATAGTCTGAGTGTCACACTAACATGAAGAGATGGCAAGTGAACACACATATACACACACAGCAGAGGGTGGTGGCATATATCTGTAACCCTGCACTTGGGAGGCAGAAGGAATGGAAGTTTAAGGCAGCTTGGGCTACAGAGCCAGGCTTGAACTATGAAGTGAGGCCTTGTCTCAAAGAGATGAAAGCACACACCCTCCCCCCATGCTAGAGTCCTGATGTAGTAGCACTAGGAAAGAGTCAGACAAGAGGATTGTGGATTCAAGGCCAGCCTGGGCTACCCTATCCCTATCCCCAAAACCAAAGGTAAACAAAACCCTTAAACATCCCCCTCCCCCAGCATGTAACATGGCACCAAAGCTGTAATAAGTATTTAAATTATAAACTTTAACATGTCTTTATCTAAAATGATATCCAGCATAGAAAGTTACTTTTTAGCACTTATATCTACAAACATACATACCCTTAAAACTGTAATTGTATCTTTGCACTAAACTGTGTATGACCTAATCCCAGCATTTGAGAGATATGGGGAGGTTGAATTCAATGAATTCAAGGACAGCTAGGTCTACATAGCAAGCTCTAGGACAGCCTTGTTGTAATCTGCCCTTTTCCAGTTGCATTTGAGTTTTTTTTTCTTTGGTGCTAGAAAGATGGTTAAGACTATGGGCTACTCTTCCAGAGGACATGGGTTCAAATCCCAGCAGTCACTTGGTAGCTAGCATCCCTTTTGGCCTTCAAGGATACTACAAACATGTGGCACACAGACATACATGAAGGCAGGACATCCATACACATGAAACAAAAATAAGAAAATTAAGAAAAACCTTATCACTAATTTTGAGCAATATGACTATGATGTGCTTTATATTTTTTTCTTCATATTTTTGGCATCTTTAAGTTACTAAAATGAGTTTCTGATTAAAACTTGAAAACTCCCTGGTCATTATTTCTTAAACATTTTTCTTCCTGTCCATTCCTCTCCACTGAGGATTCTGATTATAAGTGTATTGAACCATGTTTCATACAGAACTCTCTCAGAGCTGAGGAAACAATGTATAAAGCGATTGCCATGCAAGTGTGAGGACCCGAGTTCAAATCCTCAGGAACACACAAACTTGATTGATGCAGTATCTGCATGTAATTCCAGTGTTCCAACATGGAGATGGGAGATACAGACAGCAGAATGCCAGGAATCTCACTGGCCAGCTAGCTGCTATGTGCAGCACGGAACAAGAGACACTGTCTCCCATAAGGTAGACATGAGGGACTTCTCTACACACATGCTGCAGCACATGCACAAATTCTGTCTCAGATTCTATTCTCATGCCTCCATGTCCACTTAGCTCTTAAGCAGGATCTAATTTGTCATTTTTCTTACCATGCACACTTACATTCAAGGTGTTTTAATCTAATTCCCTCAAATTTAATTTGGATTTTTAAAAAAGTCCTTCAGGGTTTCTACTTAAATTATTGTAACATCAACTGGTCTACAAAGTGAGTTCTAGGACAGGAAGGGCTGTTACACAGAAAAACCCTGATTCAAAAAAACCAAAACAATAACAACAACAACAACAAAAACCCAAGTATTGTTTTTTTTTGTTTGTTTACATAGCCCAGGCTGGTGCTGAACCCATTATAGAATTGAGGATAACCTTAAACTCCTAATCCTTTGGTTTCCATCACTTGAGTGTGGGAATAACAGAGTTTTCTTACAAATATTACTATTGTTATTTTTTCCCAGAACAAAACTGAAAACAGCATGAACCCTCATATTTCTTTTTGGTTTTGTTTAAAGACAGGCCCTCACTATATAGACCAGCCAGCCTCGAACTCAAGAGATCCACCTGCTTCTGCCTCCTGAGTGCTGGAACTGAAGTATGCTCCACCATATCCAGTTGGGTCTTGTTTTGTTTTCTGGGCTTCTCTGTGTAGCTTTGGAGTCTATCCTGGAACTCATTCTACAGACCAGGCTGTCCTCGAACTCATAGAGATCTGTCTGCCTTTGCCTCCTGAGTGCTGGAATTAAAGGTGTGAGCCACCACTGCCCAGACTGGGCCTTGTTTTTAAGGTGAGACCAGAGCTACATTTACTCCAGGACTAATTATTCTCTGTCCCTGAAGCAGACTTTATGATTTAAACAAGATCTATGGTTTCCTAGTCTCAAAGATGGTGGTTAACAGAGACCATTCCCAGCTTTTTGTGATAACTAATGCTATTTCCTCTAGTCATTTCACATGTTCCTTCCCAGCCTTAGTAGTTTTTCATATGAACATGCTGAATACTGGGTGGGGTCATCTGCAGAACTCAAGACTTCCTGTGAGACTTTCTGTTGCAGAATATTTGTTTAACCACGCAAAGATATGTTGCTGTTTCATCTTGCCTGCCTAAGGCACCTCATTGGTCTAATAAAAAGCTGAAGCCAGGCAGTGATGGTGAATATCTTTAATCCCAGCACTCAGGAGGCAGACACAGGTGGAGCTCAATGAGTCCAAGGCCAGCCTGATCTACAGAGCAAGGTCCATAGCAGTCTCCAAAGCTACAGAGAAACCCTGTCTTGAAAAAGCAAAAAAAAAAAAAAAAAGCAAGTTGAATGGCCAATGGTGACAGAGAAGGCATAGGTAGAACTTCCAAGCAGGAGAAAGGGAGAATTAAGTAGGAAAAGGAATTTACACTCAAAAATGAAAAAAGAAAACAGGGAGATGCTAGGGGCTAGCTAGCCAGCCATGGAAGAAGCAGGAAAGTAGGACATACAGAATAAAGAAAAGTAAAAGGTTCTGAGGCAAAACATACGTAAGTAGAAACAGACTAAATTAAGTTAAAAGAGCTAGCAGGAAGGCCAAGCATTCATAATTAATGATAAGTCTCTGTGTCTTTTTTCAGAGCTGGTTGGTGGCCCAAAGAAAATCCCAACTACAATTTTCTATTCTCTAGTGACCTGCTCCCTGAATGCAGCTGATGGCATCTCCCCAGACGCTCACCTGTATTTTGTCATCAGAGAATGCCTACCCTTTCTCTGTGCTTCAGGCAGGAGCACAGGCAATCTGAATGCTTAATCCTTTGGATTCCTGTTTCTAGGGATCAGTGTTCACTATGAGAGATCTGCAGGATTCACTGGCATATGCTTAATCTGACTACACCAATTCACTTAACTCTAGTCAGTATTTTTAGGTCTTTTCTTCCAGGCTGCACAGGTTTCCCTAAGAATCCTATTTGGCTTATAAAATACAGGCATGGCTGACAAGCCAAGGTCATTAAATTGATATTTAAATATTCACCATATCTTTTTTTTTCATTACCATATCTTACTCCATAGTTGGTAAACTGGCTTATTTTTGTTTTGAAACGGGATCTCATTCTGTAGCCCAGGCTGGCCTGGAACTATGTAGTTCAGACTGATTTGCTCAATCTGCTATTTTTATCTACAAGGAAAAAAAATTGTAAAACGCAAGGGGCTAGGGTGATGAAGCTGTCTCAAAAACCAGTGGAGAGTGACTGTGCACCTGTGGCAAATGCACGCGCACGCACGCACTCACACACGCATGTGAGCACATAGTCTTGTTTCATTTCATCTGGCCATATGACAGATAAAAAATACCTCAAATTTTATAACTTTCATATTCTTTTGTTTGTTTTTTTCCTGACAGGGGTTTCTCTGTGTAACAGCTCTGACTGTCTTGGAACTCACTTTGTAGACTAGGCTGGCCTGGAACTCACAGACTGAATGCCTCTGCCTCTGGAGTATTGGGGTTAAAGGCATGTGCCTCCACACTGAGGTAACAGTATTTGTTATTTTCTTTTTTAAAAATGGTCATACAGCTGAGAATGGAGGTATATATCTCTAATTCTAACATGAGAGGCAGAGGCAGGTGGATCTCTGTGAGTTCCAGACCAACCTGGTCTATACAGCAAGTTCAAAGCTAGCCAGGGTTATATTATGAGACTCTCTAAGAAAATAAAACCCTTCAGAAAGCCATGCATATTTCTTTAAAAGAAAAAAAATTTGTATTTATTTTTATGTATTTCTTCACTGAATTATACTTTTTGACTCTTAGAAGCTCTTTTTATATGTACAAATCAATCACTTGTAGCAAGTACTAGTTGCCAATATTTTTTCATTTGTTCCATCTTCCAACTTCTTGTGGGTTCTTTTTGCTACACACTACTGTTTTTATGTAGCTGACACTACTTTTTTATATTGTATTTACTTCCTTGCTTGCTTCCAAGTTGATGTAAGCTCAGGAAGATTTTCCAAACTATGAATAGGAATATATAGTTCTAATTTAATCTGATTCAAATTTATTTAAGTGTAGGGAATAGTTCCAGTTTCATTTTTTTCTATATAGCAACTCAGTATCAAATCTATTTATTGAATTTTTCTTTTCCTTTTTTTTTTTAAATAAAATGTATTTGCATGTTATTGCTATGGACAGAATCCAAGCCATCCTGTTGTCAGAGACATGTTCCGCCGCTGAGCCACATTCCAGCCTCTTCCCTCCAGGTATAGGTTCTTAATTTGACAGCTTCATCATGCTATAAAATTCTTTGTGTTCAGATTTATTTATGGGAATACTAACCTGTTTCACAGATATCCATCCCCCACCAATTTTTAAACTAAACAGGTTATGTTATCTAAGAATCTGCTTTAAAAAATTCAGACACAACAATGCTCCTTATTCTCTCAGCAAGAAAGTCACGAGTACTCTTGAACATAAAAGAATGAAGTAATATCTAAAAAATTAATTGGAGTTAAGTTCATCTTTCCTTCTAGGGAAGTCATAGCACAGCTGAAAAGGTGTAACCAGAGAACATAACTTAATGTTTTTTTGAATTGCACACAGCAGTGTTTTTTCTTTTACATGTTAGTTTAAAAACAAGGATTGCTAATATAGATTAACAAAATATTTTATATAAAAATAAGTATCTTCTTACTTGTAACAAAAGCAGCTGGAGAAGATGATCATAGCAATTATACAGACAGCCATGGAAACCAGCACAACCAGCCATCGAATGCTGCCATCAAAAAATGGACCTGAGAATGGAAATCAACAATGAAGCAAGTATAGCATCTTTCTGCTGCATCTTACAAAGAAGGAGAGAATAATGTACAGCACTGAGTTCTAGGCAGCTTAGTTATTGTTAAGAACAAAAGAAGTTACAGAGAATCATGCCTGGGCTTTTCTGGGCTGACCTACCTATAACCACAGGGGGCAGTGTAGGCTGCAAATATTGGTTGCACAAATTGGTCCGACAACATTCTATTGTCCGGCGTAGCTGGGCTTTTGGTGAATCCTTTAAGAAAAGTAATGGTAAAATTAAAGGGTTTGATATTTGAAGTTGAGTATGGATATCTTTAGTATCGGCATATAAAATTTATAATTCAGAGAAAAGTGTCTCCAAACCTTATGTTAAAAAAAATATTTGCCAGGGATGATGGCTCACACCTTTAATCCCAGCACCTGGGAACTCAGGTAGTGGAAGGAGGAAGCAGGAGGATCTCTGAATTTGAGGCCAGTTTGGTTTACAAATAGAGTTCCAGGATAGTCAAGGCTTTTACACAGAGAAACCCTGTTTTGAAAAGCAAAACTAACAACAAAGATATTACTAAAAATATAAATTGTTTTGTGAAAATAAGGTTATGGGATAATCTTCCTCAAGATCATATAGGTATATAAAGATAATAAATTATAAATGAACAAAGAATTTTAGTGATTTTTTTTTTTTACCTTAAATGTTGGTATATTTAAATTACTGTTCAGCTAGCTGCTTTTAGTTTTAAAAAGTAATTATCTGCTGGAAAACATAGTATTTTATTAGAATCATAAATTTGACTGAAAAAATATAATCATAGTTGTAATAAGATCTAGGTGAGATTAAGATCAGACTACAAAGTAGAGGGTTTTCTAGTTAAATTGGGGTTGGGGTGCTGGTTAAAGGAGGTGGTTATGAATCACTAACCAGATAGAAAGTATTCCAGCCCTAAAACATCAGAAAGTAAGTAAAGGCTTTAGTCACAGAAGCAGATTATTAGCAGACATGTTGACATTTCAGCACAGCCTAGGTGAAATGCATTCTGAATAAAAATATTAACAGAAAGAGCCTATTTGTTATTATGTTTTTCTTCAATATCAGATGGCCAGAATGGAAATCACTCAGTGTATTCAGGAGTTACTTTAAAAAGTTACTTTAAAGAGTCTGTGGCTTGAAATTCCATCTGAGAAGACAGTCAATAACATTTAGAAACTTCCAAATGAATAAATTCTATATTTTAACTAAATTTTTTATTTTTAAGATAATTTTCCTTTGAAGTTATCACAAAGAGAAATGATAGGGTTTATACTGCAAACTTTGAAACAATCCTATATCTAGAGAAAATTAGCATGGAGGAAAGAATGATTGCATAATTGAAGACGAATAACTCAAGTGCCAAGCAGTCAGTCCCAGGAAGGCTAAATGAGGAGAGCTTTGCAGAAAGTAAAGGAAACAAAGGAAGGACATCTTTGGCAATCTTGGGTGAAAGGTCTCTAAACCATGGATTATTGCCCATTAATAGCACATAATGGAAGAGAAAGACCAAGTTTCAATTCCTCTTTTGTCTGTCTTCTCCATCAAGGATGACTACAAGAATAAAAGCAGACTGTACACCAGGCAACAGTAACTAATGTTCCAAGCCATGTAGACAGCCATGAGAGTTCATGCCTTCTAACCGGGGAGAGTGAGTTAGATGAAGTGTGACACTGCAAAGACAGGTATAACTTGTAAGATTCTGGAAATGTGAGTGTAGGAAACTAGCTGCACATCATGACTTCATTTAAGAAAAAGAAAGGTTTCCCAAACAGATCAAAGGCAGCATGGTATAAATAATAATAATAACAACAACAACAACAATAACAACAACCATAACAACAACCATAAGTCCTGCCTAGCTTTGCCTGTTACTCACTTTTTGACCTTAAGTACCTAACATTTTAGTTTCCTCAGGAAACCACTGAATAAAGTTTTGCCTTAATAGAGTAACCATGAGGCAACAAGAGGGCATGTACCAAATACTTTGCAAACTATAAGCAAATAGAAAATATTCAATAAATTGATTTCTTCTTCCTCTGGTGAGTATGACATGAATTCTATAATCCAAAAATCCTTGGGCAGCCCTTCAAGAGCTTCACCACACACAAATAGGCAATCAGTAGCACTCATGTTCCTTACACAGGTTAAGGATAAATCAGGTTTAAAAAAAAAAAAAAAGGCATTATCTAAATTTTGGAATGGGTGACACAGCTTTTCTTTCCTACACTCCTCCCCATCCCCTATTCTTGGCCCAACTTATTTTACCTACTTGTAGACTAAAGTAGGAAATAAATACCCTATGGTAGTGAGAGGGAGGGAAACCTGGACACAAGCCTCAGCAGTTAAAGAGCATTGGATATTCTTCCAG
Source organism: Cricetiscus sungorus (assembly GCA_030556225.1). Lineage (NCBI taxonomy): Eukaryota > Metazoa > Chordata > Mammalia > Rodentia > Cricetidae > Cricetiscus > Cricetiscus sungorus. The sequence continues at coordinate 12,009,358 of JANBXA010000366.1, read as the reverse complement.
AACTCAGGTTCAACTCCTAATACCCACATGGAGGTTCATAACCATCTGTAACTCAGTTCTAGGTGATCTGACACCCTCTTCTGACCACCTTGGGCACCAGGCATATACACAGTGCACAGGCATACATGCAGGCAAAACATCTATACACATAAAGAACAAACAAATTAATTAAAATCCCAGACAAGAATTTACTTGGCAGTTAGAAAATGGAAGAGTCTGGCTTAAGTAAACACTGTGTTTAGGCAGAAGACAGTACTCAGAATGCACTGAAGCCAAGTGACAAAGAGTAGGGTGAGGGGTCTGAAGATTAACTCCTCACACAAGATGACAAGAACAAGAAAGGCAAAACCACACTAGTAGCAGGGAGGTAACAAGAATATGAAGCACATGGGAATCATTTAAACACGCTTTGACCTCTACCTAGCACTGAGAAGAGGTCAAGATAAGATCAAGAAACTAGTCCTGAGGATCACGATAGTGATTGCGTTGTTAGAGTTTTATGTCAACCTTACACAAACTAAGTAAAGTCATTTGAGAGGAGAGAACCTCAATTAGGAAAATTTCTCCAGAAGACTGTGGTGTCTTCTGTGGTGTCCTGGGTCCCATAACAAAGCTGGCTGAGCAAGCCATAAGGAGTAAGCCAGTAAGCAGCACCTCTCTATGGCCTCTGCATCAGCTCCTGTTCTGTTTGCATTCCTGTCTTGGCTTCCTACAATAATGCACTACAACGTGGAAGCTTACGCCAAATAAACCTTTTTCTTCCCACTTACTTTTTGGCCATAATGTTTTACTGAAGCAGTAATAATCCTAACTAAGGTAAGTGATTAAAAAAAAAAAGCAGTAATAATCCTAACTAAAGTAAGTGATTAAAAAAAAAAAAAAAAAAAAAGACCAGCTAGACTTCTTAAGTAAACTTTACTTTTCACATATGTTTTTCTGTTTTTTGTTTTGTTTGTTTTTTATCCCTTCCACCCACCCTCTCTCCCTGCTTGCCTGCAACTCACAATGTAGAACAGGCTGGCCTCAAACTCACAAATCTTGTCTCCTGAGTGCTGGGATTAATGGCATATGCTGCCAAACCCAGCTTAAGTAAAAATTTAAAAATAATACACTACTTGCATATTTTAGGATGACAACCTATAGTTTCCAACACAGATATAAGCAGAGCCAAGAAGGTATTAATACATTCTGGCTCACTGTCCATGAAGACACACTGAATCAGACCTGTTATAGCATTCTTTGGTCTACTAAGTAGAAAATAAAACAATATAGCAATTTCATAACAATTATCATTTTTTTTATTTTTTGTCTTGAAATAGGATCTGAGTATGTAACCCTGGAGGCCTCAAATGCAGAGATCTGCCTAAGAGCTGGGATTAAAGGTGGGTGTCACCATGCCCAGAAAATTATCATAATTTAAAACATATAAATGAACAAATGCTTCTTTTAACAACTAGAAATTTTATGATGGAACTCATATTTCCCTATTTATGTATCAACACCCCACCCCATCCCTGAGACAGGGCTTCTCTGTGTAGCTTTGGAGCCTGTCCTCAAACTTGCTTCATAGACCAGGCTGGCCTCGAACTCACAGAGCTCTGCCTGCCTCTGCCTTCTGAGTGGTGGGATTAAAGGAGTGCGCTACTACCACGATGCATCAACATATTTTTAACGTAATTTACCACATCAAAATAAGCGTATTCAAATTTTACTTGATTATTTTTAATATATCACAATCATAGTAAGATCTTTTACTGTAACATTAATATAAAATGCATTTTTTCAAGACTTATTTACTTATTATATATACAGTGTTGTGCATGTATGTCTGCCTGCAGGCCAAAAGAGGGCACCAGATCTCATTACAGATGGATGTGAGCCAACATATGGTTGCTGAGAATTAAACTCAGGACTTCTGAGAAGAGCAGCCAGTGCTCTTAAAAACTGAACCATCTCTCCAGCCCCAAGAAAATGCATTTCTTGATAGTGTAGACAGGTTTTAAAAACTTGGTACTGATTTTCATCGATAATATTACTTATTGCTATAATGATAATTTTATCATTAACTTCATTGCTATTGTTCTTGGTTCCCACGCCCCATTTTGGATCAGGAGTAAAATACTAATAAAGAAAACAGTTTGTTATATTAGCACTCCATTACTCTGTAAAGTCCTTCCAAAACATGTACTTAAAACATCAAAGCATTAAAAATTACCTTTGATAATCTTAACAATTTAACGTAACAGCAGAGGAGCATAATTATAGCCAAGCCTGACAACCTGAGTTAGATGCCTGATACCCACATGGTGGAAGGAGACAACAGATTCAACATGTGTCCTCTGACTTCCACACATATGCCATAATGCACACACTAAATTTATCAATAAATGCAAATCCCCCCCTAAAAAAAACTAACTGCCACCTAACATGCCAACATAATTGATATCCCCAGATCCCTTCTGCTAGTGGTTTCATGTCTAACCACAGTGCTATGTAGAATTGTCAGACTTTGAAATCCTGGGCCCATGATTTGTTAACTAGAACAGTTAACTGTAGAAGGCAAGAAGAAAAGGGGCCTGAGAAACTGTTAGGAAGAATACTTAACAAAACAAACTATGTGCCCGAGATCCTACTGTCTAATAGTCTGTGCATACCTAAGGATAAGGGCGAGACAGTTGGAAGCGGCTCAAGATGTTGTAGGCGATAACATTTACTTTGTTACCATGTTATCATTTGATAGTAAAATTCCTAAGAAAACAAGCTCCTTGCCCAAAGTTTCATTGCCCTGAAGAAGAAGCATGAGTTTGGACAGATTGTTAAGCTTGAAAACTAATTCATACTAAGTTTGGGACCAGCTTATTCTAGAAGTCTATAGGATACTTGATAACACTGTTTTAGCTCAGAGCTTGTAACCCTTGCTCCTCCTTAAATTTTTAAAAAAGTGGTTTGACACCATGTTGATGGCATAAAACTGGAAGAAACAAATCTTCTCAAATCTGAACAATCTTAATGTTCATAGACAAATACAGGATAAGCAACAAAACCATTCCACCCCCAACTACTTGTATCAAAGGACCAACCAACAACACTAGTGAAGAATGGAGGAGGTGCAGCACGGAAGCAGAGTAAGTCAAAGACAGGAGGGTTCTGCGGGCAAAAGTTCAATGTCATGCAGTTCAAAGTACATGCAGCTGCATTCAGAAAAAAGACATGTTTGTCCTGCTTACACCACATTTGAGTGTGCAACACACTGAAACACTAGAGTGAATAATAGAATTGATTATATAAGGGGCAGCTGACTATGAGTTTGCTGTGATTTTTTTTTTCCCAAGTGTGAGAAGATGTGTGGAGAAAGTAGTACAGAAACAATTCTGCCTGCAGACTAAAGTTATGATTTGGGGGAGAGATCAGGTCTGTTTGTACAACCAGAGACAGAGACGGGAAGAATCTCAGTCACTGGCTTAGAGACTTCAAGTATAACCCTAACACTCAAGTTTTCTATGAACCCTGCCAGTTCTGAAGAGGATTAATTTTCTGATATAGCTGACATATATACTGCTCTATACAAAACTGTTTTTCAAAACAACTGGCAGGGTCTCCTAAGAAATTCACATGTACAATCTAAAAAGTTCTCTCTGTTGCTCTTTTCAAGTAGCTGCACAGAACCTTGTATTAGTTGTCTTCTACTTCTGTGATCAAACACCATGACCTAAGCAATTTACAGAGCAACAAGTTCACCTGGGTTAGTAGACCTAGTGAGTCCGTGATGGTAGAGTCCGTGATGGTAGAGCAGACATTGTAGCAGGAGCAGAGGCTAAGAGCCCACATCTCAAATGGCAAGCAGAAAGCAGAGAGAGCAAACCAGCAGTAGGGTGAGGTTTTATACCCTTGGTTTTTTAAGATGGGGTTTCTCTGTGTAGTTTTAGCTGTCATGGAACTCCTCTGTACACCAGGCTGGCCTTGAACTCAGAGATCAGATTTTTGTTTGTTGTGTTTTGCTTTTGAGACAGTGTCTCTGTGTGACAGCGCTAGCTCTATAGATTAGCCTCGCAGCAAACTCAAGAGATTCACATGCCTCTGTATCCTGAGTGCTGGGATTAAAGGTGTGCCGACACTGCTGGGCAAGGTTTTTTTATATTCTTAAAAGCCTGCCTCCAGTGACACAATTCCTCCAACAAGGTCACATGCCCTACACCCTCCCAAACAGTACAGGCAACTGAAGATTAAGTATTCAAACACCTAAGACTATGAGGGTCATTTTATTCCAATCACTCATACTGAAACAAGGATTTAACATTGTTGTCTTGAGGGGGAAAAGTTATTATCCAATATCTTAAAATCTTTTCAGTAAACCTTGCACTCCAGAAATAAATGTGAGTATTGTTTTTTGCATTAACCACAACTGGTGATGATTTAAAACTTTCTTAAAGTAAAGCAATCTAGAACTTTAGTTAGTAAAATCCTATTACTTGACAAGTACATCAGAAAATGTTTTAGTGACCACAGTAGTGTGAAAAGCAGTACACTTCTGCTAGGGGACTCAGCTCTCATGAAGTTCTACCCTTCTTTATTTCATGGTTACAAATTAGATCTTACCTTGCATTGAAAATCAGAGCCTTCATACTTCATACACCCAGAAGCTAATGTGGTTTCTCCCTGATCATCTTCTTCTATAATGGCAAAGCAATGCCCATTAGTTCTACAATGAGGGAAAAAAAAAAAATACAATTTCATATTAGAACAGAGAATGGCAGTACACATCCAGAATACTAGCATTCAGGAGGCTAAAGCAAGAGGATCTTGGACTGCAGGTCACTCTGAACTGAAAAGAGATACTGTCTGATAAAGAAGGCCAGAGAGATGGCTCAGTGGTTAAGGGTACTGTCACCAAGCCCGAAGAACTAAGTTTGATTTCTTGTACCCAAATGGTGGAAAGAACTGATTCTGGCATGTTGATGGGTGCACATGTTCTAAATACACATACACACCAATAAATCTAAAAACTTTTAAAAGACATACAAAAGAACTGAAGATATGTGAGTTGAATATAGCCTTCAGTAACTTTTTTTTTCCACATTAAATTGAATTCTCATGATTACCAAAACCAATATAGATTTAAACTAAATCAAAGGTAGTATGCTTGAACTAAGGCCTAACCTCAAGGGCCAATAAGGGTCAAACAGAAAAAGAGTTCTACTAAATAAATGTCTCATGTGCATGCTGTTATGGAACTTCTCTGCTAGCCATACTCATGATCACAAGCTATCTACATGGTAAAAGAGGAAAAGAAGCTTTTCTATGAAACATTCAGCAGACCCAATGACACATGAAAGTATATTTGGGAAGAACAGATGACTAAGATTCTGAAAGGTACTTGTAGTGAATGAGACAGGAAAGCAGAGAGACAGTCTGAATAGTCTCATTTTAAAGAAATTTACAAAAATATATTTATGTTTCATGAAGTTTTATCACTTTAATGTCAGTGTCCTTGAGCTTTTCCCTAAGCTAATGTAGGAAGGATAAATAATATAATTTCATAGACGAAGTTCTAGAAAATATATCTAGTCTATTCAAAGAACACAGAATGTTAGGGAACTATAAAACTTGGCCTTCATTATCACTTCTAAAACAAAGAGACATTGAATTGACTAATGAGACTGAATTGCAGAGGTTTTTTTGTTTTTTTGGTTGGCTGGTTTCGGGTTTTCTTTGTTGTTGTTTTTGGTCCAGAAAGTCAATTCTTCGATGTGCTCCAAGATATGGACTATAGGCCGGCCACAGGATGGCTGAGCGTGTAGAAGTGCTTGCTGTCTAGACTGACAATCTGAGCTCCATTCTTGGAACCCTCATAGTAGAAGGAAAGAAGAGATTTCTGCAAGTTGTCCTCTGATCTCTTCATGTACATCTATCTACACACATATCATATACATACATAATACATACTTGTTTGAAATATAAACTCAAGTTTCATGACCATCTATGAGTGGATTAACTAAACATAAAACTAAGTAGGAAGTTAGCTAGGCAGTGTTAGTGCACACCTTTGATCCCAGCACTGTTGGGTGTGTGTGTGTGTGTGTGTGTGTGTGTGTGTGTGTGTGTGTGTGTGTGTGTGTGTGTTGGGGGTATAGACCGGGACACACGATGACTAAGTAGGAAATGCAAAGTCATATAATGCAGATGTGGACCAGAAGTTCACAGAGAAATAACAAAACTATCACAACTGTTTAATGATAGATAACAACATTTCTATATTCAAGCCAAGAATCCTTTCTTTCTTTGGAAAGATACCAAATACAAAGGGGGAAAAATTTTTGTCAAGTATGCTAACTCTTAAGAACTGAAGCAAATACTTACATGCATGTGTTATTAATAGCATCATCTGGACAGTGTCCTGAGCAATAGCACTTTAAGAAAGGCAAGGTATCTTCTGGGGCTAAAGTCACTCCATTTTCTGGCTTCTTCTGGTCCAAGTCTGATTTCATGCCAGTGCCATGGAGCATACTGTCTAAATTCTGCCCTGTATTAAAAAATAAAATTTGTAAACAATCATTCTTGAAGAGTTGCTTAACGACAGTCTTTAATGAAGAAAGCTTCTGAGTTTTCTTTTTATAATAACTGCAGTTAATACATCTTAAAAATAAGTTTTGCTGGGCAGTCTGGCATGTGTCTTTAATCCTAGCACTGGAGAGGCAGAGGCAGGTGAATCTCTGTGAGGTCAAGACCAGCCTGGTCTACAGATAGAGTTCTAGGACAGGCTCCAAAACTACATAGAGAAACCAAAAAAAGAAACCAAAATTCTTCATATAATACCAATTTATAAACTATTATATACAGAACTGCTGAATATGGCAGAATGTTTGGAGATGAGGCAGAACAGAGAGGTGTCTGGCTAAGAGCTAAGTACCAGTAAACATTTCTGAGGATGTTAAATCCAGGACAGGTCCTTACTGTAAGTGCCCTTTAGTGTTTTCATGTTTCTTTAAATAAGCTAAACTATTTGAAACAGCCAATTGGCCATTTGATTGACAACTAGCAGACCCCTCCCTGGTGCCTACTTGCCTTGAGTGAGGAACTGTCAAACACTATGACAGAACAGCTGTTTTGAACACTCTGGAGATTCCTCTGAGGAAACCCCTCAGCAGCTTCAGGGACCACTGGAACCATTGCTACCGCTCAAGTCACAGCCCAGCTCTGGCAGCCCCACTCCTCACTACTGTCCACGCTCCTTTATGGAGGTATTCATAAAGAACTTAAAAAGTAAAAAAAGCTAGTCCTAAGTTTTGAACAAAAATAGAGCCAGGAGGATGCTAAGAGTTCAACAGCGGCCAGAGGAGACTACAGAGACTCTGGACTCTGCAGACATACTGAGGAGGTAAGAAAGCATGAAAATCTAAGTAGCTCAGGAGCCTGAAAAACTTCCAAGATCTGATCTTAAGCTAGAAGTCTGCAATACTAGCAGCTGAGGACTAGTTTTCAAGACTCAGAGCGTGCTCTGATCTGAGGACCAAGAGCAATAAGCCTCTAATTTTCAAAGTCTGGAATCTGAAGTTTCCTTTGAAAATCTGACCCATAGGACTATGGCACTAAGGAGCACACAGCTGCCAACACTGAGGAATCTGCTCTCCCACATTTGTGATACCCATGCAATGAGATCTCATCTGCTGTGTACGACAGTTATAATTTACTAGGTACAAAATGGGGAGAGATTTCATAAAGGCTAAGAAACTGTCCAATGATTTCAGGGTCAGAGGATGCACAGGGCAATTCCTTCTTTTTTTTTTTCCTCAAAACCTTGTAAGTAGATTGGAAAAAAAAAAAAAAATCTTCGATCACTTTGATGGAAAGGGAGCTAACTGAGCACCTTACAGAGAACTCTAATTGATAAGTAAAGAAACTGTAAAAACAAGAAATAAATCTTGTTATCTACCTTATATCCCAGGGTAACTGGTTAGAATCCAGACCATGCTATCAAAAAGTGAAAGTTGCCAAAGGCTTATGTAATAAAATCAGGATCTTGCATTATATGGCCTCAAAAGGCAGGTAATTACACACACACAGCACTGCACTTTTCAGGCCCTTCCAAAAGAAGAGTAGCAAAGCCAAAAGAACTAGAGAAGTATAAATTTTACTATAAAAAATGAAGTGGCTCAGCACTGTAAATTCAATTTTAAATTTAAAAACACTGTAGACTATTAAAATGTTAGGGTTGGTGGAGATGGGAAGAGAAGTGAACAGATGGGGGGCAGGGTTGAGGGCCAGTCCTGGGAGAGATGACTAGAACTGGGGGAGGGGGAGCATTTCATAAGTGAGGTAAAAACCTAGTGCAGTGGAAACTCCCAGGCATCTGAGGGTGAACCTAGTATTGGGGGTAGGGGAAGGACGTGGAGCAGAACAAGACCTCCAGTGGAGGGACTGGGACACCAACCCAGCCACAAAAGCTTTGACCTGCAGTTTGTCCTGCCTGCAAGATGTGCTGGGGTAAGGTTGGCACAGAAATTGTGGGAGTGGCCAACCAATGACTGGTCCAGCTTGAGATTCATGCCATAAGAGGAGTCCAAACCTAATACTGCTTGGAGGGCCAGGACCTGGAGGCTGGATAATTGAAAGACCTAGGAAAGAACCAAATTCAACTGGCAAAAACAAAAAAACAAAAACAAAAAAAAAAAAAGTCAATTAAATTATCCCAATGATACTCTGCTATACTTATAGACCAGAGTCTAACATAACCGTCATCTGAGAGGCTTTATCCAGCAACTGATGGGAACAGATAGATGCAGAGACCCATAGTCAAATTAGGCGAGCTTGAAGAATCCTTCAAAAGACAGGGAGGGAAGGATTATAGAAGCCAGAGGGGTCAAGACAAGAAAACAGCCCACAGAATCAACTAAGCAGGGCTAGTGGAGAATGAATTGCAGAGTGCTTATACCTGTCTAACCTAGGTCTTGTGTGTGTATGTTATGGTTGTGTAGCTTGGTGTTCTTGTGGGATTCCAAACAGTGGGAGTTGGCTATCTCTGATTCTTCTGCCTGATTTTGGGACCTTTTTCTCCTACTGGGTCGCTTCATCCAGCCTTAATGAATTGATGTTCCTAGTCTTATTGTAAGTTGTTATGCCATGTTTGGTTGATATCTGAAATGGACTGCTCTTTTATTATGAAGGGAAAGGAGGAAGGGTAGAATTTAGGGAAAGGAGAGGTGGAGAGTTGAACTAGGAGAAGGAGGAGGAAAAACTTTAGTTGCAATGCAATACAATACATGAGAGAATTAAAAAAAAAAAAGAAAAAGAAAAAAAAAAAGCTGTGTGTATCACACTATCTATATGACCTGAACAGCAACCCCCCCCAAAAAAAAAATCAAAATGGAAATTTCCTTGGGAGATAGAAAATAATAATAGTACCATTAATTTAGTTTCACAATCATGGCAATTCTGGATGACAGTGATCAGCAAAACTAAACAGAAAGGGCCAGGTGTTGGCGGCACATGCTGTTAATACCAGCACTCGGGAGGCAGAGGCAGGCGGATCTCTGTGAGTTTGAGGCCAGCCTGATCTACAGAGCTAGTTCCAGGACAGGCTCTAAAGCAATACAGAGAAACCCTGTCTCAGAAAAAAAACCAAACCAAACAAACAAAAAAAAACTTAACAGGTACTGTACTATGTATTCTCATATTTCAGATAAAAGTGGCTTGAACTGAAGGGGCTCTGTGTTCTCAGCAAAGCAATAAGACAAATACAAAAAAGCTATAGATTTCATTTTATGCTCATGCACTAACACAAAAATTTTAAAACACTTTATGCTGTTACCCAAATTTCTTCATGTGGATAAATAACCCTCATCATTCAGAACTATATATGAAATTGCAAATTATGAAGCCAAAGCCTTAGGAAAATGAAGATGGCAGCCCAGGGGCTAGGACAGTGAGAAGCCAATCTACCAATTAACAAGCTCCAGGTTTAGTCAGAGACCCTTTCTCAGATGGACAATGGATGGGAAGACACCCAATGCCAACACTGGTTGCCACATGTAGGGGCACATCTTTGTGCACAAACACTAACATAACACACAAAAATTTAATAAATTCTAAAGAAGAAAATGAAGATAGTGGTGAGTTCTATCTCAAAAGCTTTTATAAAGCAATGTTAACTTTTCAGCTCAAAAATATTGCCCTAAATAAACCACTGGGAAGAAGTTTGTATGCAAATACAGTCCATCTGATCTTAGACATCACTATTAAGTTCCAGTTTTATCTATGAACACATATATAGAACAGAGGTAACAAAAAATTGCTTATACTTTATAGAGAAATTTTAGAACTCTGCATAGACAAACAAGTACATTTATTTTCCAAAATCTCATGACAATAAAACAAATTTTGAATTATTACTTGTGCTTATTCTTTGTTGCATTTTAACAGGAATTTTAAAACTCAAGTCTCAAATACTTATTGTTCTGTGTTTTAGATCCTAAAGTGCAGACTATTTATACTTACTCTCATCTGATCCTCACAAGACAAACCTCATGCTACGTATCTTGCCTGTTATACATAGAAAAAAGGTACAGAGGCTAAGACTTGTCTATACAAAGTTGACAATTTCTTCTGGTGTGTTCTTTGCTTCTTCACTAAAAGAATTGTGCTGGTGTGGATGATAGCTGATGCAGACCAAGGAGTTTAAGTGCTTGCTTTATATGCATAGAAATGACTACTGAAACAAGCGTCAATTTACCTTGAACATGAGAAATGATGAACAGACAGGCTCCCAATAATCTGATGTAAGTGTATAGCTGAGTCATTGTTCAATGTCCAAGTATCCTGTACAGTGCCACTATGAATTACTGGCCGTGCTATTTCACTAATTTAAATGGCTTTACTGAATGAGATTTCCTTATAGAAGAAATCACTTGACAATGACTTTCACCTGGGGCTTCTTCAGATTCCTGGAAAAAAAAACAAACAAAGCAATGAATATAATGTAATTTTGGAAAGTTTTCAAGAGTGGAAAGGAAAGCAAGCCTCCTAACCAGGCTTTTAAATGCAGAAACATATTTTTTAAAGTTTTGGTGTGTATTGGGGGCCAACTCTAGGACCTTGCATATACTAAGAGTTTTATCTCTGAGCTACAGTCTCAACTCTGTTGAAATATATTTTTAAAGATTAAAGCTCTCATTTATTTTTTAATGCATTATAATTATAAAGCCTAAATAATTTAGTAGAAAGTTGTAATCTCTCCTAATCTCAAATCAGCCACAATAAACCCACTAAATCTCAACCAACTAGTGCAGTATTGTACATGTTGAGTCCCCACTACTTGGGAAGCTGACAGTGCAGAGATTTCATAAGTCTAGGAATTCTAAGAAAGCTGGGTAACAGCAAGACTCCAGCTATAAAGAAAAGAAGGAAAGAAAGAACCCTCACTGATAGTTTCTCTAGTTGTCCTGATGTAATTAAATCATTTATTACAGAAGTGAACATTTCTGCTAGGTACGGTACGGGGTACATGCCTCTAACTCTAGCACTTGGGGGCTAGGGGCACAGAGGCAGAAAGATTGTGAGTTCTACCCAAACTGGACTACAGAGCCAGACTCTGTTTCAGTTTACCCCCCCCCCACCCACCCAAAACAGAAGCCTGTGGTGTGGGTGTATGCTGTTAATCCCAGCACTCAGGAAGCAAAGGCAGGCGGATCTCTGTGAGTTCAAGGCCACCCTGGTCTACAGAATGAGTTCCAGGACAGACAAGGCTACACAGAGAAACTCTGTCTTGAAAAACAAGCAAACAAACAAAAAAGAAAGCAGAATTTAAAATAAAAGCTGTCTATCAATATTCATTTAAATCCTAGTGAACAACAATATAAGCACTTTGAATATATAATTATTCCACAAATAGAAAATAAAACCAACCTAGAAATTTTACATATTTAAATAAGTAGCATGCTTCTTTATCAAAGCAAAAACAGAAACTATCTTGGGGAGAAGGGCTGAATGCATAACCATATGCTTGCTTAAGCACATGCTCTAGAAAAATTAACTATATCTCCAGACCCTGAAATGTACATTAAATAAAGCTATTCTCCTAAAATACTCCAAATCTGAATTCATTAAGATAAAGCTGAGTTTTTAATACAGGAATCATGAAGTATAATCACTGCAATTTAGATTTGATTCTTAGCCAGTAGTGGTAGTGCAAGCCTTTAATCCCAGCATTCAGGAAGCAGAGGTATGCTAGTCTGGCTACAAAGCGAGCTACCAGACAACAAACCCTGTTTTGAAAAACAAACAAAAGACCAACCAAACAGCAATAAAATTTGGCTCTTATTAATACACAGTAAACTCTTAAAAAGACTTTTAAAAACAAATGAAACAGAAACAGGTAATGGAAAAAAAGGCTACTTTGCACCGAAGTTAATATAACTCTTTTTTTTTTTTTTTTGCCTATTCTATTGTTTAAGACAGCTTGGTTTTATTAACTTAGGCCTAAACTATTTCTTAGTGAAAAGGTTTTGCTTATTATGACTTAATTATCCTTGGTGTGATTTCTACCAGGTAATATGTAATAAACAATAGTAAGTAATCTGTGCTTTCTACATTATCTACTGAACAATTTTTCACTTTACAGTATTGTGGAAATACAGTATATACACAGGTATACATTTTATAACTGTTTTAAATCTAAGAGTTCTTTTGTATTGATTTGCTTTGGGATTTCTTTGTTTGTTTTTGAGGCAGGATCTTGCTATATAACTCTGACTGGTTTACAATGCTGGAACTTAGTGGTTTTCTTGTCTCAGCCCTCCAAATACTAGAATCATAGGCATACACCACCATGCCTTACTGGCTTACAAATCTCCACACATACAATCCCTTCCCCAACTTGTTCTTTCTTTGAACAAAATCTTATCTACCTGAGGCTGGCAATGAACTCACCAGATAGTCAAGGATGGTCTTGAACATATGATCCTCCTACCTCTCCCTCCTAAATATCTGGGGCTACAGGATTTTGCTACCACAAGTGCTTTAAATTCTAGTAATTCTTAAAAAATTCTCTACTACAAATGTGAACTGCTTCACAAACATATAACTGAGACAATATAAAGCCTAAAATTATTAGATGAAAATGTTTGCAATGGGACAAAGCAGCATGTGTATAAAGAACATATCTCTTAACATGATCAACTGTAATTCTAGGAATGCTTGTTGCTGGCTCCAATCTCAAAGAAAGTTTCCATATACTCCTAATCCTGATCATTGCCTGTATTTCCATCTGCCAAGCACATATCTAAGTCACTCACTGCCTTTTCCTTCCCACTCTTCCAGATGCTATCTGAGCGGAAAACAGCATCTCCCCTCCCCCCAGTAACTAGGCCAAATCCTGGCTTCATTTTTTGCCTGCCTTGCTAGCTCTCAGTTTTTTGATTCTTTTACTTATTTATCAACATTTATAGAGTATGTTTATAGACCAAAGTAAAATATTAAAATTACAAATACAAGTATTCCAAATTCATTCTCTTATTTATTTTCAAGACAGGGCTTCACTTTATAGCCTAGGTTAGCCTCATCTATCTCCTGTCTTGGTTTCCAGGTGCATATCACCATACCCAGCTCATGATTCTATCAACTTCTGCTTGAAGGAGCTCATAATCTTGGGAGGGGGCTCATCACTGTGACTTGTTCTATTTCCTGTATTGGTTTCTTTATCAGTTTATGTAAAGATGGCACTTGGGCTTTTACTGACTATTATCTGGTAGCCAGGCATCCTTATAGTACATGAGACCTTTGATGTACTTTCCGTATCGTCATTTCAGAGAAAAGGGTCTATTGCAATATTGACACAAGTCCAAATTCTAGATATGCCTTAAACTAGTAACTTAAAGTCTTTTGTCGTGAGATACTCACTTTGTCTGCACCTGTGGCATTGACTGTGCCCACTGGGGGTGGGGTCAGGGGCAGACATTACTTGGGAGAACTAGGTCTGGGGAAGGAGCCCCAGAGTGCTCTCTTGCTTGCAGGACAGGAAGAGAGCATCCGGCGGCATCCTTGGGACCAGGAACCTGCTGGTGTTCATCAGTCTCTGCTGTAAGTTATTTCTCCCTGAATAAACATCTATTCGGCCTATCTGTTTTTCCTGATCCTTATTAAACCATGATAGTCTTTGAATAAGTTTTACTTATCTTTACATAACTAAGGGGTACTCACTGGCTCACAGCTATCCCAAGAACTAATTAACATATTCACCTCTGTGCCAATACTATTACAATGCTTTGTTAAAATTAATTTATAGAGTCCACACAACTGCCTCATTAAGAAAGGTATAACTGAGGTGGGCTGAAGACATCACACATGGTGACAGAGCTATAATTCAAAAGGTCTGGTTCTAGACACCATTTACTAATTGCTATTTTATATATTATATTAATTATATTAAATAATATGAAATATACATTACATACTGTAAAGTACTTAGGATTATAGTGGCACAGAGTAGGTACTCAATAAATTTCCTTCTTCTCAAACATGTCTATGACATGATCTGGTATACATGAGGGCAGCACCAACTGAGAAATTCTTAATAGTTTAAAAACCTGTGATAACTATAAAATCAATACATTAGTTGTACTAAGAACAATGCTAAGCTATGAATCTCAGGTACTAGTTGAAACGTGCTGCTATAGCCACAGAAGGTAACTACAGGAATGTAAAGTACATAGAAATTATTCCATTTACATACAAATGGAACAAAGGGATCACAGAATTTAAGAGGAACAGATAGCAGAAAAGGAGAGAATAGTAACTCATTGGATTCCCCTCAAATTCTCAAGTCCTGTGTAAACAGTGTTCTTGCCATTGGATATTACTCCCTAATTATTCATTAAGAGCTTATTTTATACATCAGCCTATGTATCAAACACCAAAAATATAGTCATGATAGAAAAACCCATCTTTCATGGGAGTTCATAGTCACTAAATGAGACAATTAAAATGCTGACACAGGGGCCAGTCATAGTGTAGTGGTAGAGCTGTTTGTGGGAGACTCTGCATCTCAGGGGAAGAAAATACACAGATGGAAATACTTTTGACACAGAACAAGATGAAAAAAAAAAAAATGTAAGCATATTTCCACTAAGCTGCAAGGTAAGAAAAAAGTGAAACCCTGGATGGGCCAGATTTTTTCTGGATGGAAAAGTCCACGTAAGCAATGCTGAGGAGTAATACTTATTGGGCTGCTTTGTGAAGACAAACATCAGTCAAACTAACAATCTGTGCAAAGATTTCTGGGAAACAGAAAAACAAGAAGCAATGCTTCTGAACCATGGAGAATACAGTAGTGTAATACAGAAGAGATTGAAAAGACAGAAAGGACAAGGACTCTGAAAGATTCGGGTTTTAAATGTAAGAGAGATGGGCATTAGTGACCTGGTTTTTGCATAATGAACTAGAAAAGACAAGAAGAGCCAAAGCAAAGCAGCAGTAAGAAGACATGAAAATTAAAGAGAAACAATAGTGGTTAAGATCAGAGTGGATATAATTAAAAAACAAGACTATATAGTATTTGGTAATGGTTGGATGCAGGGGTCAAGGAGCATGACTCAAACTCTCATACTGCTGGTCTAAGCAATCACTAAAATGTGAATAAGCAGATTTTTGGACAAAGTGAAGAAAAAGGGCGCAAGGATTCAGATTTAGATGTCTGAGATTATCAAAAAGGAATGTCTGCTGGGCATCTGCTTCTCAAGCTTAAAGAAAACATCTGGGGCTGAAGATACAAATCTTCCATTATGTCAACAGCATAGTGACATTAAAAGCTAAGGCTCTTGGATGAAAGAGTCCCAGAGCACTATTTAGTTAGAAACTGTACTAATGCCCAGTCACAGTGGTGCATACCTATAATTTCAACATTGAAGGCCATGACAGAGTTAGAGATCAACACTGGCTGCACAGTAAGAGCCTTATTTAAGCTCCTCCCCTAAGTCAAAGATCACTGTCAAGATCTGAAATATGTCCACAAACACTTTGATACATCCCTCAGAGAGTGAAATCTAATTCCCCTCTCTTGACTAGACTCCATGGCTCATTTCTAATAAGTAAGAGGTAAACATGAGTGACTTTTGCTAGGTCATTAAAAAGTACTTCTGCTTCTACCTTGATATACTCTTACAGAAGCCAGCAGCCACGTCTAAGCATATCCAAGCAATCCTAAAAGGCTTATGTGGCAAGAAACAGGTTTTCCAATAACCACTTGAGCGAACAACTTGGGGAGCTTTTAGGACTATGTTATTTGGACATTTTGCTCACAATTTTGTGAAAACCCTAAGTCAGAAACACCCTGCACCTGGTGGGTTCTTTTCATTTGAGTGGTCAATTTTTGAGAGCAGGTCTTGATCTGAAACCAGGTTAGCCTTAAATTTGTGGTGATTCTCCTGCCTCAACCTCCCAAGTGCTGGCATTACAGCCATGTGCCACCATATCCTGCTGCCTTTGGTGGACTCTTGATAATGCATGTGACAACAAATGTCAGCTGTTATAAGCTAATAAGTTCGGGGAAACCAATACCATTGTTGAGAAACACTAAAATTTAAAGCCTAACCACCATAAAAGAAGTCTGAAAAAGTAGTCAGGTGAGGTAACAATATAAGTACCATCTAGACAAAAGTGCCCAGAAAACTGTGACATTATGGATAGATAATGTTTCTTCAAAGAAGTAGCCAAAAACATCCTGTTTTAAAACTATTTCCAGAAGACTCATGGTGGAGGGGTAGAAAGAAGACTCTTTCTAACTCTGCATAATTATAGTCACACATTTTCCTCTCTGTGTTATGGACTCAACTCCATAAAAATGACATTAGTTTATTTATCTAGGTAAAGATAGTTTTTGCATTATACACTAGAGGGCAATATGCTTGGTTTTAAATGTCAATTCTAGTTGACTTGACGTGTAATTTTGACCATGTTGGTTCATCTATTAAGATCTTGCATTCCTTCATTACTAACCTAGGAGTCAGTACCTTGTACCCCAGTATTACATACTCAGTAAACAGGTGTCACTGCTATAATCATTAGAAGCAATAAAAATACTTCCCTTTGTCTCACATTAACTGTTTCTACAATCATAACACAGAAGCAAAACTGTTAGATGATTTATTTTTTATTTTTTGAGGCAGGGTTTCTCTGTGTAATAGCCTTGGCAGTCCTGGAACTCACTTTGTAGAGCAGGATGGCCTCAAACTCAAAGATTCACTGGCCTCTGCCACTCGAACACTGGGATTAAAGGTGTGGACCACCATGCCTGGCATAACCTAATTTTATAACCATACCAAGCCTGATTATTTTCATGCTAACATTTTAAAATAAAATATATGCTCTTTAAATTGCTAAGAATTTAATCAGAATCTTAATTTTTTAAAATTATTGTGTGGTATTTGAGTATGGAGTTCAGAAGACAACTTTTGGCAAGTCAACACTGCCCTATCATTGAATCTAGTGACAGAACTTAGGTCAGTCAGGTTTGAGAACGAAGGGCTTTTATCAGCAGAGTCATCTCACTGATCTTCATCAGAATCTTTTGCATAAATTAAAAACCCTACTTTACAAATGTCACTAACAAGGACAGAGGCTAAGGAGATGGTCCACTCAGTAAAGTATGAGGACCAGAATTTTAATTCCCTGTAGCCACATAAAAAGCACTTGCAATTACAAACATCCAAAAACCCAGTGCTGGGGTGGCAGGGATAGGAGTCTCTTGATCTCATGGGGACATGCTGGACACCCTAGCTAGGAGTTCCTCCAGACTCAGTGAAAGATCCTGTCTCAAAACAGTGTCAGAGAACCACACACAGAGAGCCAGAGTGCATGTACACACTCAAACTGGCACTGACACAAAAATACACATGCGTACAGACATTTAAATGCTGCTTAATCAGAAAATATAAAATGATGTAAAATTAAAATCTACCAAATTGGTATCTAACAATTGTATATACTGAATTTCTTAAAAAAAATAACATGAAGCAAAATTAGGAAATACAAAGTATTTTAAAGGAAGATGATTATTATTATTATTATTTATTATTATTATTATTATTATTATTATTATTGGTTTCTTGGTGGTAGTCCTGGCTGTCCTGGAACTCATTCTATAGACCAGGCTGGCCTTGAACTCATTGACATCACCTGCCTCTGCCAGAGTGCTGAGATTAAAGGTTTGTCATCACCACCTGGCTAAAGAAAGATTTACTTATTTTAATGTAACATGACTACCTTGCCTGGATGTATGTCTCTGTGTGTATAGGACCCTGGAAGTGGAATTACAGACTATCGTTAACTGCTGTATAGGTGCGAGAAACTGAACCCAACTCTTCAGAAAGTGTAACATGTACTCCGGAACTGTGGAGACAACTCCTCAGACCCAAGATTTCATAAGTTAACCAAAAAAAAAAAGTAAAATTTTACAAACAAGAAGACTGAACTAATAGTTTAATCAGAACTGAAGAACAAATAGAAAAAGAAAGTCCCAAACAAAACAGGGAAAGTGTGAAGTCAGCTGATAAAACAAGCCTGGAGTCATTCTTTCCTTTTCCTGTTAAACTTCTCCCATACCCTTCAGTTTTACTTAATACTAGAAAGGTGTGGGAATTCCCAGTAAGTTGGCCAGCTGCCAGTCCCACAGATCTGGAAGGAAAAACCCCCTTTCCAGGGGTCCCCCCCTCGGGCAATTCCAGGCGCCTAGTCTGACAAGCACTCTGAGGAGGACTATTCTGGCTGCAGACTTTCTGGCCCCACAGCCATTGTTTGCGTGGCAGCTCTGCTCCTTATCCAGAGCCTGGATTAGCATAAGAATATCGTCTTTTCCTTTACCAGCAACTCATCCATTTTCTTTTCCCAAATTCTAGCCCCTTTCCCAGCAATCCTAACCCCAATACACACGTGCAACTGCAGCAACACTGGTCAGAGTTATTTTAGTCATGATTATTTTTGTAACAGTGAAAACACAATCTCATCAAAAATAATTTGCTTCAAGAGATAAGACAGAGTATCTTAGCTTTCTAGCATCTAAGGGAAAGAAAATCTTTCAGTTTGAATATGAATAGGAAGTAACAGTCTCTGAAGCTGCTGCAGCTACTCTGGGACCAGAAGACAAACCAGATCCTTGGAAACAATGAATGCTCCAACAATGAAGCCCCAATTACTCAAGCAAAAGGCAGTAAATTGCCAGTTGTGGTGCTACACACAAGTAGGACTTGCTGATGGAGGGAGGAGAAGACAAGCAGGTCTAAGCTCCAGGACAGCCAGGACTCACAGAGAAATGCTACATAAAAAAAAAAAAAAAAAACCAAACTAACAGAGGCAGCAGCCCACAAAACAAAACACCCATAAATTCTAGTGAAGTTTTGAGGTCACTGAAAGTTTTCCTGTGACAATCAAAAACATTCCCCAAGATGAAGGAAAGAAAGGCACAAAATCAAATCACAAACTCAAATAAAAAGAATTAAGTACTCAGACAGACCTGAGTACTCTAGGTTAATTTAACATACAATGAGTGGTTGAAAGAGTTGACTGTCCTCTCCCAGACTCAAATTCAAGTTCTAGCACAGAGACCACATGTTCCACAACTACCTCTACCATTAGACTACCTCCAGTGGACCTGACACTCTTCTGTCATTTACAGCACATGCACACATACAGCAAATGAGCGTATGCATGTTTGCACATGCATGCGTGTGCACATGCACACGCACACACTAATGCAAATGCAACTGGATTTGGGGCATTCTTGAAAGAATGAACATTTATTTGTAAGGTGAAAATATATTAAAATTATTAATTCATAAGGAAGGTGATTCAAGAAACTGAGCAGTTAGTTAATAAAGTTCTGCTGTGACAAGGAAACCAGAGAAGCTTAAATGAAGTTACAATGAAAAAGTTCTATGACTTTTCTTAAATCTTTTCCTTACCTCAAGGATGTGACTAGATAAAACTGTAATTCCAATTTTCTCCAAATAGCTTTGACCTATGCTTCCATCTCATGAATTCCAAGACAGTATCAAATCGATGCATATTTTCATAAATCTGCTTTAAAAAAAAAAAGACAGGACAAACTTTTTATTGTCAAAAGAAAATGTGCAAAATCAGCACTACGTATTTCATAGGTAAAATTAATTGTTTTCAAAGTAAAGTCAATGAATAGATACCGACCAAAGAAGAGCATATAGTTCTATAGAAAATAAAATATTTAACAATGTCCACATTAAGCTTCAGGATTTAATGAACAGTATTAAAAAACAAAACCAACCTCCACAAATTGCTGAAAACACTGAAATGTACAGCTTTCTTCCACTCTGACTTTTCCCTCTCATACTGTAATTTTCATGTATTTACTGTGGAGGGACACAGACACACACAGACACACAGACACACAGACCACACACACACACACACACACACACACACACACACACACACACACACACACACAGAGAACCACTGTGCAAACAAGGGGGAAGGACAACCTGCAGACACTGATTCCTCTTAGTTCAACACGTGGTTCGTTGGCAGCAAACTCAAGATAACAGCTGACCTATCTTGCTGGCCCTCTTACCACAAAACCTTTTTGCTTGCTTTTTGAGGCAGGGTCTTTGGACTCCTGGTGTAGACCAGGCCAGTCTTGAATTCACAGAGATCTTGCATCTGTGCTTCCCCAGTGCTGGGATTATAGGTGTGCATTACCATTCCCAGGCACAAAATCTAAATAACCAATTTCAATTTCATTCCAACTCCTATTTATAACACTAGGATTTGTAAGGGTATTCTGGGAGACAGATTTCAACCACAATAACACCATCCTTAAGGACCCTATTGCTTCAAGGGACGTTTATAAAAATGAAAGATGAAAAACATACACTATTTTTTATTTAAAAATACACATTTGGGGGCTGGAGAGATGAATCAGCAGTTAAGAGCACTGGCTACTCTTCCAGCACTCATATGGCATCTCACAACTGCCTGTCACTCCAGATCCAGGGGACCTGACCCCGTCATACCAATGCACATAAAAATAAAATTTTTATTTTCATTTATTTAGAGCTTGTTTTCTTATTTGTTGAGACAGGTCTTACTATGGACTCTAAGGCTGGCCTGGAACTCATGATCCATCTGCTTAGCCTGGAATTTTAAAAACAATTCCACTGAGGGCTTTAAAAAACAAAACAAAGCAAAACAAAAAAAACAAAACAAAACAAACAAACAAAAAAAACCCCTAAGCTTTCAAATAGGAAAATACTATCTCATATTTCTGAAGGAAAATTTTAAAAGCATTATAAACAGAACCTATGTCCCATTACAAGGTTAAATGCCTTTGTCTTCAGAACATGTAGTATGACAGAATGCTAAGGTTTAATAGCCTTAGCAATAATAACTAAATTCACATCTACTGGGACAATTCAAAATGGTCCAGCATTATCAGTCTTCCTTAAAGACTCCATTCAGCAGACAGGCTGTCACAGCTAAATCTTTCACTGTCCAAGAAATGAGCATGACCCTGACAGCAATTAGTAACACTGTCTGCACTTAGCTTTTCAGGGCCTGTTCATATTTAATCCACAACATAACCAGGTCCTAGAATTTTTCAGATACACTCTTAAACTGTCACAAGAGAAATGGGGAGGATAGAAATAGATTTGAAGGACTGGTGTTTTATCTTTCTCATCCAAAATCTTTATAGTCTTAAAAGAATTTCCCCTAAATCAATTAAATAAATAAATAAATAAATACATTATGCTTCCACTTTCTTTTGTTTTTTCCAGACAGGGTTTCTCTGTGTAGCCCGGCTGTCCTGGAACTCTCTATGTAGACCAGGCTGTCCTCAAACTCACAGAGATCAATTTGCCTCGCCTCCCGAGTGTTGGGATTAAAGGCGTGCACTGCCACTATCCAGCTATGCTTCCACTTTAGAAATGGCATGTTTCACTTCAAAGTCATCTGAGGGGAACTATGAGTCTACCTTGAAAATGAGTACTAAATAGAGATGACATAATCACTGTGTTAAATTAATTTTTCAAAGTAAAAATAGCCCACTGATACATCATTATTTAAACATCAAACTTCATTCTAATTCTATCAGATATTCACAATGGATCAAATGATTAATAACCTGCAAAAACTATTATTTATTACAAGAAAGAACAAGATACAGACTTGAAGAATATATTTACAAAGTACACATGTAACAAGTGACTCAATAACATGAAGCCACCTCAAATTCAACAATAGGGGTGGGAGTACAGTTTAGTGGTTGGGTGCTTGACAGAACCAATATGGCTCTAGGTTCAATATCCAGCACTGGAGGAAAAACTCAAATTCTATAGTAGAAAGAACTTTTTTAAAAGAGTGACATCTTATTTAAGAGGTCATATGAACAGCAAATAAACACACAGAAGACCATTAGTCACTGAGAAATGCAAATTAAGCCTGGCAGAGTTATCACTACACACCTAATAGGACAGATAAATTTAACACAGTGGCCAAGTACCAGCAAAAATATAAAGAAGATGGATTTTCCCCAATATAACTGATGAGCATGCAAAATAGCACAGCCACTTTGGAAAAGAGCTTGGCAATTTCTTTTCAATTATATTTTATGCATATGAATGTTTTGCTTACATGCGTGTACATGTGTGTGCCTGGGCTTGAGGGAGCCAGAATACCCTGGAGCTTAAGTTACAGACAGTGGTGCTCTCTTAACCTCTGAGCTGTCTCTCCAGCCCAACAATTTATTTTAAAAACTAAATTTACATATCAACCAGGCCACCATGGTGCAGCCCTATATTCTCAGCACTCGGGAAGCTATGGTAAGAGGATGATATGTCCCTGGTCAGTCTAGGCTACATGCTAATAGAAGAGCTTGTCTCTTCCCTCCTGAAAACATCCTAAATAACACACAACCCAATGACTGACTCCTAGACATTGACAAAGGTTCTCTGCTTGCCCAAAGCCCTCTGAATTTTCTTCTGTGCCAATCTGTTTGCCTTCACCTAAAACCCAGTCTTAAACTAAACTGACTTAGCAAGACCCTCCATTACCCCATGTTTGATCAAGTCCTTCTGTCCTCTTTATCTGCCCAGTGAGGACTGAATTCAGAATGCAATCCTGTTATTCAGGTTTAGCAAGAATATCTGCTTAGCCTATGGATTTCTTTTTAGTCATTTTCCATTCACAAACCCCCACACCCTGCTCACTGGCTCTAGATACCCACCAGTCCATGTTGTATTTGGAGTAAAACTCAATTATTCCCTACAGTAAAACAACACTTTGATGCAGTGATGTTATAGTAATGGTCCTCAAAAGTTTTCTTTGGGGGACTAGAAACGTGATTCTGCAGTTAGGAGTGCTTGCTGTTTTTCTAGAGGTTCAGAGTTTGTATTGCAACATCTATATCAGGCAGCTCACAGCCATCCAGTTCCAGGGCATCCCGCACTGCCTTCCTTCTGTGCTCCAAGGCATTTTATGTACGTGCCATACTCTCACATAAACATACAAAAGTAAAACTTTATTTTTATTTTTGAGACAAGGTGTCAATATGCAGTTCTTGCTGTCCTGGAACTCAGAAATCTCACCTGCTTCTGCCCCCTGAGTGCTACAATCAAAGATTTGTGCCATCAAGTGCAGCTAAAAAAAAAATCTTCAAAAACAAAACAAAAACACAGAAGAGAAGGTCTTCCTTTATTTACCATATTTTAAGTCATAGGCAAGCTCAGTGGCTGTGCACTTTGCCTAGCATGTGCAAGATCTCTAGGATGTCAAGAAACAAAACACATAAAACATGAAATAAATTTACTAGTACCTAAAGAAACGACCCCTTATAACTAAATTCATAAAACTTTTGGGCCTTGGTAGAATGCTTAATAGACTTGAGGCCTGTGTTTAATCCTCAACAAAGAAAGGAGGGGAGGTAAGGGGGAAAATAAAGAGGAAAGGATAGGACATAACTGCTGCTAGGTATGGTGGAGGAGAAAGTTTATTACAGCTATATGGGAGAGCTCAAAGTGGACATGATCCTGACTAAACTGGGCCATGCTGAGAATAGAGAGGGAAGAGGGGAATAAGGTGCAGAAGCCAGGAGGGCAAAGGTACAAAAGGGAAGGATAACCAAAATGGCTGGATTATATAGGGAAGAACCTCTAGGGGAAAGGTGTCCTTGTAGCACAGGACTAAAGAAAACACCAACTCCCAAGCCAACTCTTGAACCTTCAGTTTTAGGTAAGGACAGTTCCTTGCCCTTCTGCATGCCCCTCCTCTAGTTACTACTGATGAATACCAACTGCTCTAGGCTAGTACTAAGGCAAAGCTAATCCCACATAATCACCTTTGTTTCTTTTCAATTTGTCCTTCCCAATAATGACACATTAACAAATTCTAAAACCTTAATTTTCTATGTAACATATTTGATAATCCTCTTTGCCTTTCTAAATAAACAGAATCAGTAGAGAAATACATATTATCCTTTTTTTGTGTGTCTATAAAGTTTAAGAAAATATCAATGGTATTATCAGTCAATAGGTAGAAGTACCATTAAACAAGCTCCTTTGAGTAGATTTTACATACACAGACAGTAAAAATTCGACTATCAAAAATCGACAGAAAGTAATTCTAGATTAATAAGTGTTTACTTGGTCCCAAAGTATCCACTGTTGCACTTTCTGATCATAAGCAAACTTATAATTAATATTGTAATAAAATGTGTAAAACATACCAATACTGAAAATGCCAACAGAGTTCTGCTATAATAAAATGAAATCACCAGGGATGAGTAATATATAGTTTCCTTTATTTTTTCCTCTCCTTTACTAACAACTTCACTCTTTATTTACACCATCCATGGTATCTAGAAAACTATTTTAAATATCAGTTATTCAGGTTCTATAAAAATAAAAGACTGCATGTGACGGTTTGAGATATAAAAACAGAACAAATTTATTATTATTGTAGTAACTGTAAGCTGTCACAGGGTGGTGGTGACAATAACAATGAAGACCACTCTAAGAAAGGAAAGAAGACATTATAAGAATGAGTCAGCCCAAGAAAAAAACAAACACAGCTCAAATGCCTGTTCAGCACTACAAACTAGGTTAGCTAAAACTCAAAACCACACAGACCGGAATTCATCTCAATTTTCCATCCTCTTACAGGACCATTCCTCTTGAATTCTAGTCCATCCCTCAGTAGAGTTAACACTAAACATACTCAACAACACCAAATTCTAGCTCTGTAACCTTCAGATACATACAATTATATGTACAGCAGTAGTTCTTAGTAGCAAACCTATAAAACAACTCTAATGTATGCCAATAATAAAATAGATAATGGCATATTCATAAAATGGAACCATCACATAAACAAAATCTCAAAATTGTAACTTAACTTTTTTATTTAAAAAACAAAAACAAAAAACCCTTGTTCTTTAAAAAGCTAACAAAAAGTGCTGCAAAGATGGCTCAGAGGCTAACAGCATTGGCAGCTCTTCCAGAGGTTCTGAGTTCAATTCCCAGCAACCACATTTTTGCTCATAACTGTCTATAATGAGATCTGGTGCCCTCTTCTGCCATGCAGGCAAACACATAGGCAGAATGTTATATATAATAAATACCGGGAGGGAGGGAGGGAGGGAGGGAGGGAGGGAGGGAGGGAGGGAGAGAGGGAGGGAGAGAGGGAGGGAGGGAGGGAGGGAGGAAGGAAGGAAAACTTAACAAAAAATCTGGGAAAAAACATGTACTTATTATAAGATAACTATATATAGGATTAGTAAACCATATTGATTTATGACAGAAGTTATTAAAATCAAACTGACAGGTACAAGGAAATCCCAAAGAGCTTTCTTTAACCAGCAAATTTTAGAAACTTATTTTTTAAAAAATATCTCCGACCCCAAATTGTTACTTATAAATTGAGTGAAAAATTAAATTGCTCTTAAAAGATCAAAGAGTATGTCTATCCTGTTGTGTTGCTATTTCTTAATTGTAATATTGATCCTGAAGAAGGGAAACCCTTAAGACTCAGGAAGCAAGACTTAACAAGTCCCTATCCCCAAGAGTTTCATAATAAGCAGTAAGAAATTGCTGGCAGAAAACTCCAGTGATACAGCTCTTCTGATAAGTCTTGGCCACACTCCTGTGAGTAACCCCAATAATCTCATTGGTTCACAAACTAGACTTGGATGTAACTGTTTCTTTGATCAGTTGCATGTACCCTATCTGGAATGAATAAACATTCTGTTCACTTTTTTGGGGGGACACACAATTATGTGTAATAAACAATCCAGACGCAAGTACATTGGAGGGTGAGACTGTTATTCTACATATATATTACAAAGATTTTATTTGATAGCCCATTAAAACCCACCCCCTCCCTCTGTTCTCTTCTTTAGTTGTTTTTTTTTTTCAAAAAGTGCCTCACTCTGACCCAGAACCTTTTAAGTTAAGTTACCCAGGCTAGATTTAAGCTCATTATCCCCTTGCTCCATACTCTAAAGTGACAGGGTTATAGATGTGTGCCATTAAGCCAAGAGCAGCTACTTCTAAATGTCTGATTTAGATAGAGAACAGAAGAATACTGCAAAATTTCCTTCTCATAATAGACTTATTTTCTAATGATGTATAACTCAGATTAAATTTTTAAGATTGCCAAAGCAATGTAATTAAAGTATAATGAATCAGTTTACACAGTTTCTTAAAAGGATTCATGAAAAGTAGTTATCACCTTAAGAAGATACTGTTTATAATAAACCTTAATCCAACTAATTTGCCATATTTGACTTACTTATTTACTAAAAACTTAAAATTACTTTCATTTAAAGCCCAAACCCTATGAGATCTATACATAAATAAAAATCAATTAATGGCATTCTTAAAACTACAGAAAATAAAATTATTTTTTATTAACTGTACCCCTATAAACCCATCCATTGAATAGGAATACGCAAACTAATCACTTTGAACAAGATGAAAAACCAGTCTAGAGACTCATCTTCAGAAGGTGAGGTAGGGGAGAGTGTTGCTACATGTCAACAGGGGAGTAAATACTTGGGAAAGAAAGTGTTAGATAGGAAGCCTACATTTAAATTCTCATCTCTACGTAATGAGAGGCAGGTAGTTAATTACCATACTGACCCAGCTTTCAAATACTGAGTCACATGCCTACGGGAGGGGCCTGTATACAGAACGAGCAGCAACTAAAGCAATCAAGGAGATTTCATAAGGAAGCAACAACAGGTCTGGGAGAGTTTCAGACAGATAATTACAAGCAACTATCCCAACATAATGCACATAATCCAACTGCCTGCCAGGGAACTATTGACCTTCTTGAAAAAATATACCATGATCTCTGGGGCTGTTTGTAAGGATTGCTATGCCTAAATTTCATAAAGTAACTATTATCAATCAGAAAAGGAGACAGCTGAGAAAAAAAACATACCAGTTGTTAACACTCCTAAAGGTACTGTGGAAAAATTTTAAATATTTTAGACAGTTTCCTGCCAGCAAGCAACATTAAATGAACGTGAGTCATAAGAGAAAATGAAGCAGGTTCAAAAGAACACAAGGGTGCCCTCTGGGGAGCTCTGGCTCCAAGCAGGGTTCAGATTCTAAGCTAGTGGAGAACGACCATCCCTGTGTAGCTAACACATATAAAAAACACATCAGCAGGGCTAGAAAGATGGTTCAGAGGTTAAGAGTCCTTGTTCTTCCAGAGAACCAGAGTTCTATTCTCAGCACCCACATCACCTTCTCACAAATGCCTGTAAGTCCACTCCTGGGACTATAACATCCTTGTCTGGCCTCTCTGGGAACTGCACACCTTAAAAAAAACAAAACCTACCCAGGGGCACATGCCCAAAACAGGTATCACTACCCATAGCAAGTACTGTTCCGACTGAACATTAAAGACCTCAGGGTCACTACCTAACTTGATACAAAACCACCAAACAAACAAGGTACTAGGATACCTGAAGTATAACATGCCATTCTTTTGGGAAGCAGAGAGTAGAGATGGACACAAGGATAGGAGCATGGGCTCTACAGTCACAATGAGAACCATGTTAGAATCCTGTCTCTGTTGATAACCTACTGTAAGTAACCCTTTGACCAAGTTACTTGCGTAAGCTACTATTTGATTTATAAAACAAGAACAATAATAGCACAATCTGAAAGGAAAGATAAAAAAAAGTTAGAATAGGAACAGCTCTTAAAATATTAGCAGGCAAACAGCAAACACTTTCTAAATGCAATCATTCTCAGAATACAGTCTCAGAATACCACTCGAGAGTTAACAATAACAGTGTCCATTAGTATCAAACATTTTCTGGTTTGCAGAACAATAGCCCAGCAGTGGTGGTGCACACCTTTAATTCTAGCACTTGGGAGGCAGAGGCAGGAGGAGCTCTGTGAGTTCAAGGACAACCTGGTCAATAGATCGTCCCAGGACAGCCAAGAATTCACAAAGAAACCCTGTCTCAAAAACAGAACTGTGGAAGCAATAAAAAATAGAGTCCCATTTTACTAAACACTGCCAGTTATGTGTTAAATTCTACACATTTATTGTCTTGTTCAATTCTTTTAAAACCCTATTAAAGAGCATCCCTAATGATTCCATATCACAGACAAAACTGAGACACAGAATATTTAAGTAACCTGTCAAGTTTCAAATCCTAGATTCAATTACTTCCTACCTATGTGAGCTGGGATAAATTACTAGTCTTATTTCATTATTTCTCTTTGCTTCTTTTGTTATTGGCAGAAAGTTATAGCTATATAGCTAAATTGCAATGCACATAGTAGGGTTTTTTTTTTAATTGTTTGGCATTAAAATGTATTGATAAGTTTGAGACAGCATCTCACTATGTAGTCCTGACTGGCCTGGAACTCAGCTATATTGCTCAGGATAAAAGTGTGCAAAATGCCCAACTATTTTTAGTAGTATATGAGTGTGTGCATTCGTGCACACACATACAGGCATGCAGAGGTAGAGCCTTTTCTCTTGTTCCACCACAAAAGTCCCAGGAATTGATCTCAGGTAACCAGGCTTGATAGCAGGTGACTTTACCTTCCAAGCCATCTTGCTGGCACCATAATGGCTTTTTAAGTATAGGTTTTTAACTGGTAAAATTATTAGATTAGCATGCGATACATATTGCAAACTTCCCTCTAGAGAGTTTATGTAGGAGTAGTAAAGGTCACTAGCTTTATTCTATTTTCCAAGTTTTTATACTTTGCCTATCTTTTGCAATACTTTCCTTGTTAAAAATAATCAATAATGTGACAGGCATGTCCCACTATTATAAAAGCTAATATTTATTAACTGCCAATAATTCCTTTTTGCATA